>CM063502.1:97586268-97648768 GCA_032207245.1 Pardosa pseudoannulata
TGTCCAGCAAGCATACACAAACAGATTAAACCATTTTTGTGAAATTGATCCTTTTTAAATGAAATTGTTTAGTATCTAAATTCTAAAATGTTTATTCTCTCTGTGTAGGCGTCCTGAACATAAAACGATAGAATGGTGTTCTAAGTGAATTGATAAATCACGGTGTAATTTCCACACAAACATACACACGTATGTATGTTTGTGTTAGATAAACCGAGAGAGTAGTATTGCAAATTATGCCGAGATACGTTTAGGAACTCATTCTACTGCTTTTTGTCCAGCAAGCATACACAAACAGATTAAACCTTTTTTTAGTGAAATTGATCCCTTTTAGATGAAATTGTTTAATAACCATAAAATATATCACAGCTTAATTTGAAATTTCACTTTAGTAACAGCAACAAACGCTGATGAAATTACTACAAAGTTTCGGAATTCCATTCAAATGTTTAATGTAAGATTTGGTTTGTTTTAGATAGCTACGGTTTACTGTTTTGCTACACAAGAGTCAATTAGACCTTAAGCTATAAGGAAAAACTTTGCAATTTTTCAATACCAGTTTTTTTCATAGGAACAAACAATAAATGAAAACATATTTCATATTTTTATCATGAACCTTAACAAACACTAAATATGTATGCAAACTTCAGATAAAATCATAATAGTAGTCTTTAATATAAGATTATTTAATACAACAAATGGCATGAAAAATATTTATCTTTAAATAATATATTTATACTATAGCCCAGATGCTTAAAAAGTTTTAGTTTAAAAAACTAAAAGTAAAACTAGGTATAAGATTTATACAGTCAAACATGTCTTCTTTTAGAATGCTAAACCTTAAATGTGCAAAATATTCTTAAAACGCAAAACTAATGAAAGAAAATTTTTAAAAATCTTAACTAAGTTATACAAACTAACAGTAATAAGAATAAATTTCAAGAATTAATGGATCCGGAAGTATTAGTTTCATTTTAAGTTGTTTCCTAATTCAATATTATATATCACATTATATATATATATATATATATATATATATATATATATATATATATATATATATATATATATATATATATATATATATATATATATATATACATATAGTGAGATTTTTAATATTGAATTAGGATACTTCTAAGCCCCACCACCAATGAAAATGCTAATAGAAGAAAGATACTTTTAATGGAAGAGTTCACTGCGAGACGGGGGTGTTGGTATGGCCTCTCCTTTAGTAATGGGTCCCACCCACTCTTTCAATCGATTCGCACCGAGCATTGACTATCAGATATCCATAGAGAGTCTAGCCTGGTAGGAGGCTGAAATCTGTTGTCACTCGCTACAATCTGGACAAGTCAATGTGCCCAAGAACTGAAGCTAAAGTTAAAGTAGATATTGAAAATTCTTTCCCATGACAGGATAGGGCTGTAATCTCTCTTTTTTTTACATTTTGGGAATAACTGTTAATTACGTAGGGGTCGATTAGTTTAATGAAAATTTACGTTGTAAAAGAGTCAAGAAGTGTGCTACTTGGATTGCCGTTAGAGAAAGCTGGATATATATAAAAAGGAATTCTCAAATAAGTAGTTAAAATGATAAAAAAAAATTTAGCAACTATTTAGGTAACAGCATCAGTTTCAAATTTCTTTTAAAAACTTCATTTATTTCAATTTTTTTTACAAATCGGAATTAGTTGCTTTTGTTTTACAGTATTGGTTTTCTGATTTTACTTTCCATGGCATGAAATACACATTCATTTTCGTAGTGTATTCGAAATTGGGTCTCTCAATATTTTCATATTATAAGAAAGAGTAATTTCTAAGGAGACAGGTACAGGATAGGAGAGAAAATAAAAAAAAGAAAATTATGACGTTTCATATTTTTATGTTTAAAAATAATTATTAATTTTTGATAGTTACTGAATAGGAAAGAAATACATATGGAATTTATATCATGTTTCATTTATATTTCTATATTTGAAAAGAATTAAATAATTATTAATCAGTCGGTAATTAAATAGGGGAGAAAATAAATACACAAATCGATGCATATTGTATTTATAGTTTTAGGTTTAAAAACGATTAATATTGAAATAACGATAATATGAAAATAATTATTAACTTGAGGGCATTAAACATAAGACAAAATAAGAAAATCATGGCATATTTCATTTATATTATGATGTTTAAAACTATTTATTAAATACATAGACTCCGAATAAGAAATTAAAAATGGAAATCATGAAATATAATATTAGCATTTCACTAATTCAATACTCGCTCGCTTGATCCCATCATCTACTAATTTTAAGATCAATCTATTAATCAGTTTCCAAAATGTTCTGGATTGCATTTTAGATACATATACATAACTAAATCTAGTCATATTTAACTGATTGAAAGTCTAGACTATTCATTAGCTTATTTCTGATTATAAATATGGAAATCATAAAATGTTACATTTAAATTTCCATGTTTAAAACATTCGTGCTGTTGATTCCCTCATGTAGCAATTTTGAGACCAAACTATTAATTAGCTATCAAGTTCGATGCTGGATTACATTATAGATAATTAGACATGCCCAAATTTATATATATTTAATTCATTTAGCGTCTAGACTATTCATTAGCTTATTTCTGATTAAAGCAGCAGTTCTCACTGTATTTGAAATCGGGATAGAATTAATCAAAGTCATTTGACAAGCAAGTATGCGCTATAAAGAGAATGTTTATTCATGCATGGTTTATAAAACAAGTCTGGCGGAAAAGAACATCCTAATAAAATCACTTACTAATTTCTGATGTAGGAAATTAACTCCATACACACAAATATTAAATGTGTGTTCATGAAGTATGGTAGGGCGTTCATGACTCCATACAAACAAATTGTAAAAATAGTTTTTATCCTAATTTTCAATATTTTCTTAACCCTTTAACGAACGGTGGTTTTGCAGCGAATCCACCTGTTAAAAATTTCTTTTTTCTTCTTTTTAAAGACATATGAATGATTTTTTTACATTTTTATATTTATGACATTTCAAACTTACAGCAGATAAAAATACTATACTTAGTTCATTTTTCCATTTGAAATATGAATTTTAAAATTTGCTTTACCCAGAAAACTGAGAAACTCCATTTATCTTCCTTGTGACTCCAAATACTTATATTTATCTAAATAACACTTAAAAACTGTTTAGCTATTTTTTTATTATACACTGTTAATGATAATTATTCATTGTACTCCTACCTTAATAAAAGCT
The DNA here is from genome assembly GCA_032207245.1 of Pardosa pseudoannulata. Classification (NCBI taxonomy): domain Eukaryota; kingdom Metazoa; phylum Arthropoda; class Arachnida; order Araneae; family Lycosidae; genus Pardosa; species Pardosa pseudoannulata. The sequence goes on from CM063502.1 coordinate 97,589,528, forward strand.
TGAAAGAAAGTATTATTTTCACACAGTATAAATGGATAGTTTTGCATTCAAACTAGCCCTCTAACCTTTCTTCTTCTCAATGAATGCACATATTTTCAAGTATTTTACATTTACAAGGTGAAAAGAAAACATGTATAAAGTAATTTCATTAAATTATAAGAAATTTATATTAGTGTCTTTTAAAGGGTTAAAGTGCAAGTCTAAAATTTCACAAATTCTTACACTTGCACTCAGTATTAAAAATATCTACTAAAGATTTTAAATTTGGAACTGGCGAAATAGTTTATACATTAATGCCAAGGTCAATAAAGTGAAATACAAGGAGAGTTAACAGTAAATTTTTATGATTTTCCTCCTCTAGGTTAAACAGTTCAATTTCAAAACTGTATAATTTGCTTCACATGCAGTTAAAATTCATAGAGTCATAAAAAACAGTTTTCCGTTCTACTGTATAAATGATAAAGATATAGCTGAAGTGCACTCAAGCTATGAAATGAATACTCAGAATGAAATGAATATTTAGAAAACATTATACATATATATGTACACACACACACACACACACACACACACATATATATATATATATATATGTAATATTGGAATAATATTGTAATATGGGAATATTGTACTATAAAAATAAAAGAGCTAGGAATAAGCCCCCCGAAAACAGAAAGTAATAAGGGAAAAAACCCTACAAAGACACTAAGTGTGGGAAACAAACAAGACCTCCAGCAAACGCACAGTATATCAAACCACTAATATCAAAACTAGGACGGGAATCTATAGACTTTAAACACTATTGTTATATCTACCTAAAAGAACACAGTTTTACTGCCTATTTTTTGCTTGTTAAATGCTAAAATACGTGTTTTTACCTATATTTCCTCTGGGGACGTTCTATGCAGAAGTATACTCGTACTTCAACTCAACTCGTATATCTTAATACATCATTCACTGACATTCTAGATTATTACCTTATCAAATTATTTATGCATTCGTTTCAGAAGAGAAAGAAAAACTTATGAAGGACTTGAAGCGGTACAGTCCACTTTTTTGCAATACGAGGTCAAAACATAACCAGTACATGATTCTGTTTTATGAATTTTTAATTCTAAAATCATCTACAGATACAGATTACGGTGGTTTAAAGTAGGGTAATAAAACAGGTTACAACTATGTTGAAGATTATGTTTGGTTGTTTGGTTGGAGCAGTATGTATATTTTTTGCTACACGGGGGCTAATGAGGCCAGGACCTACTGCTTAAAGCCGATTCCGAATGGCTACAGACAACAGTGAGATTTAAAACTACGACCTCCGGTACCGAAAAGCAGAGCTCTACCCATTCGGTCTTCATGAAATTCCGTATAATAAAGCTTAATTAACACAATGTGTTTTCCGACAAAGTCCCGTAATCAATGCTTGAACTAGAGTTTTATTCAGTTAATATATTTCTAATATCTAATCCCAGAAATAAGTTCAATATGAAGCTATAGTTAGGTATTTTCCCTGAGATTAAAATAAACAAATTAAATCATACAATAAGCATAAACAATCAAAAAAATATCGAAAATTCGATGTAATTCATCTGCATTATTTTACTACCATTCCATTTAATAAAGTAACATTACATTTATTTAAGAAAATCATTTTTCTTTCTATTTTACAAATACTTTAATACCATCTTCTATACGGGCACTTTATACATACATACATACATGCTTACAACCAGACACGCATATATATATATATATATATATATATATATATATATATATATATATATATATATATGGATGACTACGTCATTTATAGGCTCGATTGTTTTAGAAAAATTTGTAAAGAGAATGCGTAACAAAATTTGTACCATTACACTTTTGCTAATTTTTGTTTAAACTGACATAGTCGATTAAAAATCTGTTTTATACCCATTCCAGAAAATATCTGGGGCTGTAGAGGGGGGGGGGCTTGCCTCACGCCGAGATGAGCAATGCTGATATATGTGTGTGTGTGTTTATGTATATATATGTAATGAAAAGTAAACTAGATCGGGAAACTAATGTAGGCATTTTGTAAAAAACCCCTAAGACACCCCGAGAAAATTCTCAAGGGTTTACAAATTTTAAGTGAAGAGCAAAAATTTTCCCAAAAATTATATATATATATATATATATATATATATATATATATATATATGTAATATATCAAAATTATTACACTATAATATTTCATAAAAATTCTCCTTTCTCCCAATTTAATTCCTTAAGTTTTTTTAAGTCTATTTTCCCAGCCACAAAATGTCTTAATTAAAGGAGTGTTATCGACTTAAAATTCTTCCAACCCATTTCCCAAAGCTTTCTCTGCAATAGATAAAAACTTTCTGTCCACTCATGTCAAATTTGCCAGCTGTCGTTGGTAAATGGCTCAGTTTTTCCCCTTATCTAAGCTACTTTTATTGTTAAATTCGCTGACTAAGTTTCCATTTCTCTGGAAAAAATTGTCCACTCTGCGTCTTACTCTGGGGTCCAACTATGTTGCAGCACGTGTTTCGATGATCATTTCCTTGTCTGCCTTTGACTGCTAAACATGTCTTTTTTAGCAGCTCTTAAATAAAATTTAAGTTCTACTCAGAATTGCCGATCTCTTTCATGGTGACACGACTGCTAGATTAATAAGCCTTATCTTTGCCTAGCAAGCCATTGCAAGTGAATACAATAGGGGCTAAATCGATGAGACTGGAGGATAAAACTTCAATGTATTATATATATATATATATATATATATATATATATATATATATATATATATATATATATATATATATATATATATATATATATATATATATGTAATATGTCAAAATTATTTAACTTTAATATTTCCTTAAAACCCTTCTCCTCCCTCCTCTATTCAACACGTTTTCCAGCTGTCGCCGGCAAATGGCTCCGGGTTTTTCTGATCTTAACACTTAAATTCGCTGAGTAAGTTTCTTGTCCCTTGGGAAAATTCTTTCTCTCTTAACTCTTAGGTGCACCTCTGTTCGATCAAAGTGATTTTTGTGTCTTTTCCTTTGTCTGTCGTTGACTAGTAAAGATGTCCGTTTTAGCAGCTCTAAAATAAAGTTTTAATTAAACTTGTGCCGGTCTCTTTCAATGGCCCGACTGCATCGTTATTACTGTTAGCTGATTAGCTTTCTCCTTGTCCAGCACTTGTATAATTATTGGATTACACACACACACACACGCACACGCACACACACACACACACACACACACACACACACACACACACACACACACACACACACACACACACACACACACACATATATATATATATACTCATGTTCAAAATTACAGATTTAGTCAATTATCTTCAGAATTACAGGACCTATTTTAATGGCATGTGATATGTACATACATTGATACAATACAAAACAAATAACTATTCAAGAATTATAACATACGCATATGATTATGCGTAACATTCGCTGGAGTCGTAAACATTCTGGAGAACGTAACATTCTCTGGAGTGAAACAGCGGTTGCAGAATAGAAAAAATTAAATTGGTTATAGAGGGTATGGTCTCTTGTTATAGACCTCGCAGCGTAAAATTATGCTAGAAATAAGGGAGTTCGTGAATTCCTCTAAACTGCATTAAATACATAAAAATACTCCGAATTACTTTTAACTACACTTATAAACGGATACTAGGCATTAATGGGTTAAAGGAACCTATAAATGCAACTCGTCCAGATGTAGAAAATTTTCCCCATAGGTTAACTGAGAGCTAGAGCAATTCTATTGGATCGGTACCACTTTAGTACAACGAAAAGTACGAAAATAATATTGCGATTATCTATTTTTTTCGATTATCTGAATTTTTCTTTTCATAGATATCTGGATAATTTCTATAGCTTTCAGAAAAAGTACGCTAAGTACAAACATTTCTAAAACAAAAACTATGACAAAGTGTCATGGTTTAAGAAAAAGATTACTATTTAACTCTTAAAAATGAGTCTGGAGAAACCTAGCAACATGAAGGATTAATCAAAAGGAATTTTTAGAAACTCTTTTTTTACCTTGTTTTGCCATCATAGTAACTAAAAAACGGATCTGAATGTTTTTCAGACTATAATCTTGTCAAGACAGCTTCCGTATGGAATTTGTTCTTTATCTTGTTCTTAATCCTATGAGCAAATGGAGTAAAGAACTCCTTTTTAAGGATTTTCAGCTTTCTTATGAGCAAAATGAGTGCTCATACGCATTTCATTGTTCAACTATACACTAGCGAATTAAAAGGATACACTTTTCTTTTTGTCAATCGTAATACATTTGGAAACATTTTTAGGATTTATAGATACAATAAAAATTATAAAGAGGCGAAGTGAATTCTCTTACAATGAAAGAGGGGAGTTAAATGGTTACAGAGGATATTACAATGTTATATATTTAACAAATAAAAAATTTACTTCTCTATTTTGAGAAACTTTAGTACGTTTTAGTATTTTATGCACATTTTTAAATGTAAATTACTATTCCTTTGGTATTAGTAGCATCTCAAAACGACTACAACAGCCTTAATTTCCAATGAATATCAAGTGGGGGAGATGTATTTATAATGGTTGCACAAAATGTTGCAAGAACAATGTAAAGTTTACGATAAAAATATCTTTGGAAAAGAGAAATGAAAAGTGAAGGAAATTGATATCAAGCCAGCTTCAAATTAAGCTTAATAGCAGTACTATTAAGAAATAAGACAACCTTTAATTAGCATTTTTCACTTTTGTATTCGGCTAGCTGTTTCATCCATTATTTTTCAGTCTTTATTATTTTTCGAAAATACATTTTTATAAGTGGGTTAGTGAATATTTTTATAATGCTTAAAAGATTGATTTAAAACTTTCTTAATTCCTCTTTTTACCCATTAATTAGAATTGTCAAGTTTGCGATAAAATTTATATTTTTCTTTCAAATAGAATACCACGATGATATTTAAATTTCCTACAGGAAAGGTTAAAAAAGAAAGAAGAATAGCGTACATTTATATATCATGTTGTAATCTTTATATGCTAATAAGACATGTTGAAAATAAACAATGAAGGCGGGAAATGATTTACAACGCTTTTACAGATAGTGTTAAAGAACAAACACAAAGAAACCACAGAGATCAATCAATTTATTATGCACTGTGTACACCAATAAAGGATGCGGAAGATAGGCTTCTTGAACTCTGAGTGTTGCCGTCTAGTCCAGTTATGTCTGTGTTTGCATGCAGAAAGCGTAACAAATTGGAAAATGGATAGTTAAAAGAATTATTTTATTGAATTTCGTTAGCTACTTTTAATATATCGAAAGAGGTGAAAATTATTCACGAGTTCATGAATTGGAAGACAATAAAAACGTAAAACTACATGAAAATTACATTTTAATTAATATTGTTGTAGACAGGCAAGTTTATGGATGTATATTTTAAATATACTTTTTCTAGGGTAATTCAACAGCATAAAGATGTTAAGAACTATCCGCATATTTCTACTATCCTGGATTGGTTTTAGGAAACAATAAAACTGCTCGGGATTGATCAATGTAAATTCTTTTCTGAAAGAATAAAATGAACATCTAGAAGACAGTTTATTACACCATCAAATAAACAGACAAGTTTAACCCCTTAACGCATTTGCCCGTGTCTGACACGGGCGAAATTCAAATTAAGCATGTAATAAAATCGTTTACACTTTGTTTGTATAACAATTTTTTTATATACTTTTTACTCTTTCCAAGCTCCCTAGTCACCCCCAAAACTGAAATTGTAAACAATAACTTACATTGTACCTATATATCCCTTTTCTGTGAAGAAAATATGTCATATTTTATAATTTTTTCTAAAATAAACTCGTGCTTTAAGGGGCTAATTGAGCTCTCATCTCAAGAAATGTTCTATTAGGAACTTAACACTTTTGTGTACAAAGCTGAAGATCTCTCTCAGATTAGTTTGATGAAATCCATAAGCATCGTCCAAAATATGTACATGTCTTACATTTGAAGACAACTGAATGTTATCAGTTCCTTCATATCAACCATTTCTCTAATGCTTTTTGAGCTGTAAAAATAGCTCTTTTAAAAATGCCAGGGATTTTTCCTCCCTGCATATGCAATTTTAAAGAAAAAATTCACGATACTCATAGAAATACTAACAAAACCGCAGAGAGATTATAGTAACATTGATAGAGGCCCATTAGCTGAGTTGGTTAGAGCGTCGGGCTAATTGTAAAATTGAAGTGAACGTATTAAATGTTTCGTGATATATCAGCTTTGAAAGGGAACCTTTTACATAACAGCATCATCCAATGGCCGGCACTATTTAAAAAGGAAAATTATGTTACTGTAAAAAATGCATAATTTATATCATAATTTAAAAATATGACACACACGTTATAAATTGTGAAATTACTTATCATCTATAAACTTTTCTAAAGCTACTAAAATTGGGCGATATATTTTCCATATCTTTGATATAATTAAAGATATTCTCGTAAAATTTTCATGTAGACTATCTTTAATAATAAACTATCAAATTATGTTTACATAAATAATATATACATTGTAAAAGCCATAAAAAACTTTTATAGGTGTATAACTCACTGAATATTTTAAGATAATCGAATTTATTTTCATTTGGTTTGGTTTGGAGTACTACAGTCTACTGTTTTTCTACACGAGGGTTAATGAGACCAGGACCTACTGCTTAAATCATGCCAACTCATGTACCGAAAAGCAATGCCCTACCGTTCGGTCATCGTCTGGCCGGACTTATTTTACGCGCTCTTTAGTTTGCTACAAAATAGTGTATTTCTCTCTCTCTCTCTCTCTCTCTCTCTCTCTCTCTCTCTCTATATATATATATATATATATATATATATATATATATATATATATATATATATATGTGTGTGTGTGTGTGTGTGTGTGTGTGTGTGCGTGTGTGTGTGTGTGTGTGCAATATTAAAATCCCTTATTTACATATTTTAATATTAATTTAATAACTTTTATTCATGAAGTACGTTGGGGCTTGAGCGGTAATTCTGATTTTTTTCTTCCAAGCATGCTATAGACTTAATTCAGCCTCTGTCTGTACTACTTTAACCAATAGTTATCATGTTCTCTTTAAACATGAGTATTTTTTATCATGTGATCAATTGTGCTTAGGGATTATTCGTAGTATTTTTACTTGAGAAATCCCTACTTGAAAAGTGTATGCAGGATCACATTGTCTATATGCAGGATGTTGTAAAATTGCTTGCCTGTTGTATGGATTTCTTGTATCTCACCAGAAATAAAATGTGTTGTGATTTTGAATGAGTCTCGCTTATATTGCATACAAACATACATACATTATATATATATATATATATATATATATATATATATATATATATATATATATATATATATATATATATATATATATATATATATATATATATATATATATATATATATATATATATATATATATATATATATATATATACGTATATATGTAATGAAGTGAATTTCTGCCCACACTGGATTGTAGAAACATGGTTTAAGATCTTTAAAAATGATTTATCCATTTGTAAATTCATAACATACAGAAACACAACTCATAACAGTAAATACTTCAGCAAAAGTATCGAAATTCCCTTTATCCGGATAAGAAAAAGACAGCCATTTTAATTTTACTAGATGTGCTATGCACGTCCTGCTCAAAGCATAACCATAAAGAAGTTAAAATGGAAGGGAAGGTGTCTCACAGCTATATAAATATATATATATATATATATATATATATATATATATATATATATATATATATATATATTATTATTATTATTATTATTAATAGACATTTTCTTTTATCTGTCATATCCTATCGAATATTAAATATATTAATTTTAAAACTAGCATGCTCAGTCTCGAGATAATTATATAATTATGTTGCTTTTAAGGATATGGTATAATTTGTAACAAAACAGTTTACCTATCTCTATCTCTCTATCTATATCATTCATATATGCTACACTCACTCACACACACACACACACACACACACATATATATGACGTAGTGAAAATTTTGATTTATCCAATCTGCACATTCATTTATAATTTCTACAGGAATGAACAATAAGGCTGTTCTAGAAAGTGGCAAGAACTTTGATTTTCCGGAAGTACAAAAATAACCACTTTAATTTGTAACAGATACGCTTACACGTGCTACACTCATAACACCATCATAGTCGCGAAGAAGCTAGGTGCCGAAAAATCTCAAAGATTCCAATGATGGAATTTGATGAACACACAGAAAAACCTGTAATTTGTAGTAGGTGTAATTTACCTGGCAATGCTGCTAGGCTCGCGCATCAGTTGTCCTTGATTTAAATAAATTTACCGAATAAAATAAAGCATTAAGTTAAAATTTATATATAGAATTTAATATATTATATATAGAATTTAATAATTTATCGAGCACTATTTTTTATGCACGCATATATGTATGTATATATATATATATATATATATATATATATATATATATATATATATATATATATATATATATATATATATATATAGAGAGAGAGAGAGAGAGAGAGAGAGAGAGAATGGGGAGGGAAGGAGATGTGAGACAAAGAGAACGCTAGCAATGAAGTGATACAAATTATTTAAATAAATGATCAATTTATTGTCTACACTCATATAAATCTTAAAGATCAGCATTTTGATTCAAATGCATTTCTTTACAGTCTGTGCTGTGGTTCAGTTTATTTCATAAAGACTCTCTTATATATTTTATTTGGAAGTACTTATCGTAGTGATAGAAAAGGTTTATTATCACCATAAAATCTTAAGATACAGTTAAAAATTTTCTTTGAAAAAATATTTTTGATTAGAAATTACCTAATTTAAACACAAAAATTTATATTTGCGTTACAAAGAAATATTAAAACTCAAAGTATTTATTTAATTGCGTTATTATAAGTAGGAAATTTTGCCTCTGATATATGTATTTGCGAACAGTAAGTAAAAAGATTAATAAAAAAGAGTACTGAAACGTAGCATATTTTAAGTCATTATACAATATTACCTTCAAAAAAGTAATCTTATTTAAAATTGTTTGCAAAATAAACACATAAATATAACTTACTGCACTAAAACAGAGCATATAAAGTATTAATAAATAACATAACGCATAATTTATAACGAAATAATTTGTTTAAAAGATACAGTTTTAAAAATTCATTTACTGCTACATTTTTATGACATTATTGCTCAGCAGAATTTCTCTTTTAATGCACGAAAATAGTTAATGTTTAACATTTAAAATATTGCTATTTTCAATAAATTTTGTCGCACGCCCTAATATGGCTTCAAGCATTACATATTTCTATAATATTTAAAAGCGTTATTATTTTTCAAAATGATGAAAAAATTGAAAGGTATAAATTTTTAATTCAATAAATCATAAATACACAAATAAATTTTAAATAAACTATTGAAAATATTTTTGTGTGATCCACTAAAATCACGTATGTTTTACTGTTAACGCAATAAACACAACGTAATATAAGTAAAATATTTTATTTTTTTACTAAATTATAGTTTTTACTGGCTATAATATTTGTTAAGTATGAATCAGTTAATATTTTATCATCTACAAAAACCAAAAAAATATTTAATACCTTTAAAACTGTATCAATATTATTTTTAGGTCCTAAAAGTGAAACAAACCGTACCGATTTCCTGCCTAAATAAACTTAATAATAGGAAATTATGCTGAGTGGGACTTCAATTTAACGGAAATTAGTAGTTATGAACAATTTCAAAGTGATTTTGAGTATAGATGTGACATTAATTTATCTCATTAAATTATTAGATGAAAATGTAATAGATAAAGTGGATTATATTAACTATAGCCGCCACGGTCACACTGCAGAGTGAATTGAAAGTGCTAGACCGTAAATAATTATGGATAATGTAAAATTTATAAACTATAAATTATATTAATAATGAAAATCCCTATTTCGATTCAAGCGAGTGTAGTATTAGGGTATTTTCAGAGTATGATTTTAATAGTTCTTTTCACCTGTAAAACTATTTTACCTTCGATAGACGATAATGAAGGAAAAGGCGATTTTAAGTGAGAGACGTGCGTATACGTTCCTTTGTACTCACTGGAATTTAGTAAATTCATCTGTATAATCAAAAACATATGATCTCAAATAACTACTCTTATATATTTTGTAATAATGGAGTAAAAAACAACCATTGAAGAGTGAATTTAACTCTAAAGAAGTGAAAATTGTCAAGCTCAGAAAGAATAACAGGACGATTCGTTGAAACAGTGAAAAATACGCTTTTCTTTTAAATGGACACAAATTTCTTTGAAGAAATTGTTTTTTTAATATAATTTTTTCCAGTGTATTTTTAACTATTAAAAACATCTTTGAGGTACTTTTCCAATTTGATTTCTAGATGCCTGTATATATATATATATATATATATATATATATATATATATATATATATATATATATATATATATATATATATATATATATATATATATATATATATATATATATATATATATATATATATATATATATATATATATATATATATATATATATATATATATATATATATATATATATATATATATATATATATATATATATATATATTATATATATATATATATATATATATATATATATATATATATATATATATATATATATATATATAATGTTAAAACATTAACGACTTTTTTCTTTAAAAAAAAAGCTGTTTAAATTAAAAAATGTTTTAAACACACACATATATATGTGTGTGTTTAAAACATTTTTTTAATTTAAACAGCATTAAAAAAATCTGCTAATGTTTTAACATTTTTTTAACGCTATACATTTTTTCATTACTATTATCAAGTTTATTTTTCCCATCTGACTTCTAGGTGTTGGTTATACATATGTATATATACACACACACACACACACACATATATATATATATATATATATATATATATATATATATGTATGTGAGTGTAGTGTGTAAGTATTTGTATATATATTCAATAATTATTCTTTAGCTTTTTTTTCTAAAGTGGACATTAGATTTTTTTTTAACATTTTATATTTTTTCCGGGTACTTTTTCATTACTATTAACAATTTTTCAAATATTTTTGTCAGATTTGCTTCTAGGTGTCTGTGTGTATATATGTACGTGTCTATAATATTTTTTATTTTAAACAACTATATACACATTCTTAGCTAAGAAAATACTTCTCAAATTGCTTTCTCTATTATTTCCAATAAAATATACTAAAAGAATTAGAACCAATTAAGTATTGATAACCCATAATTGAATTTGGAATCCATTATATTTTTAAGGAAATAAAAGGATGTTTCTAGAATTCAAAGCAAAAGCAAAGAAAATCTCGAAACTTTTCGAATCGTTAAAGTCTTCAAATAATGAAACAAAAAAAATTTTTCGAAACCGTGGAAGACACGCAAGCTACACATTTTCCCCTCAGGCAACTGATTTTATTCATAGCCGCTCCCAATGAAACCAGACAGGCTAAAACACTTAATTTTTATCGTTGCACTGGCAGGTCTAAAATCTCGGAAGGTAAATCTCATTGTAAAGAAAAAAAATAATAATAAGGGTCTCGGTGGAGTCACGTGACTTACAACCATACCCGTAGCTGCAGTGACGTCAGAATGTATTACTCTGCTCTGGGTCGTTACGTCACTTGCGCGGGAAAAAGTAGCCCAATCACAGTGTTGCGATGTTCAATTTAGTCGATGATCCATGTGCGCACCTGACGTCATATTTTCAGCCCGCGTATGCTAGAGATAAGCTGTGTTTTATTTATCTTCCTTTTTTTGAGATTTTGAGATCCGCAACAGGGTTTACTGAGTTAAGACCTGCACGTGTATCAAAGTTATCTGTCTATTAGGCACAAATCATTAGGTTGAACATATGACTTGGTTTACAAAAATCATTCTTTATTTGATTATATGTTAGAAATTAATTTTTTGAAAATTATAAATCTTGGTGCTGTTGAATTTTTCAAAAAAGGAATTTCAACTTATGAAAATATAGCTGTGCAGAGCTCCCTTATTGGTGTTATCTAAACAGAAATTAGCTAGAACAAATTCTCAGCTAGAAATGTGAGAACATAATAGGTTTCTAATATTTTTTCTACATTAATTACTTGATTTAAATTTAAGTTTACAACGAGAGCTACAATTTATTTTATGAAGTATGTGGTTACAATTTTTATGGATCATGCTTTATTTACGCGATTCTTAAAAACTAATTGCCTAAAATTTATTGTGTAATTTAAAAATGAAGCTGCAATATCAGTAAATATAAATTATTCTAAGAGTACAGCTAAATAAATATTGTGGATTCAGTGTTAAAGAAATTATAACAATAAATTTTTAATAAAAGCTTTGGAAAATATTATAGTTTTAGATTCTTCTTTAATATAAAATTTTTGAATAGCACTCATGTTATTAAACTTTTTCTTACCTCTATTTTTCATTCACTAGTTCGATAATCTTACATCTTTTTTCAAATAACTTTTTATAATACATTTATAAAATGTAAATATATAGTTCTAATAGAATTAAATTGTTTTGATTTTATAGATTCTATTGTTATCTAAGTACTTTTTTGAGACTTTTATTCAAATCTCTTTTTAAAAGCAGCTTTAAATGTCAATATTTCTTATATATTTTATTCACCTGTATGAAGAATTTTTTCTTTCTTGGAAAGTCTGCTGATGTAAAAAGATGGGAAGTTGCTTTTTAGTACTGGAGTCTTACTTCGATTCTCACTGCTGGTATAGACATTCAAAACCATCAGGATCTACTATAGACAGATTTGAGTCTAGTGATGTTTTTTATAGAAAAAGCTCTAATAACAAATTAAATCAAAAAACCCACTGATGAAGACTTCAGATAACTCCTGCTAATTTAGTCATGGTTCTTAAGAGAAAATAAGTACAAAGATATGAAAAACTTTAAGAGACATACAGTAAAAATACTTTACTTTTTAAAATAAATAAATAAATGTGAAAAATAAAAGGTAAATGACCAAGTAAACCTTTTAATATCGTTTTGCATTTGCCATACAATACAGTATATCTGTAATGAAATTAGTAAAGTGAATTTAAAAAATCAATTTAGAATCTATGACTATAATATGTGAAGTAAATCTTACATGACCCTATTTTCCTTTGCATAAAGGCTAAGAAATGTACTATACTGATATAAGTAAAGAAAAGTTTATCTGCAGCGTGACAATTTATATTTCTGCTTTTAAAAAACTATAAAATACTTATGTGCACTTTTGAATTCTTGAATTCATTAGTAACAATAATTAAGAAAGTGATAAATAAATAATATGAATAGAAAACTGTAAATTTCTTCTTTTGAACAATGTATAACATTTTACCGGTAAATTTTCTCTGAAAGGTAAGGCTAATTTTTAGCCTTATTTTTATTTTATTTTTTTGTTAGCATTTTTGTTCATCACAGTTTATTCACAAATAAAGAAATTATAAACGTTGTTTATATAATATCATCGATATCTATTGAATATCTATTAAATATATATTGATATAACTTTTAAACAAAACCTTACAAAGAGTGGTTTTACAAAATTTTTACAGAAGAGTTTAAATAAGTATTTATTACCTTCGCTCAAAACAATGTTGAGCTATTTATTTCCCATAGTCACACTTTCTAAAACACATTACAAATATGTATAAAAATAAAGAAAGGTTTTCGAAAATCAAAAGGAATACTGAATAGTAGATCTCTAACTTTGTTTGGAGATATATTTATAGCTCATTGTAATTTCAATACAAACTCTCTTTCCTAAATAAAACCACTGAAAGGGAATATTTGTAGCTAGTCATGAAATACATACTTTCTATCATAAAGTGAGGATGAAAAATGATAATTAAATTCCGCCAGCCAAAATATGCGTGTTGCTGCAGCATTCGCATGGGAATAAGTCAAATATCAGTTCCATATTCCGGATACGCCCTTTGTAGCTCTTTCCTCATTTAGTCGTCACAAATTTTTAGCTCACAGATTTAACTTTAGCGTAATCCCCAAAGACAAGGCAAATTTTTGATGATAAATGTCGTCCAAAGGAAAATAAGCCTTGAACAGCAATCTTATTGTCTATCACAGTTTATCTTAGACTACTGTGCGTTCACTGGATTCTAATGAATATGTAATTTCCCATAGTCATAGAAACTTTTATGATTTAGAAATAAAGTTAAGATTACGTACTGTAAAAACAAAGAGAATGACTTGTAAATAAAAGAATAAAGGCAACAATTTCTATAACAGTATTCACATTTATAAACCTAAGTATTAAACAGCATTTCTGAATAAGCCATGTGAATATTTATGATTAAAAAATAGCAAAATTCAGAAAAAAACTGACTCTAAACAATTTAATTGGTACTTTAAAATAGTTTTCCATATGCTTAAGTATATTTTAGTTAAGTTTTATCTAAAACATTTATTTGAAATTTAACATTCACGATATAAAACTGTGATATAATACAGAAAAAAATCTGATACTAATAGATTATTTCATCTAAGATTTAATTAAACCATTTATTTTAAATTTAACATTCACGATATAAAACTGTCATATAATAGAGAAAAAAATCCTATGCTAATAGATTATTTCATCTAAGATTTAATTAAACCATTTATTTTAAATTTAACATTCACGATATAAAACTGTGATATAATACAGAAAAAAATCTGATACTAATAGATTATTTCATCTAAGATTTAATTAAACCATTTATTTTAAATTTAACATTCACGATATAAAACTGTCATATAATAGAGAAAAATTCTTATACTAATAGATCATTTAATCTAAGATTTAATTAAATCATTTATTTTAAATTTAACATTCACGATATAAAACTGTCATATAATAGAGAAAAAAATCCTATGCTAATAGATTAATTTAACTTAGTTTAATAGATACCAAACATTTAAAAGAACATTAAAAATAGAATGAAATATATCGCTTATAGAGGCATTTCTATTCTATATAAAAGATTAAATATTTTACTGATGAAATAAAAAAATATAGTGTCTACATAGAACACAAAACTTTCAGGCTGTTTAAACAAAAGGAATTAATCGTCCATTTAAGTAAATGTAGTTTCTCTTATACAACATCAATAAATGATCATCAACTTGTAATCATATCTTACTCCTTGTGTCCTGTTTTCTGAGAAACATGTGTCGTGTAAGATGAGCAGCTTAAGAAGGAGAACTGTGATTCAGCGCAAAATATTCTACGAAGCCAAGCTGATGCATTCTTGGAAAATTGGAGAGACATTGCCTCTAGAAAAAGCTCCTATTTCTCGTTGAAAAATCGAAAGAAACCAAATTATCAAACTCTAATTTAGATTTTTCCTTAGTTATTATAATTTGAATATATAATTGCCATCCATTATAATATAATATAAAAGGCATACATTAAATAACTGAGCACCCAAGAAAACAGTTAAAAACGTTTTTGATACTACAACTATAAGGTACGATAAACCACTGAAATTTCAAGTGTTTTTCTGTGTGAGAAAAAGTGTTTCATCTTCTTGGACATGACTTACAATCTTCTATCACTACATATTGCATGCCTTGAATAACATTTCAACTATAAAGATAAAAAAGGTTAAACAATTCTTCTAGAAAGTAATATAAGTGATCATTAAATAATACAAGTGAAAAGTAATAAGTATAAGCAATAAGTATAAATAATATAAGTGATAGTCTTCTCCAAAATTTCTGATATGAGAGGTCAGGGTATTAGTATTTTCATAAAGTAAAAGCTCAAAGAAAGAAATGTTTTGTAATGTTTTAAGTCCATATTAGGCTAAACCATTAATAAATAGCTTGGGATCAACCGGTGACTAGTGGACATTCCAGCTCTCAAAGTGGGTAATAGAAGTTTTTGTCCGATACTGAAGCAATTTCCTTTGTTATAAATTTGATTTTTTTTTAAACATTAAAATAGAAATTTTTAAAAATATTGTTTTAAAAAGTTCATAGCAATATTTAAAGTCATTGAGTTTTCATAAAAGTCTTTACTGTTTATATTTTATTAGATTTTAAATTTGAAATTAACGGATAAGTCCCGTTTAAATTTCTGAGAATAGATGATATGTATCTCTCGCTCACTAGTTCACGTTACGCAATTGAAACTAAACGGTGCTTTCTTCCTTTATAAATCTCTATTATTGTGGAGCCGAACGGTAACCTAATAGGTAGACCGTTTCTGAATCAGCAGGGTCGTACAGGAGTTCATGGCTTAAAACCCACTACTGGTATGAACGTTTGTAGCCATTCGGAATTGGCTTTAAACAGTAAGTCCCTGGGTCATTACCTCTCATGTAGCAAAATTTAGGGTTTTTTACTTTGTTTTTGATAGGATATATTCGTATGTGATATATATACATACATACATGTATAATGTGGTAGTTTGAAATCTCTTAAGAATTACTATCAAATAATCGATCGCACTGGGCTGAGTAAGCTTGATGCAATTTATAATAAATTAAATTAAACATTCTAAAACTGTATGCCTTTTTTAAGTTATAAGACATTTTTGGTATGTAGTTTTATTATTGGCTTAATGAAGTTAATGTTTTTGTAAGGCTCATTAATATAAATTGTCGATTAAAATTTTGAATTAAATATATTAAGTTTTTAACAGTTTGATTAATATTCTTTTTAAGAGTTGTAAAGGTATTTTGGGGCTATCTTTTTATCCCCAAAATTAATAAAGCATTTTATCTTTCTTTTTAAACTGTACATTGTGCAATTGTAATTTCTTGGATGTGTTTCATACTCATGTAATATTTATTTTTTAATTCTGGCCATACCTTTTACTGTTTATATATATTTTTTTATTATTTTGCCGTAACCTTTTACTTAAACTTTTTTGTCATTTTCATGTGATACACACACTAGTTTTTAATGGTCTTTGACTAATGTAACCTTTTCTGCCAAACTGAATAAATATTTTGTAGCTTGGCATAATACCCCTGGCCATGGTTTGGCTAGGTGGTGATTGGGGTTTTTCCTCACCCACCATGATTCTTTGAACAGTGTGACGTGGCTACTCCCCATTGGCTTCACAAAGAGGTTTTGTTAAAACCCAGGCCAAGGCTACATTCGGTCTTTAATTTAGACATTAAACTACAAAAGATTTTCGGTTCGACACACCTTAAGATATCCGAGGTGATCAGAAGGTCGGATGCTACGCGGGAAGGACAGACTTTCAGGCACCAACGAAAGGACCAATCGGAGATTAGAAGGACGGTGACGCGGGAAGGAAAAGCCAATGGGAAGAGGAAAAGGTGACGTCAGGCGGCTCGAGTTTTCGCTGGAGGGAGATTTACTATTAGAAAAGAAGAGAACGAGTGAAGGCGACGGGGGTTGAGGTTTGTTTTTTGGAGTGCCAATCTCCAGTTTTTTGTGGGACTCAAGGAGTCCAAGTTGTACCCTTGTACAACGATATATCTGTATGGCATCTGGCCGCACATTGTTTTTTAGGTTCGCCTAGAACCTGGGACTTTTAGGTCCGTACCAGCTCACCTGAGCCCTGTGATTTCCATTTGGAAAAATCTGTAAACAGCTTTATATTTTAGTCAAGAATAAAAGTTGTTATTGCTATAAGCTGTACGTCGTGTCACTACAACTTCGATACCCCCCCCCACGTTACCCGAGGATCCAGTGACGTTACAGCAGTTACAAACATCTTGATTGATGTTTAGTGAGGATACATGATTTTGCTCTCCAAACCAAACCAAACCGTTTCTCTGGAAACGGTGGGTGGTTAGAAAGTTTTGCTTCTTACAAAGGTATAAAAGAGGGTGGTAGGTATAAAAAGTATTGACTTCCTTTGCTCTCAACTGAAAATATCCAAAGTATGTTGTATAAACATGAAGAATAAAATGCGAATTCTTTCTTAACAAGAATAAGTTATTTTTCTAAGTCATAAATGCAGTCATTATTCAGTAAACTAATTCGTTAATTTCACACATTTGATGATATATACTTTCTTTAAAAGCATCCAAGTTAAATTAGGAGCAGCCAATCTTTTGCAAGTCTTATTTGATTTCTGAGTAATATTTTGGAGAGGTTTAACTTAATGGATTAGTTTATCATCTTATTACACTCTCCTAAATTAGCTTCCATTAAGAATAATCTTAGCAAGATGCTACACTCAAAAGGAATATCATTTCATGTTTGAAATGATTTTCAATTAAGCAACTACTTCCACGAAAATGTTTCCTTCCTCTATTTGACGTTTTAACTAACTAGGACATTAACAAATAATTAGAATATCTTTTCTCTTGTTAAAGTAGAAAAGCGTTGAGGGCTAGCTTAATAGTAGGAGTTAATAACCCTTAATATTACTTTTCTACTTAAGTAAATTCATAGAAAAGGTAAAGGACCTTTGCTAAAACTGAGTAGAAGACGTATTATATTTCACAAACTTTTATGAATGTATGTTAGGAATAAAATCAGCTGTAAATGCATGCAGAATTTTCCTCTCTACAAGTGGAAAATTCTTCCTACTTAAACTGAGACATTATCTCATTGTCTCTTTTATTATTATGAGTTACTGCAAATACAAGAGATTCAACTACATGTAGTCAATAGCAAAATAGTAAAAGTAATGTAAATCCAATTTTGTATCGTAGATTTTAACTTTATTGGTATTCGATATAGTGGTTCAGTTTTAAATTGTATTTACACCCATTTCATTTTGAAGAAATACGAATATTTATATAATTGTAAAACACGATCGTTTAATGATAATTAGAACGAAAATGGTTCATAACCATTAACCCCTTGCCTGTTTTGCCCGTACACCGTACGGCCGTGGTCACTGTGCCTTTAATGATTTGCCCGTACGGCGTACGGGCAATCTGATTTCTTTGTCGTTCTCATGGTTTTGGCTGTATCTTTTGTTTTTTAAGGTTAAATTAGTCGTACAGATGTCCCCAAGATGTTAGTTTTCGAAGTGTATTCTGTTTCGTTTGAAAGCTCGGGCTTTCTTATAGGTTTTGCATTTCACCGAGAGTTTTTAATTTTTGGAGTTTTGGCTTGATTTTGGCTTGACGTTTTGGGAGACTGACTGAGAGAGACTTTTTAGAGGTAATTCCACATACAGACAAAAGCTAAGACCAAGAAACAAGTGCTGTGTGTGTTCACCGAAGAAAAATGACAGCAGCAAAAGAATTCGAAAAGAAACTAGGTATTTTTGTCAGAGCTGGGACGTTGGACTACGCTTCTTACCCTGTTTGAAGATTTATCGCACTAAATCTGATCTTTGAAAAACAGGTTAAATAAATGTATTTGTAGTATTTGCATTTGAAAATGATTGTGTAGCAATTGTGATCGAAAATATTTTTATGTGCATAACTGTGAACGCCACTTCCCTGTCTATTGTACGTGTGTGAGAAAAGAAACTGTAATTTCCTGTAAATAAGTTGTTATAAATGCTTTAAATAATTAGAAATATTACTTTTAATAACATTTTACAGATTACAAATGTAAAAGGAACAAAAGTATGCAATAAAAAAATGAGACATTTTTTGGATCGAATTTGGGAAGAAAATGAAACTGTTAAGGGGTTAAAAAATGAAGAAACACTCCAGAAACAGAATGGAGAGGGAAAAAAAGTTCGTATAAATATCTAGTTTAAAAAAAGTCTGATTTCGGTTGAAACAGAAACAAAGTGACTATAATTAGAAATAACTTTTATTAAAAGTATTTCCTCTCAAAATTTTCAGTTACTCTAAATCTCACGCTTTCATTGTTTCTATTATTTTTACAACCTACCCACAAAGAAAGATAAGCAATCAAATAATTACTGTAAGTTAAGTAATTTTTCCTGCTTTGAATAAAAAAATAGTTTGTTAAAAAATAGTGTCTGTGTTTTTCTTGAAAAGTTGCATAATTTTTAGAGTGACTTTTAGAATGAGAAAGTGAGATAACGAAACTTTGTGAAAAAATTAATAATTGATTTTGCTAAATTGTATTTAATGGAAGTGATATTTTACGCCCATTTATGCTATATAAATTCTAAAAATACAAAAAAAAACCCAAGGCAATCTTATAATATGCAGTGAGCTGGTAACATACAAAATAAATGCTGCTAAATGATTCAATATTTAAGAAAAGTTTCCAAGTTTATTTAAAAAAATGTTTTTTATGAATTTTAGTGTCTTATATATTTTTATGACTACATTATTTATATTAATATTTAGAAACTTAAAATTTACTACTTAAAAATTATTTAAGGCCTCTAATATTCTTAAATAAATTTAAAATTTAAGAAACCTAATTAAAAAATTAAGGAACATATTTCAGCTAAAATAATATGCTTTCACAATAAAAGTTATGTATGTAATTCATATTCGTCCTGAATGAGTTAGATATTTGTTAATTAATAATCCTACTAAAGCATGAATTATAAAAAGGCAATTACATTGCTCATATTATGTACAATATTTTTTACTCCAGAAGCCTTCTAGAAATTCCTAAATTCATTACCTATTTCCCCTTCATTTACATAGATACAAATATTTCTCCAAAGTCACACAAGCAAGTACTGGGCTGATTCGGACGGGTTCTATTTGGCTAGAATTTTATTTCATTCCAAGATTTTATTGGTTGAAGTTTGTAAAAATATTTGGAGTTTGTATGATGAAACCAATATTGGGGGTTGTGTCATGTATGGTAAAAGAGAAGTTTACGAAATTTATTTAAATATAAAATTTAAAAAAGGTTATAATCGATCAAGAACAATAATTAAAATAACTAAAAAATTAATTTAAAACTGCTGATAATGAATTTATATGAAAATGTTTATGGCAATGACTTGTTTTGCTAGTTGAGTAGCCCTCATTTTAAACAGCAAAATTTCTTTTCTATTATACACACTCTATGTTTTTCTTTCCACCTCTCCCTTTTTTCTATTGTGTAGATTTAATTTTATCTTTTTATCAAGCTTTATAGTTTTTTACTTTGACACCCAAAATGAATAATTTGATGTCAGTCAAAATAATGTGATTTAACGGTAAAAAGCATGCCGCATCCATGTAATTTACATTTATCCTGAATGTGTTAGATGTTTGTTAAATGATAATTCTACAAAATAATGAATAATATGATGACAATTAATTTGTTCATATCGTACACAATAATGTTTACTTCAGAAGTCTTCTAGAATAGCCTCTAGCTAGAAATTCCTACTTCCACATACTATTTCACATCCATTTATTCACAGACACTCGCTAAGTTTCTCCAAAGCCATATACGTAAGCAGTGGGCTGATTCGGCTGCCAATTTTTTTTCATTTCAATAATTTATTGGTTGTGTTTGAACCAATATTTGTGACTTCTATCATTTATGATAAAAGAGAAGTTTACGAAATTTATCTTTATATATAAAATTCTTCTGTCCGTGTGTTTGTAATAGAACTCATCCTAAACGGCAGACTGATTTTGATGAAATTTTGTGTATGTAATTAAGTTGATTAGAGAAGGGTTTAGATTCACAATTTAATCCTATAGAAAATGTTTCTTTAATTAAAAATCCAGAATTGAGGGCTTATATTGAGATTATTATACTGCCACCTAAAACCCTTCACTGCCAACGTATCTGTGGCGCAGTGATCAGCGCAACGTGGAAGTCCCAGGATCGAATCCCCGTGCAAGCAATGTGGGAATTTTAATTTAGTCTAATTATGTTTGTAATGACTGTGCGCGTGGGGGCGTCAAGTATTTTTAAAATAATTTTTTTCCTTACTTTTCCATAAAAACGGTCCAATTTATGATTTATTTAAAAATATTTTACAATTTTTGGATTTACATTGTTAAACCAGGAAAAGTCTGTCGGGTTGTCTAGTTTAAACGTAAAAATTAGATGAGGCTGCAATCAGTCCTAAACAGTAATTAAAATAGCTGAAGAAAAGAATTTAAAACTACTGACAGTGAATTTATACTAAAATATATATGATAATGGCTTGTTTTGCGAGTTAGATAGCCCTAATTTTAAACAGCAAAAGCTATTTTCTTTTAAATACACTCCCACGTCTTGTCTTTCAGCCTCTCTACATTTTTCTACCATGTATACTTAATTTTATCTTTTTATAAAACTTTATAATTTTTTACTTTGACACTCAAAACGTCAAAATAATATGTTTTAACGGTAAAAGGTATATACATGTTTGTCAAATAATAATTCTAAAAAAGCATGAATTATATAACGACAATAACTTTGTTCATATCATTTACTGCAGAAGCTTTCTAGATTAGTCTTTACCTCTTGCTACAAACTCCTATATCCACATACTATTTCACTGTCATTTATTCGGGCCGCTCACTAAACTTCTCCAAAGCTATACACGTAAGTTCTGGACTGATTCGGTCTGGTTCTATTTGGTTGCAATTTTATTTCATTCCGATACTTTATTGGTTGACGCTTGAACCAATATTTGTAGCTTATGTCATTTATGATAGAAGAGAAGTTTACAAAATTTATTTAAATCTAAAACCTTAAAAAAAAGCTATAATCAATCCTGAACAGTAATTAAAATAGCTGAAAAAAATAATTTAAAACTGCTGAGAATGAATTCATACAAAAATATGACTTGCTTTGTGAATTATATAACCCTCATTTTAAATGACAAAAGCTCTCTTCTCTTTTCCACACGACCTCGTTTTTTTCAACCTTTCCATCTTTTTCTTCAATGTAGAGTTATTTTTATCATTTCATTAAAATTCATAATTTTTTACTTCGCTACCCAAAATGATCCAACAATTTAATGAGAACAAATAATTCTTTCCAATTTTTTACACACTTCTTTTTAACGCTCACAATTACTATCATTTTAAGCTGTTAAATATGCTTTATCGTGACTTTAGCACAGTATTATAATGTGCTTTAATTGTTTATTAATAGAATTAATTTTTTAAGTTAGCCTTTTAGAATATTTTTACACATTACACTGGCTTTTAAACTATCTTCAATGGCTAAAAATTACTTTTGTTTTTAGAAAATTCGAAAGAGGGACGTACTTATAGGGGGGGGGGGGTTCCGGAAAGTGTGGACTCTCCCCAAAATATTTTCAATGTATGCATTTAAAGATTTTTTTAAACTTATTAAAATTTGTGTATGTTACTAGTTTCCACTGCAAATGCTGAAAGATTCTTTTCAACCATGAAAAAAGTAAAACCATTTCTACGCAGTAGATATTTTTTTATAAATTTCTAATGCAGTAGCATTTTGGACATTATCCTAATGCTATACAGAAATCAATGTGCAAGAATTAAACGTACAAATCACTGAACAAAATCAAAAGAAAAAACAACAACAGAATAATATTAAATGATCCAGAAAACAAATTAGTCAGAAAGTCTCTTGCTTCCCAACAACGAGAAAAGATGCATGGCTTCGAAAAAGCTGGACATACTGGGAGGTATTCAGCACTTATCAATGTTACTAGTTTTCACTGCAAATGCTAAAAGATTCTTTGTAGCCGTGAAAAAAGTAAAACCCTTTATATGCAGTAGATCTTTTTTTATATTTATAATGCGATAGCGATTTGGACATTATCCTAACGCCATACAGAAATCAATGTGCAAGAATTAAACACACCAATAACTGAACAAAATCAAAAGAAAAAACAACAACAGAATAATATTAAATGATCAAGAAAACAAATTAGTCAGAAAGTCTCTTGCTTCCCAATAACGAGAAAAGATGCACAGCTTCGAAATAGATGAACATACGGGGAGGTGTTCAGCATTCATCAATGCACTGCTGCGGCAGAGGGGGCAGAAGAGCTATCTACCAAACGAAGTCTATAGAGATGGGCGTAGAGACAGTCAAGTTGAGTCGTCAAACGAAAAGCAGCCACAGCTGTGTCCCTGAGACAGTCAGGGAGGTTCCGAATGATATCCTTCTATGGCTTTTCTTCTATTCGTTTTTCTAATTGTAATTGATGTATGTCCCTAATAGCTCGATTTATTTTTAATGAAACATACTTATAGCTGACTAAATTACATGGGGTCTAGTTGATAAGACAACCCTTTTTACTAGCTCATCCGTTTTTTCATTTTCTGGGATCCCGCAGTGAGATGCAATCCACTGCAAAACAACTACCCTGGATAGTACGCAGAACTAATCATAAGAATTTGAGAAATTTAGCATTATTTTCAATGTATACAGGATTGCTCCTAAATGCACAAGGTTGAACAAGCTGACCGTCAAAACTAGAAGAATTAATTTACTGTTATAAAACCGTAGTTAAAACTTACTAAGTATGACATTCTGTTTTTTTTTTCGGTTATACAAGGTATGTAACCTTAATAAAGTTAAAAAAAGGATATATTACATTTCGTTTCTCAATAGTTTTTATTTTCCTAGCTATTCCTAGAATTACTTTAGTTGAAATTTGTCTGCTAAATACTAGAGCGTAAATTACATATGCTCTAGTATTTACCAGCCAAATGTAAATCAGATAATATTTTAGAGCGTAAATTAAAAGACACAATGAGGTTGAAAAAATATTTTTCAAGATACAATGCACTAACGTATAACGATGCTTATCCATTTTAAGACGTATTCATGTATGCATGCAAAACTATGAATTTATGTCTAAGACTTATGTATGTATGTACTTTGTATGTGTGTGCTAAATTTTTTTTATGGGATTGAAAGTTCACTGTACATTGGATTAAGATTTTGGGCCTACAAGCAAGCATCCAATACCCCAGCCAACCCCTGAGGATCTCAAATCACCAAAGCTAAAGGGAAAGGAAACACCAATCTACGAAAACTGGGGACCTGATGTTTCTTGCTGATTCCAAACGGCTACGAACATCCTTGCCACAATTGGGATTTAAACCCAACGGAGTCCGGTACCGAATAGCAAGCGGTGGGTTTCCATTCAATCATTGTCCGGCTCTGAGAAGTTAAAGCCCATTTATTTTTAGCTTTTATAGTTACTATCCTTTTAAACTGCTAAATATGCTTTCTGATAATTCTGATACAATATTGAAATGTACTGTAATTATTTATTAATGACTTATTTTTTAACTTACAATTTAAAAATATTTTACATCTTACAATGACTTTCAGAGTATTTTATCTACTTATCAACTAAACATTTTTAATAAATTCGACGAACACAAACTGATATATTATAATATTTGATCTGTTCGAAAGTATGGTACACATTTGAGGACTCCAAAACCTTTTAATTCATACAAAATTAACCTTATTTTCAATATTTGCAGTTTAAAAATATATTTATTTAAAAAATGGAGTTTTTCTGCTAGGCTATCTTTTTTATGAGATTATGTGGCATAAAAATGTTTCTTGATTAATAGAAAACTTTTAAGAAGTCCAAACTACAATAATTGTTATTTTTTAAACTTAGAGTTGCTCAAGTTGTATCCTTTCTAAAGCGTGCCACTGCAAATAATCGCCTTTACATCGCAAAACAAAACGCACTTCTGGTGACAGAGAGATATATTATCGGCTAGTCATAGTGTTTTCAACTAGTAATAAATAAATAAATATGAAACGTCAGCTTTCTTTACACGCAACTAAAAATAAATTTTTGCTGCTTTCTCTATAATTCTGTATAAGACTCTTTATCTCAATAATTCTGTTAAAAGATCTCAATTTTTGCAAATTAAAGGGTACAATGGACGATACAAAGTTCTTTTGTAAAATATTAAATTAAGAGTTAAGTAAATTTGTACACATATACATTGAAGTAGAACTAAATAGACTACATTTAAAAATATTTTAAAAAAAGATAATCGCTTTAAATATGCAATCATTCTAACTATTTTGTAAATTTTTAAAATGCTTTTTTGCGGATCAATCTTCCATTTTGTCATCCACTTGAGCCTTATTAGCTCTTAAAATATCAACATTTTGTGTATTACGTCGTCAGTAAATAAAATAATTAATTTATAAGAAGTATTCTCATGATTTTTAGTTGGATTTTTTGCAAAAAATTCAGGTGTTTTGAAAATTAAATTGAAATTTAATAATATAAATGAAATGAAATTTAAAGCGAGAGAACTTTAATTCAATTTATAATAGGAGAATTTGGAAATCATTTTGCAGGAATTAAATGAGAAAAATTAAATCACACAGAGCATTAAAAAACTAACAAACATATTCATAAAAATATATTTGATTTTAATAAATTTTTAATGAGAATAATTTATTATACTTCAGTTTATGTGTTTATAGTTTCCTAGTTCTAAGTTAAGGATTTATAGAAATACGTATAGTAATTTCCTCCTTCCTCTTAAAATGTACAAGACCCTTTAAACATTGAATATTAATCGTTGAAGGAAACTATTTTGTAATTAAGCACCATAGCTCATGACTAACAATAATCGCCAAATAATAGATCATAGAAAAGACAGACATTAGTTTTTCATTAAGTGAAAAGTAGTTCGTAAGAAAAATATTGTACTTCAAGCCGAAGGAAGTGAACACCCGCTGTTTTGAAGAAATGCGAGATTTTAATGAAAGCTGTGTTGGATTGCAAAGAAGGATTACCAAGTAAGACCAATTAACTGATAATGAGCTTTCAATTATGCTGTACGAAAAAAGAAAATTCATATTAACTTCTATAGATAAATAAGAGGTAGGGTGAAGTAGTGCAAGTGGAACAATTACGCAATATGAGATGCAAAACTCAACTTCAACTGGACGGCATGAAATAAATCATCTATTAATATTAGGTTATTTTTTTTTCTTAACATACCTTATACTAGTAAGGTTCAAGTCTTTGCCAAGAGACCAGATTTGGCCCCTGTTTGGGATAAGAAAGGGATAATAATTGAGTGGCTCGCGGAATTATACTAAAGTGCATGATAATAAAATAAGGTTCAATATAAATATATTAAACTGGCAAGTTTTGTAATTTGTTGCTTTCTTCATTTAAGCCTTAATTTGGCTAAGTCCTCTACAACGAACAGTCAAATAAACTCTTTATAATAAATATATATTTTTATCAATAATGTATAATATATTAAATATATTATATATTATTATTTAAATTATTATTATTGTTGTTATTATTATTTATTTCAATATATTTTTAATCGATATTTGAAAAAACATCTTGTCAAATTAAGGGTTAAGGTCTCTGGACCACACTTTCTTATACTAAAATTTGATTGGCAGTTGAGTAATTAAAAGTTGGACCAAACTGCTTTAAACTATATTCTTTTTAACAGTATAATTTCACTGATAATCTAAAAATTATAATTAGTTTGATGGAAAAAATATTTCAAGTCTTACTTACAGACCTACTCTATTACAACTGGGTAAGCAGTGCATAGTTCTCATCTAAATGCTTTTGCCGGAGATTGAACATTCGACGAGGCAAATGCAGAAAAAAGCAATTCCAAGTAATTAGTTTGCTCCTATAAGTTTCGAAATCGGAATAAAAACCTGAGCACTCTGGTGTACATATAGGCAAGTATTACCTATAATAGTCCTCAGTTAGTAATGGATTAAACAATATAACAGAAAAATATGGCCAGTTATCGCACGTGCCTTATTTCAGCTTAACATCTTGTAGAAATGTAATTGCAAATTTAACGTATTCCCAAAAACCCTTGGGCAAAACTAAGTTCCTCTTCAAATAAAATTAAATTTTGCAATTTAAATTTCGTGCTTGCATGTCATCAATATACATACTCTGCTAAGCTGCAGAAGTAATCACTTGTAAATGTGTATAACAGATTTCAAATGAGTAATATACTTTCATACAGTAGGAATACATGTTTATTTATTTATAGCACTCATTTAAAAGGAAACAACATGCTTTTTAAATATGTGCAACAAAGAGAGGAAGAAAACTGCATCTATCTGAGATTGAGGAGGAATCAAAGTTGTAAAAAAAATGTTTAATTTTATTAAACGTGATAAAGAAATGGTTCAGCTCTATTTTGATATGTATGACTAACTACCATGTTTACTCATGTGTATTTTTTTAAATTAGGGCATAAACGCAAGATACGGTCTATACATGAAATAATTGTTTCATGCAATCACATGTTTAATAAAGATAGAAAGAAAAAAGTTAAATATCTTACTCGACAGAGGTAAAATTGCATCTATATTTCCCATTTATAGCACTTCTTTAAACAACAGTGTTAATGACACGAATTATGAGTTTTGAGATCAGAATTTCTGAACTGAAGCATGGTTCATGTTATCTGTTGTATATCCCACTACTTGCAACTCAAATGTTGCAACATAAATAGATCTATTCTCCATCTTAATCCTACGTTGTTACTCAACACTATTGTCTATAGAAGGAAGAGGAGAGGAATAAATAACATATAATTCGTCGTATAGTAACCCATAACAAGAGGAAGTATACGAGATCTTAGATTTCAACCCTAATTTTTATTTCATAGAACCTAAACTCTCCCAATGACTACAGAGAAGCGATAACAAGAGTGAAAACTTTTCTAAGATTGGAGTTATCATTAGAATGGCATTGAAAGAGCATTGGAACTTGATTCACTGGTTCCGAGTAGCAATTGGTCTACAATTTTAAAAGTCACTTTTGTGTGAAATTTTAGGTATGTATTATACATGAAATATAACTTTTTGCCTCTTTACTTTGCAAAAACAAGGTCCTCGTTCTAGACGAGTGAATAAAGTATATTACTCAATAATAACACTTTAAGGTTTGTCCTGAAAATATATTTTACCTGTTGAGCAGTTGTGATAGAGCGTCCGGACCAAAATGTAATAATAATAATAATAAAGTATAAAAAATAAAGGTAAAACATAGCATAAAGAATGCAAATGTACATTTTACGGAACGGCATGGAAATTATTATTACCGGATATCGTTTTCAACCATAAATCAAAAACTACTAACAAATGGTAAAGCCACCTAGCACATTAAGAAATACATAAAATATTAAGAGTGAAAAAGTGTGTTTATATATTTTCTTTTACACTGAAGGTTTTGGGCTACTCGAAAAAAGAACTAAATAAAAAGTCCTGATTTAAAATATTAAAAACTAACAGAAACAGAAATGATAAAGATATCTTTTATATATACGTATATGTATATATACGTATATATATACATACATATATATATATATATATATATATATATATATATATATATATATATATATATATATATATATATATATATATATATATATATATATATATATATATATATATATATACAATATATATATATATATATATATATATATATATATATACAGTTTCCATCAAATAAAATATGAGTAATATATATTATGTGTGTGTGTACCTATACAACCAAGCAATACTAGGGGCTTCAAGTGGTTGTAAATAAAACTTCTGAAAAACTACTAACTTTTTTTATTTGCTCCTTTTTAAATCCTTTCGAAGTTTGTGTGATACAATCAATGATTTTCCGAGGGTATTGCATTTAAATTTACGTGATAGTAAATTTGAAAATATATAAAATTTAAATTTTACTATGTATTTTAAAATACCAATCAAAGTAATTTTCTTTAAACGAGCCCGAGTAAAATCTACTAAGAATTCAAAGTTTATTCCAGATGGACATTCCTTGAAGATTAATAATACATTTTTTAATCCATATTTGCCCCTTTGTCGAACGTCTCCATGATGCAGTTAATGATTTTAAGGTTGTTGTATGAATTTCTTGAGATTTAAAAGTATATGAAATTCAAATTTAACTGCATTATTGTGAAATGAATACTCACGCACGGATTCCTTTTAAAATGAGGTCAACTAAATTCTGCTATGAATTCAAACTCTATCCCAGATAGAAATATATTGAAAACTGGTAGTAAGTTTTTTATTAATAACTAATTAATACACAGTCATTTGAAAGGGAACTTAATTTTACAAAAACATTTAAGCTAATTAAAATTGTAACTTTATCAATTTAATGCTTAGATAAAACTGGAAAAAAATTCAGGAATTACTTTCACATTCAAATTTAATTGATGAGCAAATTTCTGTATGATTTGTTCCTTCAATGTCTAATGATATACTTTCGGGGTTTATATATGACATTTAAATTCACCTGTATATTTGTGAGATGATCACCCACGTAGGGATATTTTATAATGAGGCCGAGTAAAATCTACTATGAATTCAAAGTTTATCCCAGTTAGAAATTCCTCGAATATTGCTAATAATTTTCTTTCGATCCCCATTTCCCTCTTTCTCAATGGTCCCCGTGATGCAATCAATGCCTTTGCCGATGGTATTATATTGTATGCGTTTTGTTGTGGTGACTGATGCTAATGGGGAAAGGGCGAGTCCCGTTGCATGGTCGCCTATTGCTCCGCTTTCGCCAGCTTGGCTGGTATTCGGGCGCGTCCCTTGGCGACCGGAGAATGTGGCAACCTCCGTCAGTGGAGCTCGGTGATGCGAAAGCCGCGGGTCATGGGCTCGACCCGGTCCTTATAGATCGCCCCCTTTCCTACACAACACTGAAACTACTGTCGCCTTTTTCCACCTTTATACACTCACCCCGTAGGTCTGCTTTGTCGCCATCAGTTTGCGATTGGGATTTGCTTTCCAACATGAAGCGCACAATTTGAGTTTTTTGTGGCCTTATTTTCTATCGCGAAAGAGCTCCAAGAGCACGGAGAAAAGATGCTGATTGATTTTGAAATGTTTCTGTTCGAGGGCCAACATTTCTTTCTGGAGCATGTGTCAGGCTGCTGATTTCGGACTGCAGGAAAGCCGAGTTTAAGGAAACTGTTCGAAATTTGAAATTTGGTCCATGCATTGCTGGATTTAACTTCCCTTTTAAGTAAGTACACATTTCCCTTACTTTACTTAAGAGCTCCAGTAAAAAGGTTGAACTATGTGCATCTGGAAAATCCTGAAAATGCTTAAGATGTTTTACTTTTTATATTTGCTTTTATACTGAGAACTAAGCTAAGAAGTAAAACCTTAAAACATTGGGTTTTTACTCATTATTTTCAGGATATATAAGTTTAACATATAAGTTACTGGTATACTATGCTGAAGAGATACAGTTTTTTATTTTCATTATAATTTTTATTCTTAAAACAATAGTTGAAGGAATAGAAATTTTGGAATATTATTGCAATTTATTTATCATAATATTCTACATTACCAGTTTATACATATTCTTCAGAAAGAATTTTATCAATCTTATTTAAAGTAACTACTTATTTCCAATTTTCTACTTATCACTGTGTTATATATTTCAATTTTTTTGAGTTCTTAATATATTTTCCAATCAGATGAAACTCAGATATTCTATAACTTAAGCCTTTTATATCGTTATTAAATTTTCAATTGCGATAATACGTTTATAAAAACAATAAATTTAGCTCAATATTTCTTTAATATACTTTAAGCTAGAATATACAGGAAATTTTTTTCAAAGAAGTGCCTTTACATTCCATACACTTCATTCTTAAAATTGCAACCTGATAATAAAATAAATCTGATTTATAAGGTCATAAAAGACGATCTTCAGAAAGAATAAATAATAATATTCTGAGATAATCTAGATCGTCATTATTTGTTACAGTTTTAAATTTTACAGTTACAAAGTTACAATACAAAGTGAACTCTAAGAATAATTTTCTTTCCTTTTCATGTGTAAAAAAATTTACTTACATTTTTTAGATTTATTTTTCAAAGTTTAAACTAAAATAGTCCCCAGAAACAAGCATAATTAGAAAATATTTCATCAATTTTTTATGGAAATATCATCTAAATATTTAATGCTTCTAATATTAGATTTAAATTTATTTAAACTAAAATATATAACTGAAGTATATATATTGCACTCAGCTGTATATTAAAAGTTACTGATTGTAACTAATATTAATGAAATTTTAATGTAATCGTCGTAACCTTAAATTTGTGTTAACAATTTAATTTGATAAAATTGCTTGTGTTATATTCAAAACGTCTTGGAACAGTCTTTTATAAGCATTGAGAATTTTAAAACATTCAGAAAGCAGACTATGTCGTTTAATCATAACACAGTATCCTAGGATACGATCATGTTATGTTTCATAGATTACAGGTTTAAAGTCAGAACAATGTTAATGTTTAAGTATTTTGTAGTGTTATAAGCATTCATATCTTATGATTGTACACACAGTTTTCTATTAATTAAAGGTTAAAAAACATTAAAACATTACACATAAATATTTTAATTTCACATTTTTGCATGAAAATAAATTTCAGTCATTCAGCATTATTTTGCTGTCGATACGTATGCATAATATATGCTTTTATTTTGTATTATATGTTATAAGAATTGTATTAAAAAAATTGAACTATTTAAGTGGATTGGAAAAATTGGATACTAATATTCTCAATTTTTTAAATAAGAGAAACATGTTCAACATGAGTACATATAAATATTTTAATTTCACATTTCAGGATGACAAAAAAAAAAAAACATCTCAGTCATTCAGCATCATTTTGTTGTCGATACGTATGCATAATATATAATTTTATTTTGTATTATATGTTATAAAAATGGTATTAAAAATTTAACTATTTACGTAGATTGGAAAAATTTTATACTAATATTCTCAATTTTTTAAATAAGAGACACATGTTCAACATGAGCAATAAAAAAATTCTTTATTTCATAAATAATTTTACGTTAAAAGATGTATAGCATTAATGTATTGCGTTAAATATATATTAAATATATATATATATATATATATATATATATATATATATATATAGATATATATATATATATATATATATATATATATTCAGAGAGAGAGAGAGAGAGCTAAACGAATAACTTTCTCGATCTAGGATATATTTTAAGAACTAACAGTTCATTCTATTTTTAGATAAACTAAAGTGTTCTATATGCAGTTTATGACAATAAATGTGAAAACAATATATGTTGTAATTGATATATATATATATATATATATATATCCGGTAAATCAACTAAAGAGAAACATTAAAGAAAAATTAGTTCTTTTAAGAAAGAGAAAAAATTTCCCGCCCGACTTTAGCTATGTGACTTAAAAAAATTCTTTCTTGATACAACTAAGCAGAAGTTTAATTTCTTTACAAATAAGTATGTAAGATATTTTTCGTAATTTCAAAATTTTATGACAAAGATTTTAGTTTTTCAACTGAGATAAATATATAATTTTAAAGATTAATTACAGTATTTTAGGTTGCATCTAATGAAAGTTAACCTGAGAAAAGAATTTACATTACTAAGTTAGCTGCAGTAAAATATAAGACAATGTATTAAGTATGTGTGTAAATATATAAATTGGCATTTTAAATATATATAAGAAACTCTCAGCAATGGTGTTATACAATTTCATATCTACAATTCTGTATATATATATATATATATATATATATATATATAGTGTGTGTGTGTGTGTATGTGTGTATATATGTTCATATATATATATACATATGTATATATATATATATATATATATATATATATGTACATATATATCGGCCATTCCATAGAAACGAGTGTGACACATTGAACTACTTTTTATCACTTTTTCTATAAAGAATATAATATTTCAAATATATATTTTTTGGAAAGCAATTATAACACCTAAGGAAGGGTTTTTGCAAAAAATAAAGAACAGCACATTTATAATTTTTAAACACATACAAAAGAAATGGAAATATTTTATTTGTGGCAAAAATTCTTCCTTAGGTGTTATAATTACTTCACCCAAAATATATATTTGAAATATTATATTATTTATAGAAGAAGTGATAAAAAGTAGTTCAATGTGTTACACCAGTTTCTATGGAATGGCCGATATGTATACATATGTATACACACACACACACACACACACATATATATATATATATATATATATATATATATATATTTGTGTGTGTGTGTGTGTG
The DNA here is from genome assembly GCA_032207245.1 of Pardosa pseudoannulata. Classification (NCBI taxonomy): domain Eukaryota; kingdom Metazoa; phylum Arthropoda; class Arachnida; order Araneae; family Lycosidae; genus Pardosa; species Pardosa pseudoannulata. Next base: position 97,623,616 of record CM063502.1, read on the forward strand.
TGTGTGTGTGCACGTATATATACACGTAGATATATATACAGTGATGACTTACTTATACTTAAACGAAATATTCAGTTATACGATTAATTCATGTTCCTCGCTGGAACTTCCATAAGGCCTATGTAAAAAATTATTTTTGTCTACGAATAATCAATTATGCAAAACATTCCCTTATCCAAATGGATGGTGACGTAACCTACGTAAATTTTATTAAGTTATACGAAGGGAGTAAAAATGTTTCTCAAACAGACTTTTACTGTGTATGTTAAAATCGCTCAATGGTTTATTTTCTTTTTCTTACAGATTTTTTGTTTGTATTAGTCTTCAAAGAGTGAAAAGAGTTTTTAATTCCTCTTTCCTATTTCTTTTAATATTTTATATTATTTCAGTTATAAATCGTATTATAAAAAGTGTTCGTTATATGTACATATATATATGTGTTTAATGAATACAGAAACTTGCCGTATTTAATATTGATGAAATAAATTAAATTTTTTATTATAGTTTGATATATTAATATCAATATAATTTTTACCTTTAAACTTTATATGGCCAGCCAAGTTTCGATTGTTTGTCGTATATTTTGACTACATTTCTTATTAATTTAGTTATCGTGATAGATGAGTGGTGAGTGACCCCTATAAAATCCTTGCAAACTTAAAATCTGCATAGTTCTATCTACATGATTTAGAATATTTTCATTCTTAATTATATATTACATAAAAATTTATTCCGCGTACCAAAGACCAGAACAAAAAGAAAATTGTCTAGCTAATAAACGTCAAACTTAAGTTTTTTGAGTAAAATTCTTTAGTACATTTCTAAATTTTATAACAAATATTAAATAAATATTATTTTAAAGTATCCGATTGCATTTAAATAACAATTATTAGGGAAATATTAGTATTTATTTACTTAAGTAATAAAAAAAACTATGATAGCTTTCTGAAACAGTATTTCTTTTGTCTTTACAATCTATGAAATAGACGTTATTACAATTTGTTTTTTGATCAATGAACTGTAAGTTGCATTTTAAAATAACCGGAAGTTACAGCTAAAATGCATTTCATATGTAAATAAATCGATAAGTATTTAGTTTTAGAAGTACATTTTTGTTGATAATTTGAACTTAATTTGAGCTTTTAAAGCTGAAGATTTTTAAGCTGCAAGCAATAAACAATCTGAAAAATTTTTCTCCAACAAAAACTTTAAATGCATTTTTTTAGAAACATTATGTTTTGGCTTGTTATTACACAGGAAAAACGTGATAACAAAAAGCTTTTTTAACAATATGAAATTTATAATAGATAATTTATATAATATTATAAGTGTAATAAAGTAAAAGTTCGATTGTAAGAGAAATTTTTTGAAACATTACAACTGTTTTTTAAATCTAGCGCTATTGCATTCTTAGACTTTTAAGGTATGTAAGGTATGTATGTAATAAAAAAATTAGGTTTGGATTTATATATTTTGTCTCACACGGTTAGCAGCAAATTAAATAATTGCTTGATTTTATTCAACAATTATGTGAAAAAATATATTTTTTGTATAGTTTTATAAACTTGTTCATTTCCATATGTTTTATATGTACAAGTACTGTAAAAAACAATTATTAACACATTCATTTTTGTTATATCAAAATATGGTATTAGAATCCAGTCGATTACATTAAGAATATTATTAAATCATTTACATTTAGTTTTCTAATAAAAAAGTGCATAATTCGCACAGTGTTTTTATTGAAGTTTACTATGATTTAGATCACAATATAAACTTTAAAACCTATACCCTTCTAGCATAGATTTCTTTTTCCTCATTTTCCTTTTTAAAAAACACATAACTGAGTTCTCCATAAAAGCTTCTATTTTCGTATCAATTACGATAGAGAATTCTTAGAAATGCCTGAAAAATTCGATTTTTTTTTCTTAACGGAAGAAGCTTTATAAGTTCTAACCTAGAAATACCAATCTTTTGGAAACTAAAAGCCGAATTAGTTTTGTTAAAGGACATGAAATAGAAATACATTGGATCCTTTCTCTCTAAGGAAGAAATGCTAATATTTTACCTTTGTTTTAAAAGGGAATAAATAAGTATACAAACTACAGATATACTTACCTTTAGAGAAAACGTTAAGGTCAATTTGAAATTTAAATAGATGGAATAACTTGCTTATGTTGTGTATTACTTTGTTTCATTTACACAACGATAATTTAGGTAACTGTCCAATAACTTAGTAAAAGTCCAGTATTAAAGTCTACAGCTATAATTTAAAAACATCATTAAAAAACTAGTGAATATTATTAACTCAAAGATATTTTAAGTAAAATGTCGGAATTTATAAAGTTATTTTAATTAACTTAAAATTATAGTGTCCTGCATAGTTGGGTAACTGCAAAGAGAAAATGACAGGTAACTGTTTAACCCCTTCCGGTATGATTTAATAATGAAAAACTGTGCATGAAATAACCATTTAATTTTTATTTAAAAAACTTATTTAATTTTACAATTCTTACATATTCTTAATTAAAATCCACTTTTTACATAGCGTTAAATAATATCAGAAACAGTAAAATTAAGAAAATATCAAAGCAAAACATTAATAAGGTATACAGATAATAGTCTTCAAGCTAGTGGTACTTTTCAAAACAAAGTGCAAAGGAATTCTTAATTGTTTACACCGCCAAGTAGTCTCACTTTTAATTTGATTCTTGTAACACACACGGCATTTCTTAGTAGGTTTTCTTTTATTCTGACTCATTAATTTGGCAATGACTTGTACCGAGAAATTCTAAGTAAACAATATGCAATAGTGACTTGTGATTTTCCCAAGTGATAAAAGTGTTGCCAAATTCAGTACACTAGAAATTTTAAACTAAATTAATTATCATATTTAACAGTAACTTTAATCGCATGACGAGTGTAGCTCGTCATTGTGCGGTATGGAATGAAAAACTAATGACGAGCTAGACTGGTCATTTTACCGGAAGGGGTTAAACAAGTAAAAGTCCACTTATTCTAAACTAAAGCTATAATTTAAAATGTATGACTGAAAACTAGTTAATACCATTAACTCATAAATATTTTATAAAAAATGTTAATAAAGTAATTTTAATCAATATAAATCCTTGGCGTTATACACAGAGTTGTATAGGCATTCCCTTACTACAACGGGTCTATTTCTAAGCAAACATTAAAGAGTTAAATAGGCTTTTACTTTTACATTGAATTTTGGTTGGATAGGGTATATTTATTTCAAGATGTGATCAAATGTAGTTTCAAGCTTAATTTAATATTTTTAATATATTTTTCTCAAACATAATATATTCTAAAGTCGTATTTACAGTTTATTATCTTTTAGTAGAATGTATATTTGTAGAGGATAAAATGAATTTAATTTTTGTCCAATCCTTACTCGGCTCATTTGGTTCCAAATAGTAGAAATGGTATATGTCTAATCAAATTAATAACAGCAGTAAAAATCTATATAATTTTTGAAAAACATTCGTAAGGTTGTAAAATATATTTTAAGTATCTGTCTAATTTCCTATTTATTTGTAGAAATTTTTAAAGTTTTACTTATAATTCAGTCAAAGGTTCAGATAGAATTATAATACACGATTGTGTACAATTGATGAAAGCAGTGAAACAAAATAGGATTTTATAAGAGTGTTACCAAAGTTTATTTCCATTTTTATAAGATATTTCCAATTTGATAAATTAAAAAAAATAACGATAAAAAATTATTAACTGAATTTAAATGTTAAAAATTTTGATGTACATACTAAAACTGCTCAAAATAGTATTTCATACTAATCTCCCAAATTAAATATTTCAATTCACTTAAAATTTATCAGTTTTTTATCTTTTATATTATAGTGGCATTTGCTTTTATTTCACCATCTACCAATAACAAAGCTATGTAATTGTTATAATATGGGAACATCATACAAGTGGTCAAAATTACTTCTTATTCAGGGATTACAAAAATAGATTCAAGGTTTTTACGGAAATTAACTAGCCCCCTATGTAGAAATAGAAAATGATAATTACTATACAAGATGCTTGGCATGCAATATCGTACAAGTTTTTTAGACTGTTGGAAGAGTTAAAAAATGAAAAAGGGCAAATGAATTTAAATAATCAAAAAACTGCATTCTAAACAGGAGTCAAACGTTTTTTCAGAAGCAAATATACAGATTACCGCATAAATATAATAATGGCTCTTCATTTGAGTCTGAAGTTCTACCAATATATCAAAATTTAAATCATAGAATGTAAGTAGAATAAATAGCATAAGTTAAGCACACTCAAACTAGCTCATTTTGTGGTTTAAAACATCTCAATGTTATGCAAACAACAATTTAGTTTTTGTTGAGTATTCAATCAATTTTTAATTTTCTACTGATGAGAGATTTTATAAATTGTTTTAAAGAGAATATGTTATGGTCACTTGTCTGAAAATTGCTTTTATGGCTTATGGATATGATTATTTAAAAAAAAAACTGATTTGTAAATCCATTATTTTGGTCAGGGTATAAATGTTTACTAATACTGTTTACTCCATTGTGATATGCGAAAATTCTAATATATTTCCGATATTAGAACCTGTGCAGATTAAAGCTCCATCTTTTTATAGAATAAATATAAATGTATTTCGGTTTTCAGTACATTAAAAATTAATTTCAAATAAGAATACGCATTAATTAAGTTTTTGAGATTTAAAAAATATAAGTTCTTTCTCCTGAATATTTCTCATAGATAAATATTTTTCAGAATATGCAGTTGGTCGTTTTAACGATGCTCTCTATTTAAAGACAATATTTTACAGTCCCAGCCTAAAATATTTCTATTAAAGACCACGTTGTTTCTATTTAAAGACAAATGTCCTTTAAATGATGGACTTTTTCTTCGACTTCTTGTCTACAGCAAGAGAACTCACTGTGGAAGATAACGAGCTGGACTTCAATAGCACACCCAAAATTTCCTTGATGTTTACAATATTGCAAGCATAGACTTGTTGCAGTAGGGAAAAACAAGAAGCAGGGGAATTACTGACGACCTGACTCACACATTCCTTCCGGGAAGCAAATGTGGTTGTGTGTCCATGTTTGAAGAATTTATGGTTGTGTGTTCATATTTGAAGAATTCATGGTTGTATGTAGGAGCTCATTCCAGTACGAACGCAGCAAAATGGCATCAAAGCGAAAACCTCTTACACTACACTAAAGGGTGAAAAATATTGAAGAGTGAAAAAAAGTATTGGGATATCAAAATTCGCAAGACAATTTCAGCTACTACCAGCGTCGACTCTCAAAGGCCTTTTAGCAAAGAGAACATTCTTGAAGCAACACAAAAATTGAGTTTGGGATTAAATCCAAGAATCCAGAAATATATTGACAGCCTTAACTCTCTAAAGTGGAAAAGGAAGTGATATATTTCCACAGATTCTATTTAATCACAGACTCTACTGAAGGACGATTTTTTGCGGTTCCTTAAAAATCGTTAAAGAAAGTCAACAGTATTGAAAATTAACAGAATATATTCAAACATTTTATTTGGATTCTAATAATACTTAAATGCAATATAATCAGGATAAAGTATTTTTCCACAAATAAAATTGGCATATATATCTCTCTATTTCTTCCAGAAAAGTCTGTAGATACTCAAGCTTCGCTTGAATTTCAAAAGGCTAAAATTTGTCAAATTTAACTTCGTTTCTAAGTGATTTGAGGAATTCAAAACTCTGTATAACTAAGAAGTTACAATCTAAGACGCAAAGACATTGGGAGAATATTTTTCTCAACTTCATCAACGTTTTCTCAGTAACTTAACAGAAAGTTTTCAATAAGAGAAATTGCTCAAATTTAGGTAATATTTATATATCCGTAACTTTGTATGTAATTCTATATCAGCATAACTCTTTAACGAGAGATTAATGCTGTATTTGAGATCATTTTGATATGGCATATATATGTTGGTTTATAAATGCACTTTGATGAACAGTGCAAAAAGAAATGCTTGCATAATACATCAATATTTTTATCTATTAAGATAAAAATATTGATGTACAGTTTTCTAAAACACTTTGAAAGATATTAACCTTAAATTTTGCACGGACTCTCTATATCTACTTTATTTAAAATCGGGAAGAGAATACAATTATTTTGTTTGATTTAAAATAAACTATGTCCTAATTCTATGTACTTGAAAAGATTATAAACTTTTTATATCGAAAACTTTTTTTTACATTTAATTTTTTGTATTAAAATACTTTGTTTTATACATGTAAAAACTTTATTATTCAGTATATGCAGAGTCGCTATTTAATTATATAATGAATTTTCATATATGTAGCAATATTATTTACAAAAAATGTACCAAAAGTAGGAAAAAAAATCATTTTGAGATATCAGAAAGAATATTATTTTCGATGGCCATAAGAAACATCGTTCACAAATTTACTTTAAAATTTTAAATCTCCCAAAAATGGAAACTATATAAAATGATATATTTTTAGATCCACTGTGGTGTTTCGATTCTTTTAAGCTTCACCTAAAGAATATTTTTTTTATCTTTTTAAGCTCCAGTCCCCTTAACTGCATAGAATGTTTTTGAAGTAATTTCTATCTATCAGATAAATTCTCGTGTCATCATCGTCAAGATGGAATGGGAACAGATAAAAAAGCAACACCTACCAGTTTATATCTAAAGAAAAATGATTCGATAATGGCCCTTCAACTTTTCTGAGCCATCCCTCAAAATATAGCTTGGAAATATCTCTGGAAGGATGATATATTTTAATCATAACTCACAAAATATATAATTATATTTTATGAGTTACAACTCAAAGTATACTGTCTATCCATATAGTAAATTAACTGTGTGGAAACTTTAAGTAATTCCTATCGCTCCGATAAACTCGCGTGTCATTATCGTCTGTATCGAATCGAAACGGGTGAAAACGCAAACGCTACTAGTTGATATTTAGAGAATAAAATCCTTTTATGATCTTTCAATTTTTCAGTGCTATAACTCAAAATAAAGCACAGAAGTAGTTGTGGAAAGCCAGTAACTTAACGATAAGAAATTTTTTAAGTGAAATTTCTAACTATCCGATAAATTTGAGTCATTATCGCCAGGATCGAATCGAAACGGATGAAAACGCAAACGCTACCAGTTGATATCTAAAAGTAAACAATTTGATTATGTCCCATCAATTTTTATGAATTATGATTGAAAATATGGCTCGATGAAGGCAATAAATCATTTCTTTAACTATTCAGTTCTCCAGAGCATGTTTTAACGTATTCAGAGGTTCCGAAAAAGTGATTAACTACGGTCTCACAAACATTTCTCCTATTATAAAAGAAGGACATCAAGAATTTTTTTGCTACATTTTTTCGTAAACTTTTTTGTTAAATTTAACTTCTTAATTGAGTGATTAAGGAATTCATAGTGCCAGATAATTAAAAAATTTGACGTACGCAAAGAAACTAGTAGGCTATTTCTTAAAATGTCTCTAGCCAGTTAAGTATTTTCAGTAACTTAACTGAGTAGAAACTTTTGAAGTAGATTCTATCCATTTGACAGACTTGTATCAATACCGTTTGGATCAAAATGGATGAACACGTCACTCAAACGTAACCAGTTGATATCTAGAGGCAAACGATTTGATGATGTCCCTTCAATTTCTGTGAGTTATGACTAAATATATGGCTCGACGAAGGTCACGAACCGTTTTTTAACTATTCTGCTCCCCAAAGTATATTTTCTCTCATTCGGAGGCTTCTAAAAAGTGATTAATTACGAGCTGGTAGACATCTCTCCTATGAAAAACGCCAAACTACGAGACGCTCAATAATGACTGTGAAAAGACAGCAACATAACTGTGTGGAAACTTTTGAAGGGTAATTTCTATCTCTCCGATAAACTCGCGTGTCTTTATCGTCTAAATAAAATCGAAACAGGTTAAAACGCAAATCCTACCAGTTGATATCTAGAAGCAAACGACTTGATGGCATCCCTCACATTTTTTAGAGTTATGACTCAAAATAGAGCTCACAAATAACTGTGGAAAGACAGTAACTTAACTGCAGGAAAACTTTTGAAATGTAATTTCTATATCATCGATAACATCGCTTGCCATTATCGTCTAAATCAAATTGAAACAGGTGAAAACGCAAATCCTACCAGTAGAAATCTAGAAGCAAATGATTGGATGCCATCACTTTCATTTTTGTGAGCTATGACTTAAAACAAAGTTCAAACATAACTGTGAAAAAACAGCAACATAACTGTGTGGAAACTTTTCAAGCGTAATTCCTATCTCTCCAATAAACTAGCGTGTCATTATCGTCTGAAACGAATCGTATCGAAACGGGTGAAAACGCAAACGCTACCAGTTGATATCTAGAAACAAACCATTTGATGGCATCTCTTTTATTTTTGTGAGCTATGACTCAAAGGTCAGAAATAACTGTGGAAAGACAGTAACTTAACTGCGTGGAAACTTTTGAAGTGTAATTTCTATCGCTCCGATAAACTGTCGTGTCATTATCGGCCGGATCGAATCGAAACGGGGAAAAACGCAAACGCTACCAGTTGCTATCTGGAGGCAAGCGATTTGACGATGTCCCTTCAATTTTCGTGAGTTATGACTGAAAATATGGCTCAACGAAGGTCACGAACCATTTCTTTAACTATTCTGCTCCCCAAAGCATATTTTCTCTCATTCGGAGGCTCCTAAAAAGTGATTAACTACGAGCTCGCAGACATCTCTCCTATGAAAAACGCCAAACTCCGAGACGCGACGTCTGCATTTGTCCAACATCTCTCGATCAAGATGCAGGACTGTCACCATGGAAACCAGAGACAAGGAATGCTTTTGCACTGCGCCAGGGATTTTAATCATTCCACTGATATTGCTTGGCCAGCCTGTTAGTCGGAAACGGCTCGAATAGATTTCGGTAATGCAAGCTGTCCCTGGTCCCTGCTAGAATACATGGGTTTTAATTACAAGGGATCAGCTAGTTTATAGACACATAAATTTATCAACACAGATACTTCTTTTCGGGGAGATATTTAGGAAGGTATTGATCCCTTTAACAACCGAAACAAATTTTCTCGAAAGCGAAACGGATATAACACATTTAAACTTCGATGTAAATTTCCAACGGAAATTTACTAACTACAAGGTGACTAATTCGTAACCAGTTTCAGTACGTTGAATGTGTTTACCAATAAAGTAGCAAAATAATATTTGAACTATCTTTAATATATTTCAATGCTGCATGTGAACAAATGTGTATAAATGTGCGAGGTTTTTTTACTAACTGTAACTACTAATGGAATTCAACTGAATTTTAAATTTATAAATATATAATAGCTATCATGTAGGCTGTTTAAAAGTGAATGCCCTTGTAACTGTTACTGATCTTTAAAGAATCTTTTCTTCCAAGTTCCTTTCTTAAAGTAACACAGCTTTTCTTTTAAATAAACATAATGCATAATTGTTACATGCAATATCTTTGAATCTAAAGTGAGTTTCGGAACTTTTTAATAATTAAGCATTTATAATGAACACGTGCTAGTATTGAGATTCAGCATACATATGCATTCGTTCTTTAGTCACAAAAAAATTAGAGTTTTAATTATATTTCTCCATATTTTATGCGATTTGAGAGCACGCCGAAAAAAACATTCTGAGTAATCGGTGATCGATCTTCCCGAAAAGCTATTTTTATCGATCGAATACTACGGCTTATGACACGTTTTTATGAGGTGCATCTCTTCAAATGGTGGTTCATTGACATCAAAAAGCTCTGTCTCCAGCCATTAAAAACTTTTTGCAAAAATGAACATTTCAGTCGTGTGCGTTAGAGCCGAGTGTACATAAATGAAAGCCATTCGCATGTGTTTATTAGATGCACTCGAATTTTACCACTCTTTCAATGAGTCATAAAGTAAATGTTACTTCTTGGACCATTTATACCATAATTTATTATTTCTGTATCTTAGCAGGTGTATAATTTAACGTAAATTATATAGAAAATTAAATTTAGCTGTCATGAATAAAGGTTATTAAAAAATAGTTTATTTCTGTTGATATTTTTTAACCTTTTAACAGCCATGAGGGTATATATATATATATATATATATATATATATATATATATATATATATATATATATATATATATATATATATATATATATATATATATACGCTTTGCTCTTGGATGATTAACTGTCCCATAATGCGTATGTGTATACCATATATATGTTAAATGTTGTATAAGTGAGTGTACTTAAGGACATTGAGGAAAGTACTAAGAAACGTATTACAGGAAGACTTATTTATATGCCGAAAACAGTTACAGGATTGACTGCGCAAGACGTATATATACGCCAGCGGCAGTTAAGGGGGTTAACATTTTGTCCTTTTTATGAAAAGACTGAATACCTTTGAAGGTCATACAGTAATTTTTTTATTGCTTCAATAAAAATATATTGGTAGAAAATTCTAGAGTATTTATAATACGTTTTTATGAGATACATCTCTTCAAATGGTGGTTTATTTACATCAAAAAACCCTGTCTCCAGCCATTAAAAGCTTTTTGCAAAAATGAACATTTCAGTCGTGTGCGTTAGAGCCGAGTGTACATAAATGAAAGCCATTCGCATGTGTTTATTAGATGGACTCAAATTTTACCACTCTTTCAATGAGTCATAAAGTAAATGTTACTTCTTGGATCATTTATACCATAATTTATTATTTCTGTATCTTAGAAGGTGTATAATTTAACAGAAATTATATAGAAAATTAAACTTATCTGTCATGAATAAAGTTTATTAAAAAATAGTTTATTTTTTGTTGATATTTTTTAACCTTTTAACTGCCACGAGCGTATATATATACGCTTTGCTCTTGGATGATTAACCCTTTAGCGGACAGTGGTTTCGTAGCAAAACCACCTATTAAACATCTTTTTTTAAACTTTACTTTTTGGAGTATTTTACTTTATTTTTTTATAATTATTTACGGCTCCAATATCATACATGTGTGATGTAAGGAAGCCATTGATGTAGAATCAAGAGCTTCTGCAATTAAAAAAAAACTTTTTGGAGACATGGATGATTTTCATTTTTTTTTTATGTTTTTGACATTTAAAATTTACATCAGATGATAGCTCTAGATCTAATTTATTTTTTCTTTTGAAATATATGTATTTAAACTTGCTGTACCTGAGTAATTCAATTTATCTTATTTATCCGAAATAAAAGTATCGATACAAACAACACTTATAAATTGTTAAACCATTTATTTATTAAACCATTTTAAGGATTATTATTTACTGCTCTTCCAGTATAATTAAATTTTTAAAAAAGCATAATGTTCAAGCTGTACAAGGGGAGGTTTAGGCAGTTAAACCACTCCTCAAACCCTCCTTAGGTATCCTCTAAGGCAAACCAGCCTAAGGACTGTAAGGAAAACTAATTTTTCACATTTAAAAGGTTCATAGATAACATTTATAAATTAATTACATGAAATTCCCATGAATTTACTTTGGTGACCGTTAAAGGGTTAACACTCCCGTAATGCATAAGTGTATACCTTATATATGTTGAATGTTGTATAAAGTGAGTGTACTTAATGACAATTAGGAAAGTACTAAGAAACGTATTGCAGGAAGACTTATACGCCCAAAACAGTTAAAACATTGACTGCGCAAGACGTATATATACGCCCGCGGCAGTAAAAGGGTTATTATTTTGTCTTCATCCTGAAAAGGCTGAATATCTTTGAAGATAATACAGTAAATTTTTTTATTGCTTCAATAAAAATGTATTGGTAGAACATTCTAGAGTGAAGAAAATTCCAGAGTACTTATAATACATTTTTATGAGATACATCTCTTCAAATTGTGGTTCATTTATATCAAAAAGCTCCAGCCATTAAAAACTTTTTGGCAAAATAGAAATTTCAGTCATGTGTGTTGTAAGATGCGTAGAAGCTTTGTCTACATAAATAATGTGTCATTTGCATGTGCTTATTAGACTGACTCGAATCTATCGCTTTTTCAATGATTCATAAAACAGAGGTTAATTCTTGGATCATTTATGTTATAATTTATTAATTCGGCATTTTAGGAGATTTATAACTTAACTGAAATGTTTTAGGAAATTAAATTTAGATTTTGCTAAGAATGGCTATCAAATTTCGTTTTTATGCTATAATTTAATATATTTTTATTTTCTTTCATAAAAATCAGAATAGATTTGAAGGTCGTACTACAACTCTTTTGCAAGAATAAAAATCTTTTTTTGGAGAAAGTTCTATACTGATAATAATACATAAGTTTGATTTGGCAATCTGAAACTTTAAATGACATTATGTAACAAATAACAATAACCGATGCAGCTATTACAGTTAATCATATATTTTCTATGAATTAATATTAAGAACGTATTAATATAGATTGTTTTTGCAAGAAAATAAGAACAATTTTATTTATTCAATTAGATTCCATTAACCTGTATTGTATCACACCAACTAAATATTTCTGTAAGTCATTAAAACTTAATCCATACCATTAATATGGTGTAACTAAATATATAAAACCAAAATTTTGAAAAACTATTTTTAATTTTTTATGTAACTGGCTGTCCTATAAATAGGACAACTGTCCAATACATTACTAAAACTTAACAAGTATCACTTACATTGCATTAGTCTGATTCATAGATGAAATTTGGGGAAACAAAGTCCAACACTACGTTCTAAGTATGCTGTGGTTGGTTTTCACTTGCAGTTATTGAACTGGCAGTAAGAGAGTAAATTTATCTTGCAATCTCCAGTTTTTCTGAATGAAATAGAGATCTATTTACTCCTTGTTGTGCCCAGGTGTGTGAACAGGTGTTTGAACTGGTTTTCATTTGAAGATAAGAAAAGACTTGCGCTATCAATGCAATATCGAATTCGTGGAAAAATAATCGGGATTGAACCGTCTTCTTAATTTTAGGGCACCTTTTTTATACTTACAAAATACACGTGTAAAATATACATTTCAACAAAAACTTTCAACTACAGTATTAGATCTGTTTTAAACTAACAGTAACCTCCACAATTTTGAAAAAAAAATAATAATAAATACAAAATTAAAGATTAAAAAATAACAATTTTTAAGGATTTGCTGAAAATAAATTTTACATTACAATATAATTGGATTTCTCAGTTTTTTTTTTTTTTTTTTGTTACTATGCTAAAGTGTGTCTATTTTAAAGGTGTTAAAATAAAATCCACTCAGATAATATTTATAACTCTATTATTAAATGGAATTTTATTTGCTGTCCTGTTTATAGGACAGCGGTTCAATATGGGTTAACAACAAATTTCCTACATAAAGGTTTACTATCAGGATATTGGAAGAAAATAGAGCAGGATGTACTCAGGAAAAATTGTCTCTACTACTTTGATATTTTTATGGGGTACAATATATACTAATCATATTTAAACTAATAAGCGTCTGAAAAATTAAATTTTATGTGCTTAAATTAATACGCCATGTTACTTTGACTACAATCCCTTATAGAATAATAGCTTAAGTTATATGCCCGTCTGTCCTCGAATTTATGAAGCGGTTAGACCTGGAAAGGATAGAGGTATCCATATTGGATTCTTGACGAGTTAGGGGAAGCAATGTTCGACATCCACCCCTTCCCCCCTTTTATAGTATTTAATGCCATTATTTAAAGTCCTATTTTCTGCAGTTAAGGGCAGGCAATTAAATTTATGAATTTGTCCCATAATAAATAGGTAAAAATAACATTTTTTCTAGCATTATGACGTCATTTCTTGAACCATCGCTTTTAATCATTTCTTATCTTAAATTACTCATATATCGTCTGCAATATTTTAAACGTTTTATCTCTGAATTTAGATATCACGTAAATAATTTTCTTTCATATTTGGCTTAAATAACAGATTAGGTGCATACGTGATAATTTTAAATTTAACCATCGATTATTTTTTGTTGCAATGAAAATTTTATCACCGGTATTAACGAAAAATTCTATCTACCGTCAGGGTGTAGTGAAAATGAATTTCATTCCTTTACTTCCATTAATTACAGTGAAAAAAATTGGGAAGAACTTAACGATAATTTCTACTTAGCTAAGAAAACTAACTTTGAATTATCTTTCTAAATGAATTTAACGTGATTCTAAACTGCATTCACAGAATCGAGAGATTTTAGAGGAATAGCAAAATTCAAAGTGAGTAATGTTTATCTTCTCCTAAACTATCGATCCTATTCTAAAATAAATTGGTATAAATATGCTTCATATCACGGTGAAAAATACCGTCTTTTTTAATACTTTCGAAATCCACCCCTTCAAAAATAACATTTTTTTCTAGCATTATGACGTCATTCCTTTAACCATCTCATTTAATCCCTTTTTATTTTAAATTATTTAAATATAGTCTGCATTATTTTCATACGTTTTATCACTGAACTTAGATATTACGAAAATAATTTTCTTTTATATTTGGCTTAAATAATAGATTAAGTACATACGTGAAAATTTTAAATTTAATCATCGATTATTTTTTGTTGCAATGAAAATTTTATCACTTGTATTAATAACAAATTCTACCTACCTCCAGGGTGTAGTGGAAATAATTGTTTCATTCCTTTACTACCATTAATTACTGTGACAAAAAAAATTGGGAAGAACTTAACGATGAATTCGGCGTAGCTAAGAAAACTTTGATTTAACTTTCTAAATGAATTCGACGTGATTCTAAACTGCATTCACATTATTGGGAGACTTTAGAGGGTTATGAGGACAAAACAAATTATTGAGAGTGTACCAGATAATTCTCAGACAAAATACAAAACCATTTTTTTACCTGCCTCATAGGGTACTTTACAATTCTGGAAAATTAAAAATTTTACTAATCCCGTCATATGACGGTCTATATGCTAGTAAGAAAATAACTTTCTAGCAATAAGCGTAATTTTAATACTAAAATAAAATTTCACTAAATCTAATAGACTACTTCTCATAATGTAAGATATATTACATTACATATGGGAAAAATTCATTTTTAAAGGATTCATAATAAATTTTCCAAGTATTATTTCATTATTGTATTTTGACTGCATGCACCTCTTCAAATCATCTGGTTCTTATCCTGATAAATATATTTACTCGTAATTTCTATTCTTTCTTGATCCTTTCGGAAATAACTGTGACTTATTTCCTTGTCATTTAAACAGTCGGGGATATTACCCCGCAATTCAGCAATTGATCTATTCATGTTCTTTCCAGATATATTTGATTTTCTATTCAAGGAGAATACCTCTCTTAGTCGGATGCAATTTTAACAATGGTGTGAGAGCTTGTGTGGGAGAAACACCCATTTTATTCCCTTTTCGCCTATTCAGTGAAACATATCGATCGAACTGTATTAAGTTAAATAAATTATATGATACCTACGTAAATCAAGTCTACAGAGCAACCAAAGGACTTGCTTCTGCGTACTGGGTAGACAGACATGTGGGCTGATGTCATAAAGAATAAAATCTTTTAAATAAAAGGGCAAAGGGTATTTTGCTCTTTTACTTCGTTATTTTTTTTTTAACTCTTCCCTGGTACTTTTACTTAAACCACTTATTTTGATAGTGAATTTAAATAATATATATATATATATATATATATATATATATATATATATATATATATATATATATATATATATATATATATATATATATATAGTTACGAAATAGAATCCAGCTGTATAAAAATAAATGCAGCAATTTTAAACGAGAAAGGAAGATAACTAATAAATTTTGATATCCTATTACACATCTCTTCTCACAGATACGTGGGCTGATATTAAGGCGGGATAAACAAAACTTTTAAACGAAATGGTAAAGGGTACTTTGATTTTCATTCTTTTATCTTCAAAACGTTTCATTGGAGCTTCATTATATTTTAAATAACTTATATTAATAATTAATTTAATTGTTATAAAAGAAAACTTAGCTAAATAAAAGTAATTGTAGAATTTTAAATTATGGTGGAACAAACTATGGTGGGTTGTTATGCATGAGTTATCTCGGATAAGCTTGTTTTATTTTAAAGTATCGAATATCCTTTTAAAAATACATAACTAAATTAAAAACATGCATGTATTCGAAGTAATTTCCGTGAAAGTATTAAATGGTAGTTTAAATTCGACTGTCTGGATCTGTGAAATATGGAAATGGAATTAAAATATTCGGTCTTTTCAGACTCATAGCCAGTGAGGAGTAAAAAGCATTTGATATTACTCAACAGAGACTAGACTGTCGTCTATTACGACCAAGTCGTTCCAACGGAAGCCAAAAGATTTGAAAAGGGGCACGCCCTTCTTATTATCGAAATTGACTCAGAGATAAATTCGAAAAAGAAGTGGAATAAAAAATAGCTCTCTCGTCTTAGCTTTAAACATATAAAAATGGAGTTTATGGAAATGATTTTATTAATCATTTACATAAAGAATAGTCAATCGGCGGGTACAGAGAGAGAGAGAAAATTACGTAAAATGCGAGGTAATAAAAGTCCAAATTATTTAATTAATTTTATACGCTGTCATTGACGTCTAGTCAGACGGTTTCAAAAATAGGAGGATTCTTTCTAACACTGGAAGAGTCTGACTAGACGTCTAATAAATACCTAATCAGTCATATATATATAATAAGGGATATTAAAAAATAGCCAAGTTATCTCAAAAAGATTTAGACATATAAAAATGAAGTTTATGGAATTTACTGATGATTTATACCAAAGATTTTATGGCATCGAGTGCAAAAAAAAGTGAGAGGGAAAGAGAGAAAATTACATCCAAAGCGAATTATTTAATTAAATTTAATACGTCCGCTCAGATAAGATACTGATAAGAGATAGCCCAAGTAGGCGCTTACTGCTGTGGACTTCTCCTCGGTCATTCATAAATTTCTGAAAGAAGTGAAATACAAAATAACTCGCTCATCTTAAAAATCTTTAAACATGTGAAAATGACTTTATTGATTGGTAATTTACATCCAGGTTATTCAGGCAGCGAGTTTAAAAAAATAATAATTTTTTTAATTACATAGAAAGCCAAATAATGAACTAAACTAAACTCCTAGGTGCAACAGCCCCTAGGGGACCAGGACCTAAGGTGCCAATCTCCATTTCCGAGAGCAAGTTCCCTGGGGTGCGAAGCATATGTTCTGTTAGGTGGTCAACCTTACGCTGAACCCCCAGTGTTTAGTTTATCAAGCATTCTTGATCCTCAGTTTGTCTATCCACTAAAGAGATGAAAGGCTAAGTCAACCTTGTCCAGTCCGGGAATCGAGAGCCAAATAATGAACTCCACAAATTATTTTAGTTTTATAACGTCTACTAAAATATGAACTTATGCATGGTCTCATCTTATTTTACTTTATTAAAGAAATATCTAATGTGTTGAGTGGCTTCCCTAATCTTCTTATCATTCCAATTTCTCCTTGAAAGAGTAGCTAAATCCAAACAATCCCTTTTCTAGTCAAAATTGCTCTAAAAATGTTTATTTTGTTTGGTATAGCTGTATTCTGCTTGAATATATCGTATAAATTTTAAGAGATCTAACTGCAATATGGACTTTTGAATTTTCCATTCATTGTTATTGTATTATGGAAATAAATTATGATATGAGTGACTTTCCTAATCCTTGCCATTCCGACTGTTCCTTGGAGAAGTAGCTAAATCGGAATAAGCACTTCCCTGATCACAAACATTCTAAAATGTGTTTGTTCTTATTTGGCCTTGCTGTTGCCTGTTTGAATGTAATATATAAATTGTGTTTGCATGAAGAAAAATCAAACACAAAATAGATAACAGAATTAACCCAGAAGAGCAATCCTAACAAAGCATATATAAGTTACCATACTGTATGGAAATAGAAAGTATTAAATAGTGAAAAAATGATCACATGAATTTTACTCCATTAAAACTCTTAATTTTCCAAAATCAAATCAATGTTAAAATTTCGTTTATTTAGACACGAAAAAAGTAAACTTTTTAATTTTTACTACATTTAAAATTCCTTCAATTCCTACAGCAGTACAGTAAAATCCAACAATTCTATCTTTATCAGCCTAAATGTGACCGAATTTTCTTTGTTAAAATTAAAATGAATTTATGACGTTGCGATATATTTCATAGAATCAAATTGTCATTAAATTTCACCCCATGTAAAGTGTAAATAAAACAATAATGATTTAATGTTTACTATACTTTCAAGAGAATAAATAATTATAAGAGAATTTGCCTTGAATCATAAATGACATCCTTTGAGGTTAAATAAGATCAGATACATTTACGAAAGTAAAGACTAACTCGTTTTATAAAATCGTGTTTACTGACAAATTACGTAATTGGACAGTAAAGCTAAGCTTGAGCGTTTTACTGTAATTGAATTTCCCTCCTGGGAAACAACCAGAGGTTGAAATTAGTAGTAATAAGCTGCCGCTGTTCTTCTAGTGATATATCTTTAGCTTTATACTGATTTATATAATACAAACCACATAGCACCGGGCAGTCTGACATTACAAGAAAGATAATTTTTTATTCATTTTGTGAGCAGTTATTTTGAGGGAACACAGAAAAGTTTGTAACAACTGCAAATAGAATTTATGAAGAACAAATTCTTTAATCGTATTGGAAAGAAGTAAAATTACATTCTAGAGAAAAACCCTTCTTAATTTTCATTTTTTTAAGTTATAACAAAATTAATTTACTTTTCTTATCACCAAAAACATGGGATAATATCATATAAAAGATGTTTATATTACTAATAACTTTTCATATTATTCATTTATCTACTTTTCTATGATAAAATAAAAAGGAATTTATAACCTTGAGGCATATTTCATAGAGCTAAATTTTTGTTAAATTTCACTTCATGTAAACTTTAAATAAAACAATAATGATTTAATTTTGCTATACTTTTAAGAGAATAAATAATTCTTAGACAATTTGCCTTGAATCATAAAGGACATTATTTGTGGTGAAATAAGATCAGATACGTTTATGAAAGCAAATAAGACTAACTCGTTTTATAAAATCATGTTTGCTGACAAATTACATAATTGGACAGTAAATCTAAGCTTAGGCGTTTTACCGTAATTGAATTTCCCTCTTGGAAAACAACAGAGGTTGAAATTAGTAATAATAAGCTGGCGTTGTTCTTCTAATGCTATACCTTTAACCAAATACTGATTTATATAATGCAAACCTCCTAGTACCGAGTAGTCTCACATTGTAAGTAAGTTAAGAATTTTTTTTTTCATTTTGGGTGCGGTTATTCTGAGAAAACTCAGTAAAACTGTAATTAAAGCAAATAGAATTAATAAAGAACAAATTCCATCTAACTGCGAATACACCAAAAAGACTTCCATTTTGTTGTTAAGACCCAACTTTTCCATGGCCTTCATTCCCCTTTCATGCCATTAAAAATTAATTATAGTTGGAACCTAAATGGATCATTCTAACAACAACTCTAAACTACTCTTATTGATTAAACTTGTCTTTTCTTCCTTTAAAAGAAAGTCGGAGGAGGCAATACCATAGTTTAAAACTTTCTAATTCCCATCGAGACTTTCAATAATGACCACATCTCTTCAACCCCATTTATTCAAAAATTTTCTTTATTGAAAAGAGAAAGATGATCAAAGCAGAAATAGGATCAAGTGTCATTAAATACTCACACGATATTCTAACTATAAATATCGCTCCAAGACATGCAACTTCTTAAGTACGGTTCCAGTCCAATGACTATGCTTTAGCTGCAAAGTAAAATAAATAAATATATATATACTGTGGCAAATAAATTTATTATGAATCGAAATAAACTGTTACAATTAGGATTTTAAGCCTCTTCAGGTAGCCTTAACATGTTATTTCTTCGTCTATTAGTTTATCTTTTAAAATTGCACAGCACAATATAACCAAAATATTACCCTATTTACTATTAGGTTTCTTTTTTCAGCATTCCATATAACTCCGAGTGCACTTAAGAGACTTTTATTTTGCTTTCAAACACATCTTTCCCACACTCTTCATTCACATTTAATACCACTAAAAACAAAGATGATCAGATCAAAGATGGAGCCTAGTATCATTAAATATTCCCCCGATATTCTAATCATAAATATTACACTAATACGTGCAACTTCTGAAGTACGGTTTCACAATGAGTTTCCTATAATTATAAAAAAAATAAATAAATTGCGACAAATACATTTGAATAAAAAAGGAATCACTTCTGGTAAATATTTTCCTCAATTATATTGTTTGAATTTTCTGTGTATATTGGTTCTTAATTGTCATGTTCATGGTTTGTATTTTGTTTACAACAGTTTTCTGGAGATTAAATATGAAATACCTCGTTTTACACTAATAGTTAAAAAGTTATTAGCTCTTAAAATTCAGTGAAGTTATGTTTTCTGTGGCATTCAACCAGTTCTTCATTAGTCAATACTATACAGGCTATCAAAAAGGAACCGAAACTTACGTTTATTTCCTTATATCCTTTAATAATTCTTATAGATTAATCAAGATATTCTGTACTTCATCCTGAAATTTTAGAAGCAGTAATGACAATTGCGAAAATTCCTCTAAATCGGTATTTCCAATTGATTCCTAAGGATCCTCAGGAGCATGTGTTACCGTCGAAGAGGTACATGATAAATAAAACTTAATTTGGAGGTGCATGGGCAACGTTTTGGGGATTTACAGAAAAGGTTCAATGTAAAATAAACATATTTTCACCCATTTTTATTCTTATGACAGTTAAAATCAATAGCAATAATTACTTTGGTAGTGGTTTGGGGCTGTTCCCTTAAAACAATTAAGATTAGTTTGTTTATTGGCAGCACTTAACGGCTCTTTATTATCACCTTAGACAAAGATTTCAAGACATTCTTCACTTGGTTATTCCCGACTGGGTGCTGGACCTGTCTTCAAGTAGATTCACAGGTTCAGATAAATCCATATTAATACAGGAACAACTAACAGAATTATTCGTAAATGAGAGGCTCATTGAATGAAGGTACTACAAATTCTGGTTACAAAAACAGATATAAATTTTATATCTTGCATTATCGGTCACTGTATAGAATCTGTCAATTTTCTTCCTATTTAGTAAAAATATAGATTTCGCCCTGTTATGAGACTCATCACAAAAGACTCACTTAATGACTTACGATGATTGCTCACAAACACAGTGTAGGAAACCCAGTTCTTCCCAATCAGACTCGCCCATCTCCTTTTGTTTAGTTCAAAACACAAAAGTAGTAATTTCAATAGGTATTATTAGAAATATTAAAATATTTTCTTCATACCTTAATTTTATGTTAATATTAAAAAATCAAGATTAAAATGTTAATATTGTTACTAGGTAATAACATAAAATTATTTCCCTCTTGTTTATGATAAGGTATTTGATATGAAACGGGATCTGTGGAAAAAATTTTTGGGATCCCCAAAAATAGAAGGTAAAGAATGCATACATATATTACTAGATATATATCCAAATATCCTATAAATAGTAATTTTTACGAAAAGAAACTTAAAGAATTTATAAAAGAATGAACGTAATTGTACAGTTGTACTATAAAACAATAAATATTTAAAAGTCTGTGTTTAATCTATCCCAAAAATACCCTCGTTAATAGATTACATTGTTCTCATACTTGTGAAAGAAATATTTCATCATTCTTTATCTATGGCTTTTAAGTATAAATATTATTATCTCTTGACAGATATTTTTTAATGGAACAGAAAGAAGTGTAAAATAAGAGACTCCCACTCTCACATGAGGAACTCATTTTCTTTAAAATAAAAGAACACTTCCTTCTTCGCAGAGACAAAAGAAGAGGGATGAGTAGAAAAGAAAAAAAATCATTTATAAAATGTTTGCTTTGTTTCCGCATGCCAAAATCTTCTGTATCGTATAACATATTATGCTTACCCGTTATCCTTCGAGTTCATTCAACTGAGTTTTCATTATTTCTGTTGAATGACTGATCTGGCAAAAAAAATATCACTACTATATTAAAACTATCTAGTGCTTTAAAACATACGATTTCCATTGTCTTATGTAATTAATTTGATTTTTCAGAACTTATACAATAAAAAAGGGGGTTTAGTCCACTTTTTTTAGAAGGGAGAAACAGAGTAAAGATTTAATGTTTATTCTTAAACTCCAAATAAGTGAAACTGTTGAATTATTTACTATTAATGAAAGGAAATGTAGGAGGTTTCTTTGGATTCAAGTTATACTCTGAGAGTTTTCTTTACATTTTAATGTCTCTGTTTCGTAATTTAAAAAAAGTACTCAATTAATAAAAACAAAACTGATAATGCTCTCTAAATTATACCAATATCCTGGATTAAACCAATTTGCTCAGTTGTAAAGTTGTTTTAAAAAATAAGATTTTCGTCATATCAAATGATTAGATTCTTCATATTTAGTATTTAATCATATACAATGCAGAAAAATGGCTTTTATGTTACTTTCTTTGAAGATTTGTTTATTCTTAAGCTTCAAATGAGTGAGGCTGTTGAACTGTTTATTACAAATGAATGAAGAGTTAGGAGATTCTTTGGTTCCAAAGTTATACTCTGCGAGTTTCCTTTACATTATAATGTTTGTGTTCCATAGTTTAAAACAGTACGTGTATAACAGAAACTAAATGGCACTTCTATCTCTCGCTCAACTTCTAACAATATTCTGGATAATTTCAACTTGAATATTTACAAAAACAGGCTTTTTTTCTCGGTTCATATGTATGCTATTTCCAAAATTTGCTTACATTTACTGTCCAAGAGGAAAAAAAAGAGAAAGATTAAGCATAAATCAATGTTTTTAATATTAACACTTTTTTTTACAATTTATATTTAAATAGTGATTACTAATTTGTGAAAACATTTGTATTGTTAACTAAGTCACAAATTACGTAAGCAAGACAATATTATAATGCTTTGATTTGAATTTAAAATCTGCTACTTGTAAAATCTTTTACCATGTTAATGTTAACGGATTTGATTTGATATTCAACTTGAAATGGACAATTTTTCCCTTAACTCCCATCTTTATTTTACAAAAATTATATCTTCATAGCTAAAAGTATTTAGTAAGGTCTGTTTTATTAAATATATTGCTCACATAAACTTTAAACATTGCTTTATGGTTTAAATTGTCTCTATTTTCCTGCGGGACAACAAATGTAAGCAAACTTAGAAAATGACCCAGTTCCTGCCTTCTTGTCTTAAATGTGGTTATTTTGCTAATATGCTAAATACATGGACAAACATGTATGATAAAAAAGAACAAACCCACTATATTATATTTTTATATATAATTTAATCCGACTCATATAGTTTATAAATCTTAAATTGCTTTATGTGAATTATTTTCCATAGAATAGTAATTCAAGCATTTCTCATAGTATTTCTTTAACAGTATAGAAATTAAACACGATGTAATATTATTGCACGTGGGGGATACGCCATAATTTTTAAATAACTAGACGGTTAAGACTTTTCCTTAAAAGAATCATGATTGTGGATCACTCCGCATACTTGACGTTATCTAACTGTTATCTAAGAAAAATAACCTTTCGTGATGAAAGTAGTGGCTTTAGCCGACAGTCTATTGTTCGCTGGAAAAGTTGGGTAAATTTTTATTTTAATATAGAAAACATTTTGTAGAGTAGGTCAGCATTTCTCA
This sequence comes from Pardosa pseudoannulata, assembly GCA_032207245.1. Taxonomy (NCBI): domain Eukaryota; kingdom Metazoa; phylum Arthropoda; class Arachnida; order Araneae; family Lycosidae; genus Pardosa; species Pardosa pseudoannulata. The sequence goes on from CM063502.1 coordinate 97,647,424, forward strand.
TGTTAAGCATAAACAAATAAGTAAATGTTCGTTTACCATAAATCGTTTATATTTCACATTTGAAAAGCAAATATAAATTGCAAGCCAAAAGATTGAACAAATCTAAAATATAACTTTTTTTCTTTGAATGTGCATAAGATATTTGTATATCTTTCTTTTTCCTATGAATAAAACTTTAAGTACTAGACAAATTTTCACAGATATATTTTATTCGGAAGCAAAAACTAAACTACCCATAATGCAGCTTTTTACCACCATTTTATCTCTCTACTATCTGGGTTCCTTTTACGACTAGTAAACATCTATTCGTTGAAAAAATAACATATTCAGTTTATGATTACTTTTCCCGATGGAAATGAGCGGGCTTCTCGCGTGATAAAATTTCCAACTCATCAAAGGCCTTATCACACCTCAACCCAAACCAGAATAAATCATTTAAAGTTTTCGTTATCAGATTAGAAATCCGCACATTCTTCATTGGAAAAAGGAATAGTAAACTGAATCCGTTTCACTTTCAACGTGTACTGGTTGACGTGTGATAAGGCAGGGAAACTGCAAAGGTATAACTTAAAATCTATGAGCGGAAACATTTAAAGGGACATTTTCCTTATTGTTAAATATTTATGTAATATAATACAGATAAAACATATGTCCAAACATTTTGTTAAGAAGTAATACAGAAGAAGTTTTACCTATGCTCGGTAATAACAAATCCTATAAAAATTTCCAAACAAATAATCGTATGCTAGAGCTACTTTCTTTTCCTTGGGTTATCAGAACGGATTTAGTTTGGCTTACTCCTTTTAAGCTAGTTAACGATCTCGTGTTACAACAAAGATACATAAACTGCGCCTTTAATCACTGAAATCAGCATCTACGTTACAGTAAACGATGCGATGTTTTGAGAGAGAGAGATTAACGTGAAATTCAAGAGATAAAATCAAGTGTTCCTTTAGTTCTAAAGAGTCCTTGTTTCAACTTTGTGTTACTAATTTAAGGCAGAGTATTTAGCATTGTATGGCCATCTGTATCAAAGCAGTAACAAAACTAATTAGGGCTTCCTTAAGAGTTGCCCACTTGCCTCTTATTTTGCAGGATTTCGAAAACTAAAGAGTGAATCCATTTAGATTCAGGATCTAACTTTCGTATTTTAAAACTGGAATACTAAATTTTTGTATGTTTTAATTGTAAATACACTTGCTAATAATGCTGTTAGAAATAAAATGAATTAATTTAAAAGTCCATTTTGCAAACTAATCATAGCAAAATTTTTAAACGTAAATAAGACGGAAGTTTCTCTTAGATAAAACTAAAACCTTTTTCTAGAAGTTTCCCTGTTAAATAC
>CM063502.1:97653768-97666268 GCA_032207245.1 Pardosa pseudoannulata
TTCCCTTCGCAAGAATGAGTATGCCACATTTAAGCTAAATTCTGCTCTGGCTACTGTAAATGGCACACTTAATGACAAATGTTTGCAGGCTCTCAAAATCCTACACTTAGATTACATGTATGAATTCGTCTTTCCAATGTTGCAGTTGGGGATTCAGTTCGAAGGCCCTCTTGGCTTAATAAATATAGTAGAGTTGCGAGAAATTCTGTATATATTCTAGGAATTCATCTTCTCAAAGTTTATTTTTTTCTGGCTGAAATTTGAGAGTAAGGAATTTGTTTGCATCTTAAATCTGATGAGAATCAATATTTATTATCACTGATTTTAAAGCAAAATTCAGCTCTTTTACCTTTTTAGTTCAATTATTATAAAGAGAAGAAATAATTCTTACATGAAGGAAGAAAAGAAATTTAAAATAAAGAAAGATTTTGAAGAACAGTACGTCAATACAGTTCAAACTTAAACATTTATGGAATTATCAAATATGAAATAGTAAAAAAAAATATTAATTTTTACAGTTATTATATCTTTTATTTAAATTCATATTTCGTATTTTTTTTAAATTACAACGATTTTGTTTTTATACAAAATTTTCACTAACACGTTGATGCATGAGTATTTTGACCCCCTAACAACATAACGTGGGATAAAATACACAGGTTTATTTTTATAATTTTAATGCTCTTCAAAACAGTCACTTCTAGTAATTTATTTATTTTCTTGTTTAAGTAATCCATTGGCTTAAAATGAAGGAAAACTAATTAGCTTGATTCACTTGAATTTGCACCTATGTACAAAATGCTATGTATCCTAGTATTAAATACATCCGATTGAATGAAATACAAAGATGGATATATATTTTTTAATTTAGTCTTTATTTTGTATTAAAACGATTACAACATAATATTTAACAATATCTAGAAATAAAGTTTTAAATGTAGGAGTTGTAAAACTAACGTATTCCTATCGTACAGTTTATAAATATTTAATGAAGATGTCATAAATTTAGATAATGAAATTTTTACTCTTTCGTCTCAGAAAGAAAGTTTTAATCTGTGATATTCATTTTTGAATCTCGAGGAATGAAAGTTAAGAGTTTCCTATTAAAGATATTACCTAACGATGCACGTCTTCTACCCAAAAATACCCACAAAGAATTTCTAATGGCATTTGAAATGAATGTTAAGTGCAGTCTTTTGAAAAGAATGTGAAATGTAAAAAATTTTTTCTCGTCACATAGTAAGCTTTCAAACACGAACACCCATTCAGTGCTGCAGTCCTCTCGTTTAAACCCTCGTAGTATCGATTTTTATGCCCAGTTCAATGACACGTGCTTCTACCAAAGAACTCCCTTTTTGTGTCAATATTTCTTTACCTATACTTCACGGAGTGATACGGATATATATATTTTTTTTAACTTTTCACTTCCTATACATTAATCATCATTTGACCTTTAAATCAGTGCTTTCCGAGAGAAAATTGTATTGTCAAGTAATCAGTGAGATTCATTTCAAAGGAACGTTGTCAATTCTCAACTCCTGGAGCTTAATCGTGACACTAATTCTAATAATATTCGACACCTGGAGATATCTTAACGCATTTTCACTGACACTCTAGAAGTAGGGATTAATACCATTCTGATTCATTTCGAGGATGAGAGTTTACTTTCATCGATCCATAACTTAGAAATTGCACGTTTCAGTATGATAATTCAGTGTCGTACCAAGAAATTAATTTTTGGGGTGGTTGCATATCTACGTTGTAATTAAATAACAATTTCTTCAGTTTAGAATTGCCACTTAATAAAAAATATAAAGAATACTCTGTATGTCTTTTTTTTTTCCTATTTGAAACTACTTAAAAATGACAGTAATTTTCATCAATTAATAAAATTTACAAAAATAAAGGTCGTTTAAGAAATATTATAAGAATACTGTGAGAACAAAAAATTTCTAATTACTAGAATAAATGTAATTTTTTTACATTAATTTAGTGACAATTTCACTGACAATCTGAAGGTAGGGACTGATAGTATTTTATCCATTACAAGGATGAGAATTCCACTTTCATAGATCAGTAACTCAGATAAGAAATTACATGTTTCAGTATGGTAACCCAGTGACGTACCCATAAATTAATTTTATTCAGGAGGGGTTGCGTAACCGATGTTGTTATCAAAGAAAAATATTTTTCAGATTATAACTGCTATTTGGTATAAACTAAAGAATACGCTATGTCAATATTATTTCTCGTAATTGAAACTGTTTAAGGATGGATGTAATTTTTATCAAGTAATAAAATTTACAAAAATATAGGTCATTTAAGAAAATTTTAAGAATACTGTGAAAACAAAAATTTCTAATTAAGAATAAATGTAATTTTTTTTTACATTCACTTAGTAATATTGTCACTGACAATCTAAAGGTAGGGACTAATACTATTTTATCCATTACAAGGATGAGAATTCCACTTTCATAGATCAGTAACTCAGATAGGAAATTACATATTTCAGTATGGTAATCCAGTGACTCAGAAATTTTTTTCAGGAGGAATTGTATAACCGTTGTTGTCATCAAAGAAAAATATTCTTCAGTTTACAACTGCTACTTGGTATAAATTAAAGAATACGCTATGCCAGTTTTATTTCTCCTATTTGAAACTGCTTAAGGATTGATGCAATTTTTATCACGTTATAAAAAGCATAAAATTATAGATCATTTAAGAAAAATAATAAAGATACCATGAGAACAAAAATTCCTATTTACTAGAATAAATGTAATTTTTTACATTCATTAAGAGATATTTTCACTGACAATCTAAAGGCAGGGACTAATACTATTTTATCCATTACAAGGATGAGAATTCCACTTTCATAGATCAGTAACTCAGATATAAAATTACATGTTTCAGTATGGTAATTCAGTGACCCAGAAATTATTTTAAGAGGAGTTGCATAACCGTTGTTGTCATCAAAGAAAAATATTCTTCAGTTTACAACTGCTACTTGGTATAAATTAAAGAATACGCTATGTCAGTTTTATTTCTCCTATTTGAAACTGTTTAACGATGGATGTGATTTTTTATCAAGCAATAAAATTTACAAAAATAAAGGTCATTTAAGAAAAAAATTAAGGATACAGTGAGAACAAAAATTTCTAATTACTAGAATCAATAGAATACGTCATGGTTAAAAAATGATTAAAATCATTTTATGGGTGAAAAAGTGCCTGGAAGAACAGAATGCCTCTTGTCATTCTCTGACAGGAAACTGTTGGAGGTAAGAGGAGAGAAAATATTCCATAGGGATGCACCACCTTATCTTTGTTTACAAACGCTTTCCACATAGGCACTTATTCAGAAACTGTAAAAACTTTCCTATTCTTTTCTTAATTGGTTTGGATGGAATCATTTTTATTCTTCATTATTAAAAAATGTAAGCCTGCTAGAAAAAAGTTTATTTAAAAAAAGAACATTTTATAATAGTGCAGCAAAAGAATTAACCTGAAAGATTTCAATTTCAAGAAAAAAAATACTATGAATTGAGTTAGATGCAATCATTTTTTTAGTCTTCATAATGAAAAAAAAATAAGTATAAGGAGAAAAAAAATTTATTTTCATAATTGAGAACATTTATAACAGTGTAGTAAAAGAATTAACATGACAGATTTCAATTTCGAATAAAAATCTGAAACTATTGGGGTTGCATATTTCTTTTTAACTGGGACCTCATATGTCTCTCTTACCATATAGTTACAGACCATGGTAATGAGTTCAAAATATTGCATTAATCCACTATAGGAATCCAAAATAACAAGTATAATATAAGCTAGAAAGAACAATTAGTTTTATTTCTGTATAGTTGTTATATTTATCATATTCTTTTCTCTAACTACCTAAACAGTGTCCATATTAAATGCATAAACTCATTTGTAGAATAAACCCTGAATTTATGCAAGTCTTATTAACGTAATGGAAATAGTTTCTAATGATTTGAGTCATCACCACAGATTTAGCATTCCGCTCAATCGGTTATCGGTACCGTCGTATTACTGCTATTTATCTTTATCTCTTATACTCCCAAATGTTTGGAAGACTCGTTTTTCGCATAACTCCATTCGTGTGAACATCACGATGTTATTGCAGCCTTTTCTTATTTCTTCATACTCACTAGATTGTCACTTGAAGAAATTTTTGCCGTTAAGATCGTCGGACATTTGCGTCAAAAGGCATTATGACAATCATAGATGTGCCAAATGAGTATTTTACCTTCTTTCTTTCTCTTTCTCTCTCTCTCTCTCTCTTTTTTTCTTATTACCATCTTTTGGGATAGATGAAAGAAGATTTTTTATACATGAATTCTATTTGTGCTTCCAAATTTCTGCATGATTTTGATTTCACACTTTACATAAAATATGTTTCAGAAATTGGATTTCACGTCCATGTTTATGTCATAAAAATGCAGCTGTTTTGAAATTGTTAAATTAAAGTGTATAATACTTTAGAAAGTAAAGGTCTTAAATATTTTAAACACTGCTTCATTGTGTCAAAAGGCATTATAACAATCATAGATGTGGTAAATGAGTATTTTACTTTCTCTCTCTCTTTCTTTCTTTCAGTTTCTTGAATTATTACCATCTTTTAAGACAAATGATAGAAAACTTTTCTATAAATGACATCTATTTGTGCATATATACAAATTTATGCATTATTTTGGATCATTTTAAGTATTAAAAGAAAAATTATTTCAGAAATAAGACTTTAAGTCTTTGTTTATGGTATAAAAGTGCAGCTTTGGGGAAATTATGAAATAAAAATTCATAATTTTTACACGGAAAAGGTTTTGAATATTTTAAACACTATTTATTAAAGCTGAATAACAGTACATTCTACTACATACATAGTATTAAGAAATTAAAAGGAGATACAGAATTGAAAAAAATCATGAAATATAAGGTTTATTTCAGTACATTTAGACTCAAATTAATAATAAAACTTTATTCATTTATTAAAATTTAAGTAACGGTTAGCGTAAAGGGTGTTTATTGTTACCTAACATCATTTTTTCTACTTTAGTATATGTATCTCATTTGAAAGCAATTGTATTAAACAACATTCTTAATGTTCTTTACTTGTTTTCACTTTATAGTTTAATCTAGAAATATTTATCATATTACAAGTACGGATACTAAGAGCCGATATTTTAAACTATGAATTATTTTATAAATGTCAAACAATAGCCTCTAAATATGATACTTTCCTAAAACTCTCAATAATAGAATATCCTAAACTAAACCAAAATTTAACTATGTCTAATTTTCATTTTGATCCTCAACTTTCTAAAAAATCTCAACCAACGCATTTTGTATAAACAGAGAAACTATATATATTGAAAATGAACAAGTAACAATAATTGGTAAATGATAAAAGTATAAGAAAAATAAACCAAGTGGTTGGGTTTATAAACAAAGTGAGTTTCTTGTTTAGAAAAAAAATGTGCATATATTGGTGGCAAAGAGCCCATATTCAAAGTAAAACACTTTCATTTGATCTGAATATTTTCCAGATAAAAATTTAAAAACTAAACATGAATTTTACATTTTAGTATAAGTTAAGTAAAATTGAGTTTATTAACTAAAAATATTTTTTTTTGGTTTACCAAAATATTTTTTTTGCAACATCAACTCCTAAAGCAATATTTTACTACTACTTTAGTGTTTTATTGGTGTCCTGCTAATTATATTTTATAGTGTTCTGCCAAGTCTTGCCTGCCTAATACAAACTTTCCTATTACCCTACTCATCCATCAACGTTAAACTACCTAGTTAATGTCCTAAACGAATAAAGGTAATAGAATATCCTGAACTAATAAATCCAGTAAATGATTTCAGTCTGTAAAATGCCAAGCATTTTCTCATTAAGCAGTGGTCAGTCACTACTGAAAGCGATTAGTAGTCCTTTATCATGTAAATCATTAAAACGTAAACTCCAAGCGATTAAACTTTGTATTTACATTAGGTTTCTTGTGTATTTTTTCCAAAGTACACTTACACTATGACAACATTAGAGTTAAATATTCAAGGAAATAGTTAGGGAAAAAAACCGCCGTTGAAGTTCAATTCAGAGAGTCTCTTTCACAAGTAATAGCTGTATACCTGAAAGCAGTATATTTGAAACGAAAGTATCTTAGATTATTGCCTCTGAACTCCGGAAATTTTTGATTAAACAGGGAATAATATGGAAAGAAAATTTTAAAGCGTTTAAATACCATTAAAGAAACACTAGCATCACTTAGTTTCTTAATTTCTCATAGTTAAAACGATCTACAATATCAAATTTCAAATTCTGTGAGTGTTATTTTAAAAACCTGAGTAAAATTTAGTGCATATTTTCATGAATGTTTTATAAATAAATTCAAAGTATATTTATGAAATATATAATCGCATGCAGTTGAAACAATGCTTAAGTCCATTTTAAAAAACCAAAATAAATTTCTATTATTTGCAGATAATGAATTTTAATTTTTATTGGTTTCTCACACCCTGCTTTGGAGCAAAAGAAGTATTGTAATCAGAATAATTATCTCTATAACAAAAAAATCTCAATATCAGGGATATAAACGCTGCTGGTAGCTGCCAGTATTTGAGCACTACTCAGACAACACCGTCATTTCGAGAAACGAAATTTTGAACCCTTATGGGAATGTGCACTTGATAATTCTAATGATACATCATACAGTCAAAATAAGAAAATGTGTATAATTTAATAGGCGTACAAGAAAGTCATGTAGTGTCCAGATCAGGATTTTTATAGTGATTTTTTCTGCCTTTTCATATACTCAACTATTCGAGTAAAGCGTGGTGATAATTGTACATCTCTAAAAACACTTGAACTTTCGATAAAGATATTTTATTGTTAATCTCATTGACGGTCAGTTTCTCATACATCAAATTTTTCTGACTGCCAATAGATGTTTAGATAACTTTAACTTTTCATGATGTCTATAAAACTAATATTTAATTAGAAAAGAAATATGCTTTCTCCCTTATTTGATGGATGTTTTGTGATGAAGTCAGTCATCGATCAGATGATGTCGATGTGCATCCATCAAAAAGAACAATAAAAAAAACTTTATTCTTTCAGCTACTGAAATTTTTTTTTATTTCTAGATCCCAAAAATACTTGATTAATATATCTTAGTCTGTACATTCACTTATAGTCAAAACAAACTGCTATCAGTACTTATATGGGCATGAGTTAGAAATATTCAATTTCAAACAGATATAATCCCTCTCATAAAATATTTCGATTTTATTATCTTCAACTCTAAACTGTCGTATACAGTATAATAAAGAAATGTACGTAACTTGTAATTTTCATAAAGCATCATTTATTAATTATTACAATTTCGCTTGCTTCAATGATTTAAAATGCTTACAATGACAAAGATGTAACTTTTCTAACTCTTAGCGACATGTTTATGCTTGTGAAAATGTAAAAGAAAGCCATTTCATATACTTTGAAAATAAGAGTGATGCTGATATTGAGATAATCACCAATTCTTAATAAAGCCCCGACTGAATTAGAAAGGATTGTCTATTGGGAAAACTGACAAATGATTGCGTACTTGGATACGTGGGAACAATCATTCCTAATTTTCCCCTTCAAAATGAAGAACTGGATAATAGGTCAAAATTAGCTGTCATCCTCACATTTTGTTGGGAATATTAAGGGTCTGCGTAAGCTTTGTTGATCTATCATGATATAAATCTTTTAATGTACTCCAGTAACTCAGTCAATGCAAACAAAACTCGGCATCCATTCTCTTTCCAAAATTGCTCTTATAAGTATATTCTCATGAAAATATAAACTTTCTAAAATTTACTTAGAGGAAAGAGGAGCATAAAATTATAATCAGCATTAAATCAGGAGAATTATACGTTCTAAAATAGCATCTTATAATACTTACAGTTTTCCATATATGCATCTGTAATAGATTCTAAAATATTACTTTTGAAGTTATATCTGTCTTCCAAATTATAAAATAATATTTAGACTCAATTTTGATAGCATTCCAATTTAGACCTGAAGTCTAAATTGAAATACTATCAAAATAAGGTTAAATCGGGAGAATTATAGGTTTTAAAATAATATCTTATAAGGCATATATGTTTCTATAAAAGTATCTGCTATAGATTCTAAATTAGTAACTTTGAAATTATGTCTTCCTTCCAAACTATAAAATAATATTTAGACTAAATTTTGATATTAATTCAGTTTATACCTTCTTATCGTTCACCAAAGACTAAATAAATGACACCATTACCAAATTTTATCAATTTCATTTTACACTTACATTAATTACGTTAATGTTATTTGCTTACTAATGCTTCTAAAAATAATCACCTCTTTCAAATTTAATATTAGCTTTAATCGTAACTATCTATACACCTGTCATCCTTTTACTTCTCTTGTGTCATGCAATTTTAAATTCATTTATTCGTTTGTGCTTATTCAAAACATACTACATCCTCTAAATGATAATTCTGAGTAATTTCAACATTAAAATTCTTCGTCATGCAGGAATATCAAGTATCCCGCTTTTATTAAAAAAGCACAAAAGAAAAATTATATCCTTTATGCCTATAATTTACTCCTTTTTTCACCTTTAATGAACTTACAATAGAAGTCCTTTAAAAAAGGGGAAAAAGCTTTAGAAATAATTACTTATTATTAACTCTTCTATACTCTGGTGTATCAGGTCAATCATTATTATGTAAATGATTAGTATTAGATGACAGTATTATCTGCTATACAAAGCCCTGTTTTTTATGCCTTTAATATATCACTGGGCGTTTATGTTAAGTTATTGATCTTCTAAAGCCATTTGAAAGTGCTGTTATTCGGATCATGATTTTCTGTACCACAGCGCATGTGTCAGAATTACTTTATCTGAAATATAAGTACGGTGTGTTTAAATTTATTCGACATTATATCTTCGTGAAGTATGCCGGTCTCAAGATAATTTTCTGTTATTGAGTGCAAAAGTTTTCTAGTTCATAATCTCTGTTAATTAAATACATATTTTTCCCTATAAATAAATACTGAAAAACAGAAAACAGGAAATAAGTTTGCTCTTTTTATTCAGAGCGATAGAAGTTTGAACCGCTTCCTAAATTCTTCTATTGGTAATCACTTACTGATGAACGATTATATTAATAAAACTATTACCATTTAAAGAATTAGACACGAAGAACAATTTGTCTTCGTTACTAACACTTATTATTATAAATTATGTTATAATTGAAATATAGTTATAAAAATGTTCTATGCCGAACAATGGCCGAATGGTTAGGGTGCTGGCCTTCGAAACCGGAGTTCGTGGTTCGAACCCCACTGTGGCATGGATGTTCGTATCCGTTCGGAAGAACTTTGGCTTTAACTTGGCTTTAAGAAGTAGCTCCCGGTTGCAAAAAGTAGACCGTAGCGCTCCAAACCAACCAACCATAAAAATGTTCTATAAATCAGATGAAAACAGATGTTGTGGATGCTTTTCAAAATCAAATTGCCATATATCTAGAATAGCTTTATCAAATAATATATCGCATAATATTTTATAAAAGGTAATATTTCTATCTTAGTTATTAAGCAACTACAGGATGATGAAAATTCAACATTAACTCATCTCGTGCATGTATATTATGTATAAATAATGCACGTGTGTATGTGTATGTCTGTATGCATATCGCAGGATGCTGCATATTTCAAATGTACCAGATCAAAAATTTTCGCAACACCAAATAAATGCAAAATACCCTCTTAAATATTATATGTAGACTTACACAACACTTATAGAATGTTAATCTTCTTCTTACAGGGGTGATTTATTTCCTTTACAAATGTTTTTGGTTATCATAACGAATGTGTTGGTGTAATGAATTACAACCAGTTAGAATAATATTGTAGCTCTTGTTTAAGTAGTTAATATATTGTTGCATGTGCTATGATTTATACATTGTCTGAAATTTAGTTTTTCCGGGATATTAGCATGGTTGTCCTTCGTACAGCCACGTTTTCCCGGGGCTCATCCAGGAATTCAGGAGTGTACCAGACCGGGGATGTAGTTATAAATAGATCGTTCGGTCTAGCGCTCCTGAAAGCATACCATAAACTTTAAAACTGTTAAATTAAGCTTTACAAAATAGATATAAATTAATATGAATAGTTACTTATACATGTAAATAAAGTATAGAATAATGTTTAGAATCAAGGAAATTTCCACTATCATTTGCCATTCAATTGCCTGCATGATAGCAATCAAATTTATTTTGTCAATTTAAGTACTAAATATCTCTGATACCATTTAAATGCTAAAATCAAGTTAATTGTAAAAAAAGTGCATGTTTGAGTAAGTTTTCTTTAATTTATGCACTAAACAAAGACTCTGCTTAAGACTCAAGCCGCAACAATTTACTACCTGTGCGCACAACTTGAGTGCATCCGGGATAGAGAGAAGTTTCGAAATATATACGATAGCCATGTGCTGCGCGCTAGCTCACAGAGAGCGCAGGTTTTGTTAGAATTGAAGGCAATTCTAAATTATTTCCTATTCAAGGATTAATTAATACAGTAAGTAAAAAGTTTTGATTTAAATGCATATTTTCTTTACTTATAATAACAAACTGTGAGTTTGAAAATTGTTATACTAATGTAAACAAAATGTAGGAAAAATGATCCATTTAAAAATATTATATGGTAAAAATTGTTTGCAAACTTTCATATATCGACTTAATTAACCCCTTAATGCCCAGGGTTTTTTTAAAAAAAAAGGCCAGTCAAAAAAACAATTTTTTAATGTAAAAAACACAATTTAGAAAGTTGAATTTAGAAAAAAAAAACATTTTTATACTTGAATAAGTAAGTGTTATAGCTTTTGTACTGGCTTATTTTCTTATACCACTTTCTCTTTTTATCTTTTTGCTATTGCTTCTCTTTCTTGTTCTAAAAGGAAACTTTTGTGAATTCAGTGACACAAATCATTGTCCAATTCGATACTAGCTTTTACTAAAATTAAAATACAGGAACTAACAGCACAAATATGATATGACCAATCTTTCATTCCCTCAAAATATTTTTATTTAGAAAGAATTTGAGAATAGTTGCATTTGAAGATGAATTAAATATTATTTTGTCAATTTTCACTTAAAGCTTACGGTTTTTCACATTTTAATGTAGTTGCTTTAAAACAATGATATCTTACTAATGGTAAGTAAAGCAATGACTAAAGTTATGCTGGTGAAAGTCCTACACCAAACGGCAAAAGTTTTAACAGTGAGCTTCGCAGCTTTTGCTTTAGTTTTCCTGATTTTTAGTGCACCCAATTTATATATTATTCCACTTAGACTGTAAAATGTCTAAGAATACAAGACTCAAAGAAGATCGAACACAAAATCTTTCGAACTTGTCTTTAGAAAGATTTAATTACTGGTCATCTCCAACTCACAGTAATAACATAGCGAGATGTTATCAAGGTGCCATCGGTTACCTCCCGGTTTAGAAATTCCACAGGGAATGAAATATTGCAATTTATAATTAATTATTACTAATGTAAACAGAATATATGAAAAATGATCCATTTAAAATATTATATGGTAAAAATTGTTTGCAAACTTTTATATATCGACTTAATTAACCCCTTAATGCACAGTTTTTTTTTTTTTTTTTTTTTTTTTTTTTTTTTTTTTTTTTTTTGTTTTTTTTTTTTTTTTTTTTTTTTTTTTAAGGCTGGTCCAAAAAAATCAATTTTTTAATGTAAAAAACACAATTTAGAAAATATATATATATTTTATACTTGAATGAGTAAGTGTTATAGCTTACAATCCCATGCGAATGATAAATATCAATAAAACAATTTTTTTTTCACATTATCATTTTCAATTCTCGATTGCATTCGAGTGTGAAAATTATAGCAAAATGAAGTACAACGACGCTCGAATTACCTTTAGTAAGCACAGTTTGGCCAGTTTAACGCGCTCGAGTTAACTCGAGCGTGCACGTTAAGGGGTTAAATATCTAGCAACATTTAATATATGACTTTTTATTTTCATTCGATAAAAAAATTGTTTTTTATGAGATAAGAATTTCCATTCTATCACTTATCTAAAACGGTATATTTAATTGAGCAAAGAACATGCAGTTAAACTTTTTTCCCGAAGAGAAATTTCTGCTAGAAAAACATTTGAAATGTTTTCAAAAGGTCTTTAATTATGACTAATCTATAAAAGTCAAGAGTATTTTAGTTGTTTTCTGCAGTTGGCTTAGTGCTTTGTATTATTAATTTCTTCCACCCGAACAGAATGTCAATAAAAAATATCCTCTTAATGATTTGCAGCGTTTTCATGAATAATTACGCAGGAAAAGACCGAATTACGGAGAGAAAGCTTATGGGATTAACACCACGATAATGCGTCTTATCACAATGCAATTATTGTTCGAAAATTTTT
>CM063502.1:97671268-97688768 GCA_032207245.1 Pardosa pseudoannulata
TGTCCTGTGACAAGTGTTGCTGTGAAGAAAACGTTTTAGACCAGCGGTTCTTAACCTATGGGTCGCGACCCAAAATTGGGTAGCGGAGCATATTTATTGGGTCGCGCTGAGTCGAACCAAAAAAGTTAGTAATACACCAAATAATAAGTAATACCAACACCTCCTAGAACAAGTTAAATCCTGAAATAGATATAAGGTGCTCCTTGACAAGCATTCAACCGAGGTTTGAAGATCTTTCAAAATGTATTCAAGCATAAGGTTCTCATTAAAACTGTATGACTTGCATTTAAAATTTAAAAAACTTAACATATGTATTGATATTTCTTTTTTTTTTTAGGAATAAGTTAAAATGTCAATTATTTTCAAAAAGTTATAAATATATTTTAATTTGGTCAATAAAAATTATTAAAAATACTTGATTATTAATTAAATTTTCCTTGGATCGAAAAGTACTTTTGTTTATCTTTATTATTAAAAAAATAAATAAAAAATTTGAAAGTTAAAAAAAATCATCATCGTAGGATTGAAGATTTTTTAAAAATACGCTCTAAAATAAAGCAATGAAAAAGTTTTGACATTTTTTGGGTCGCGACATGAACATATTTCTCAAATTTGGGTCGCGGCTTAAAAAGGTTAAGAACCACTGTTTTAGACGGTCGATCCCATAGTGGGTGAATAAACACAAGTGCTATTGTATCGTCTTTGCTACAAATCAGTTGTGATGCTAATTCTTGCATTTCTATTATTATATGAAGAGCCATCTGTTGGCCATTTTTTGCAATTTTTTATTTCAACAAAATCCTTGTCATTTCAAGCATATGTGTCAATTTTTACTTCTGTACCTAAATTATTCTGGGAATTATTGAATTTTCAAATATTAACGAACTTTTAGGTTATCAGGTTTATTAAACAGAAATAATTCTGTCATTAATGGGTTGATCTGACTTAAAGACTTGTGTATGTACAACACATTTAGTATATAGTTAGTATGTATAATTTTTGCTGCTTGATTTTCTACAATATAATAAAATTTCATAAAAACAAAATTAAACAAAAATAATTAATTCACAACCATCTTTAATATTTTCACATATGTTGTCAAAATTAATGAATCAACTTACATTTGTATTAAATAATATCATTTCACTTTACGACAGTAACTTTTCCACGTTGAAAAGCAGAAATGTCTATTTTATTTTTACTTTTATTTCAAACTGAAGGCAAATCCTATTTAACTGCACGTACTGTGCTTGTAGAAGGGATTATAAAGGTCATCAGAACACTGTTGTACAAGCATATCAGCTAATTATATAGAAA
Organism: Pardosa pseudoannulata; assembly: GCA_032207245.1. Lineage (NCBI taxonomy): Eukaryota > Metazoa > Arthropoda > Arachnida > Araneae > Lycosidae > Pardosa > Pardosa pseudoannulata. Next base: position 97,672,586 of record CM063502.1, read on the forward strand.
TGTAACTTTTTCTGACCAAGCAATAGACCGTAACTAGCTACGGTTTTAACAACGACGTAACTAACTAGCCAGGCATACAGAGATGTTCACCATCAAACTTTTGCTTTTTCTTATTTTTTTTCTGTTATTTATACGTCTTCAAAAGGCAGTATTATCTACACTGGCAGGATAGAAAATTCATCAATTTTACTCTTGTACCGCCATATATTGTAAAAAGGGATGTATTAAATCGTAAAATTATGTATTGAATATAAACTCAAAAGAAAAATAAACTCTGGCAGACAGAATAGAAAAACATTTTTCTACCCTATCTCTTTTCTCCCTCTCTCTCTATTTATATATCTATCTATCTATATCTATCTATCCATCTATATATCTATTTATCTATCTATCTATCTATCTATCTATCTATCTATCTATCTATCTATCTATATATATATATATATATATATATATATATATATATATATATATATATATATATATATATATATATATATATATATATATATATATATATATATATATATATCTGTTACATATCAAAATTATTTCACTTTAATATTTCCTTAAAAACCTCCTCTCTCCCATTCTAATTCCTTAAAATCTACTTTCCCAGTCTCAAAATGTCTTAATCAAAGTAATGCCTCACCTTAAAATTCTTCCAATACATTTCCTAAAGCTTTCTAGCCAATAGATGCAAATTTTCTGTCCATTCAACACGTTTTTCAGCTGTCGCCAGCAAATGGCTCAGCTTTTCTCCTGACCTAACAGTTAAATTTGCTGACTAAGTTTTTTGTCCCTTCGGAAAATTCTATCTGTCTTCGCTCTTGGGTACACTTCTGTTCTAGCAAAGTGTTTTTCGTGTCCTTCTCTTCCATGCCGCTGACTAGTGAAGATGTCCTTTAACCCTTTGAAGGGGACTGGTATATATAATATACCGGCTGTTAAAAAATTTTTGTCTGATTTATATAAAGTTTTTGATTTTCAATTTTTTGATACATCAAGCTATTGACACTTAATTTTTTTCCTTCCCTTAATTATTCTTGTAAAGACGAGCCTTTAGAATCAGGCTCTATCAAAACCAGATCCTAAAAGCAAAAACTCAATTTTTCAAAGTTAAGACTTCAAAATAAAAGTACCTGTTTAACCCCTTAACGCGCACGCTCGAGTTAACTCAAGTGCGCTAAACTGGCCAAACTGTGCATACTCGACATAATTCGAGCTGCGTTGTACCATGTTGCTATAATTTTTCACACTAGAATGCAACTTACAATTGAAAATGACATAGGGAAAGCAAAAACAATCGTTTTATTGATATTTATCATTTACATGGAATTGTAAGCTATATTCGACTATTTTCTGCAATGTTATCAAAATCCAAAATTGCAATAAAAATATTGATTATTTTTGTATTTTTGTAATTTTCTTGGTAAGACAACGTTTTGAATTGTGTTTTTTACATAAAAAATTGATTTTGTTTTGGCAGATCTTTTTATGGCTGTGAAAGAGGCCACACTGAGATTAAGGGGTTAAACTTCACTTACAAATTTCTTACAAATTCTTACAAATTTATACTCTTTTTTAATAAAAATTACTAATTATTTTCCCAGTATAAAAAATGTGTCATTTTCATGCTGTTCCAAGGGTTGTGATTATGCAATAAAATTACCCCTTGCTTATTCCTCAATTAATATAATTTATTTTTCCTATGATTCATATTTAAAAGGTTCATAGATAACATTCTTAAACTAATTTCATTGAAAACCAAAAAGTTTCTATGGGTGCGTCTCAAAGGGTTAATAGAATCTCTCAAATAAAATTTCAAGTTGACTTGGACTTGTGTGCCGTTCTTTTCAATGTGGCTGGATTGCATCTTACTTTATTACTGCTAGCTGATTAGGCTTCTGCTTGCCCAGTAGCCCAGTGGGCAAATAAAAACAATAGGGACTACATAATTATTGTGACCACAGGAAGTTATTTATTACACACACACACACATACACACACACATATATATATATATATATATATATATATATATATATATATATATATATATATATATATATATATATATATATATATAAATTCTTTGCATGTATGTTCAATTTGCATTTCGAAATGTCAAGACCTATCTTTGCACTTCGATACAGCCAAACCCTTAGAAGGTTTTATCCAGGCCAAACTGTTCGGAGATCAATATTATGATGAATTTCATTTTGTTTGGAGCGCTACGGTTTACTTTTTTACTACACAAAGGCTAATGAGATCAGGACCTTATGCTTAATGTCGCTTCCAAACGGCTACGAACGTCCATGCTAGCAGTAGAATTCCGGCACCCGAACTTCGGTACCGAAAGGCAGATGTCATGATGAAGATAGCATGATTTTTTTACTTTCCTTGGGCTTTCCTACCTATTGTATATATTTTTTTCTTTTAATTGCGTATTAAAATAATTAAAATATTTTAAATACCTTGAATCATCTGATAGCATTTAAAATGTATTTTAAGATAATATAAGTCTTCGAGCTTTTTAGTACATTTATTTTATTTTATTTATTGTTTGGAATATTTCTTCCTTTTTAACTTTAATTGCGTTATGTTTTCAAATGGAAAATTTATTCCGTTAATAAAAGAGTAATATTTTGCAAAATTAAAAGTACTTTGCATTTTATTTGTGCCTCGATGTTTACAGAAACAATACACGCGAAGGTGTTTGCCGAGAGTATCGGACATTTTAAAGTTCTCATATTTTTGTTATAGATGAAAAATAAATAAAAAATAAGGATTAAACGGCATAGCCTGATTGTTTCTACGTCCAACATTTTGTTTTAAATAATTATTTTGCTAAATTTTGGGAATTTTTTCAAGAGGTTGATTTTGAAATATTTTTGCGTAGAAGATTTTTAAATTATTCTGTACACTTTTGTAATTCTTCTATTCGGTACGTGCTTGCATCGTTGAAAAGTTAAGAATTCCCTCTTTCGAACTGTTTAGTTACAAAATATATTTTCTCAATTTTTTTAAGAGTTATTAAAAAGAAATACTCAAAATTCATCTTAATCATTTAATGACTTCGTGAATTTTTATCCGATCGACAAGAAAGCTTTTTAAACGCGTTTATGCATTTAGCGGCTTTACTTGTAGTTTCAAAAAATTTTACCAAAAATTAAGAATTTTATAAAATTTCTTTTTGTTTTTCGGTTAAACGTTCAATATCTCAGTAAATTCTTACTTGATAATCATTTTCTAATCTATCGGGATTAAAATGACTTGGCACCCTGCCAAGCGAGAACAGTGCGTTATAAACTGATATAACTAATGTAAAAACATGTAACTATATCTATAACGAAAATAATTTAGTGATTTATATAAATAAATTAATACTTGCAGAATGCCATTTGCTTCCTATACGTGTCTTGCATAAATGTCAGCAAGAAAGATATTGCGTTTGTTTACCTTCGAACAGACAAGTGTAAAACATTGTGCACACTAAAGGTTTCAGTTAAAAATGTTTCTTCCTCATGAAAAAAAAATTACAGTTTTATTAGACTTTCTAAAATTTTTGCACCATTCACCTGCAATCAAAATAAATAAATTTAATCTAAATAAAGTATAAAACCCCATCTTTGCCCGGTACCGCCGGGTACTTCAGCATGTTAAAATATATAATAGAAATCCACATTCCTTCACATAAGCAAAAGGAACGTGGATCATTTAATAACTATTCAAATAATTTTCCAACAACATTAAACAGCTCAAAAATAATGAAAAATTTTACTTAAAATAATTAACAACTTTTACAGGAATATATTGCAAGTAACATACTAAATATTCAAATAAATCGATTAAAAGTTTTTATAGTTAGTTTAAGGAAATTGACGATCGTCTTAAAGGCAACTAATTAAATTATAAGCTATTAAGTATATCTTAATTATTACTTGTAAACTAAAAATAGTTTTGAAAACTTCAAGAAGTGTTTTAATTGTTATTGTTTATTTTAAAATTTTATTGCTGTAGTAAATGGCTCTAGTTATATTTATTCTAAGCAATTTGTTTTTCAACTTTAATAAGCCTCTCTTAATAGTTCATGATTTTATTATTCGTCTCATTGCAAGTAAAAAAAATCTGCTTAATATATAGTTTGTTTTCCTGAACATGGCAATTGGTTGTGTTATTTAATATTCTCTGATAAATTGTTCCTGATTTCTATACGCATTTGTAAGCATATATATTCCCATGTAAAACATGTAAAATTAAGTAATGATTTAATTATTACTTGCAGATTTACTAATAATTGTTTTCAAAACCTCAAAAAGTGTTTTAGGTGTTATTACTTATTTTTAAATTTTATTACTGTAGTAAATATCTCTTCTTATATTTATACTAAGCAATTTTCTCTTTAGATTAATGCATTTTCTCTTAACAATCCATTATTTACTCTTTCTGCTATTATAGGTTAAAAAAAAATTCTGCTGATTGTACAGCTTATTCTCCTGAACACTACAATTGGCTGTAATACTTAATATAAGCTGATAAATCATTCGTGCTTTCTATACCCATTTGGAAGCATACATATTCATAAAGCATGTATAGGTAAAAATATAGGCGCGTGGAAGTTTGGAGGGAAAAGTAGAAATGAATGTAGGAATAGACTGTGAGGATTTATTCTTTTTTAATAGGAAAAAAATCCTACACTACATGATGTGAATGAAATGAATTCGCTTTATTTTCCTTGCTATTTTCTGGTTTCGTAATTATGGAGGGAAATTCTACCGCCCTTAAATTGGTCATTTTATTTCATCTGTCTCAACGATTGTCTTTGGGGAATTCCTTCGAACTGCTGGGTTTTTCCTTCTAACAGGATTTCTCCACCCTGTTTCTTTTTTCCCCTTTTTTTGGCAAACTAAATTGTTTATCTTCTCTAATACTGTAATATTCGGATTATTTTGGTTATTTAGGATAGAAAAAAAAATTGTTATTGCAGTACCATTTATTTAGTATTTTCCCAAAAAAAGAATAAGTTACAGATTTCGTTGCTTAAAACTTCATTTAGAAACTACTGCTACATTCGAAAGGAATTTTGTACTGGCTTAAAAATAAAATGGGATCTTAAAGGTTTTATCAGTAAAGCCTTTCCTCATTTTCTCATACCACTTTCCCTTTTTATCTTCTTGCTACTGCTTTTTCTAATTCTCTTTCTTGTTCTAAAAGGAAACTTTTGTGAATTCTATGACACAAATCATTGTCCAATTCGATACTAGCTTTTACTAAAATTAAATACAGGAACTAAAAGCACAAATATAATATGACCAAACTTTCATTCTCTCAAAGCATTTTTATTTAGAAAGAATTTGAGAATAGTTGCATTTGAAGATGAATTAAATATTATTTTGTCAATTTTCACTTAAAGCTTACGGTTTTTCACATTTTAATTTAGTTGCTTTAAAACAATGATATCTTACTAATGGTAAGTAAAGTAAAGATCAAAGTTTTGCTGCGGAAAGTCCTACACCAAAAGGCAAAAGTTTTAACTGCCAGCTTCATTGCTTTTGCTTTAGTTTCCCTGATTTTTAGTGCACCCATTTTATATATTATTCCACTTAGACTGTAAAATGTCTAAGAACAAAAGCTTCAACGAAGATTGAACACAAAATCTTTCGAACTTGTCTTTAGAAAGATTTAATTACTGGTCATTTACAACTCACAGTAATGACATAGCGAGATGTTATCAAGGTGTCATCGGTTACCTCCCGGTTTAGAAATTCCACAGGGAATGGAATATTGCAATTTATAATTAATCTTCACTAGTGATGTTTAGAATCGGCTTGTCTACGAAACTTAGTTCTCCGTTTAGTAAATTTCACGCAAATTAGGAGCTGTCTCACCATGAATGGAAAGTAAATTCGCTTCTGTAATATTTGTGAGCATTTCGAAATATTAAATAGTTATCTTTAGGGACATGGTGTAAAAGTGTTAACTATTTCGTTACTTAGTTATATTTTTAATTGCTCTAATTACACATAATTCCAACCATGTTGTAAAAAATGGCTCTCTAATATTGTTCTAAGATGAAGATGCAACGATTAGTGATTAGGTCCTTTATATACATATTAGTTATTTTAGGAACATTTTATATTCTTAAAAGTACGAGGAACTATGTTTTAATGTGTTGGATGAAACGCAAGGAACTGGAATTATGGCGAACTAAAATAAAACTTTCAGAGTTTTACAGATGGAAAAAATATCCCACTTAAGTTCAAAGAGATATTTTTGCGAGTACAGCAGATTTATCTTCAATATTTCTAACTGAAATCTTAGATAGATTTCTAAGAAGACACAATCCCAAAGCAGTTTGGAACCATTATTGCCGTTAAATTAGGTCAAAACATTCCTAAAGATGTTTCAAGCGTAAAGAGTCATCTTACATTCCATACCTTATAGTTCTTAAGATGTCCATTAAAGTTCAGACTAAAAGATTGTTCGAGCACAAGTTAGGTTTGAAAGTGCCTTGTGCTTGAAAAAATACTGGTTTGATATTGTTCGCGCTATGAAGGTATATTATTCCCATCAGAAGAGAAACAATCATTAGAGAACACTTTTACAACAATCAGTGAAATTGGCCTCAAAGAATATGTTCAATCATTATGACATGATCGTGTAGAACTAACCTATTGCGTGTACCGTCTTCCCTATAATTGTTGGAAGCAGTGCTGATATTTCAGCTGTCGTGAGTATTTTCACGACTATCATGAAAATTCAGACTTTGAAATACTATCATAAATATTTCTATTTTATATAATTATGTGTTTTTACTAATAACTCTAGGTGTGGTGGTTTGTAAATGAAGTTACTTGGCTATATTTTCAAGAAATACTTTAGGATAAGAAATAGAAAGAATACTCGCAATATAAATATACCTCTCTCCTATCTCATTCCACAGATAAAATCTCAAGTTATAAGGAATAATTAATAATTCCAACAAGATTATTTCCTTCAATAGACATATGACCCTATTATCAACACGTTTTTTTTTCATAATTAGACGTAACAACATTACGCCAGTTTAGAACACAATGATAAATTTGTGATAAATACATAAGTGGAAACACAGAGTTAATTCTACGTTTCTTCCATTTTTCTTTGACTTTTGTAGATTCTGATTAATTCTGCATCTACTGAAATAGCCGAAGCTATTTCAGTAGATGCAGAATGAATAGAGTAGGTGAACGAGGAGTAGCAATTCAAAAAATTTTGAATGGCTACTCCTCATATATATCGTACATATGTGTTGTAAAAAAACAGAGAAATTGTATAATTTCTTGAGCCTGCAAGTAATAGTACTAAGTGTTCGTAGATTTTAAATTTTAGTTAGGAAGAAACCTTGAACAACCTGTAGCAAAAACTTTTTCCGTACTAAAGTTATTTCTGCAGTAAATTTCTATCTAATAATATGGGTTTATTTAAAAAAATAAGTCTCAAAATATGATTCATTTTATCTGGCACATATATTCATCCATATCACCGTTTGTATTAAAACCAAGTAAGTATAAACTCTAAAAATATACTCATTCATAAATAGAAGCAATTTCTAGAGATACTCTCCATTTTATAAGGTTCGTTAATTTATAAATGCACATGTGCATCCCCGAATTGAAAAGCGAATCAAACTTACATGATTTTCCCATTATTATTAAGCTAACCATCTTTAGGATTACTCCATAAATAATGTCGTGTAATGAATAGAACCAAACAAAAAAATAATTATTTAGCCTCACTGAAAGTAGCTTAACTTCTTTTTTTAACCTTCCAATTTTTTAAGCAAAAGTTTCAGTCGCGTACACATTTCCTTGTGCATGAAATGGCTAAGTGTCGAAAGGGAGAACGTGGGATGATCCATATCGATTGAGGTGCATCGGAGCTGGAAGCATGCCAACTCTTTGCATTCAAGTCATTTTCTCCCCACAATCTTTACTACAAATTGATATATTTTCGTGGATATTTGAAAATGTTAAGCGTAATTTAAAACATTAAATGTAATGTATATTTTAAAAAGTACGCTTTTTAAATTCCAACTTTTTCACTCTACCAAAAGTATTAATGGGAGGAATTTTTCACAATTCTGGCTTAAAATTCTTTTTGGTGTTTTTAAACAAATGAAATCCTTTTATCTGACTTACACTGGAACTCGCAAGATGTTAGTTTGTTTTATCTGTGAACTAGTTGGGAATTTCTATATTTCCAAGCATACATAAATATATAGATTAGCTTGGATTTGTTTTAAATGTTTTTAATTTTTAAATGATTTATTCGGAAAAATTATTATTATGTTTTCATTAAAATAAATGCCAAAAAAATGAATAATTTTCAAATTGCTTTCCAAAGTGTTTAGTTAGAACGTCTCTTTTTATGCAACTTTTTTATAAGATTGTTTTTGCACTTAAGCATAAAAAAGCTTAATTAAAAATGCAGGAATAAAATGGTAAAATTAAGAGCTGTAGTGTAAAACATGCAGCAAACAGCATTGCCATATTTTAGTGTGCGCAGTCTTCAATTACAACTTCGTTCTCCTGATATGCAAAAGAATGTTCACCAGTTCCTACAGGTAAAGAAAACTTCCACGAATAGATTTAAAACAGCTAAAATATCAACTTATTTTTCAAAATTGCAATCATGGGCGGGCCATTTCTTTTCTACTGCTCATAAATTAAAGATTTTAACTGTAGTATAAAACATGTAGCAATCAGCTATCCATATTTTAACTTGCGCAGTTTTCAATTACAACTTCGTTCTCATAATATGCAAAAGAATTTTTACCAGTTGCTACAGGTAAAGAAAACTTCCAGGAATAGATTTAAAACAGGTAAAATATCAATTTATTTTTCAAAATTGCAATCATGGGCGGGCCATTTCTTTTCTACTACTCATAAATTAAAGATTTTAGCTGTAGTATAAAACATGCAGCAAACAGCATTGCAATATTTTAAAGTGTGCAGTTTTCAATTACAACTTCGTTCTCCTGAAATGCAAAAGAAAGTTCACCATTTCCTACAGGTAAAGGAAACTTCCAGGAATAGATTTAAAACAGCTAAAATATCAACATATTTTTCAAAATTGCAATCATGGGCGGGCCAATTCTTTTCTACTGCTCATAAATTAAAGATTTTTAGTACTATTTCTTTAAGATCAATGTGCAGGCCAAACCAGGCCAGACGGTCTAGGAGGGGGATATGGGGAGGGACATTCCCCGGATCCGAGAGCTTTAGGGGGCCGGCGCACGAGTAAGAAGCGCTTTAAGAAATTTTTCCCGGGCCCGGAGTCGGCTTTCAGTATCTCTGGGACAGCCAATTGGTAGTTATGTAAACTAAAATTGAGTTTTTAGGGATGTCTGCAACATTCTGATAAGAGTTTCGTAATTAGTTGATGAAAGGGAATATAAACAATGGTATTAAATTAAATCTGTCTGAAATGTTTCTTTAACATCAGCGAAAAGAAAAAAACAACATAATTTTGATGCTATTCACTTTCCTTTTCTCCTATTCGCGTCTCATATACATGTACATATGTAAATATATATAAAAAGATAAATAGATAGATATGACACATATAGACATACACAGGCGTATGGATGAGAGCAGAACAAAGGAAATTGTTGATATTTTTACAGAAGTATATATATTGTTTTCACTCCCAGTTATGTATTTTTCTTCTAAGAATATTGTGGTCGAACAATGGCTGAATGGCTAGCCACTTCTCTTTTCCATTGAAATTCGCGGGTTCAAATCCCGCTGCGCGCATGGATGTTCGTAGTTGATCGGAATCAGATTCAAGCAGTAGCCTATCTCATTCACCCTTGTGTCGAGAACGTAAATCGTAGCGCTCAATATTAAAACAAAGAAAATAGTGTAAATGTTTTCACTAGCTAGCACGGCCGCTCTGGGTAAAATTTGAACCTCATAAGAATTCCATCTCAATTTCGAAATTTGACATAAGTTTCTACAGCATCAGTAACAATGGGTGTAATTAAGCTTTTGTAAATATCATTTTGGCTTTGCATAAAATAAACATCAAAGAAAATATTTGTTATCTCTTTTACTTTAGCTTACTTCTTTTGGGGGCATTCAATGGTTTTGCAAAAAAAAAAATAAAGTTTTTGGTGATTCTCATCTTATCTATACCGATTATTTATCCAGCCCATTTTATAATTAAACCGTTCTGAATTTGATGTTAGGAATTTTAAGTATTTTTTAGGTCTAAGTTTGTCTTTCCTCTACATAAATTTCTATCCTTTTTCCACTAAATACACTTAGAACCATTCATTAAACATAGCAAGGGACATTTTATCTTTTTAGGTTATTTTTCTATCCATAGCACACGCAAGAATGGGTCAAATTAAGTCTTTGTATATCAAAATTTTGACTTTTTTAATAAGGTAAACCCCAAAGAAATTATTTGTTACCTCTTATCACATTGTACTTTTGTAAATTAATAAAACTTTTGTTATTTTATAAACCTCCCTGTGCTCTCTAAACCATAAGTGGGAAATACTGAACAATATAACTAACGCTTAAAATATAGTTTTGAATGTAGAAAATAGAGTTCCTATCACTTAACAGCACTTGTATATTTTAAACTTAGAATGTCCATTTAATCCTTACAATATTTTTGTTGACCTTCTTATGTATAATAGTATTCAAATAAACTGTGACATTTATGTGAACTTCAGTAGGTCAGTTGGCAAAGATGTTGAACTCATAGTCGGGCTTAGTAATGGCAGCTATGGTACAGGAATATGCTTGTGGTCACAATGTTTTCCAAGTTCACACAATACCCCTGGAGGTGGCAGACTAAACCTAGGGGTCTTCTACTTGTCTCTTCCTTCCAAATTGTGAGAATCCAGCATAAGCAATGTTAATCACGTTCTTAAACAACACGTGCTCCTTGGGTGATGCTAAACGAATGCCAGTTTTGTAGTGTATTGGATTGGATTGTTTTGTAGTGATTGGATTGGATTGTCTTGGATTGGGCGTTAAGATAATTGTCTAGTCTGTCTGCTGCATTGGAAAAAAAAGCTGCGACATTTATGCAAACAGGACGCATACATGGACAGTGTAATCAAATATCCATAAGTATCTGCTACCTGTCTTTTATTTCCAAAGAGAAATGTGTTTCTCCTACAAGGTTAAAAAGAATATCAATTTTTTCTTTAACACTCAGGATTTACGCATTTTATTACCTGTATCCTGAATTTCATCTTTTAAAAATTAGAGGAATCAGTTTATCAAAGACCTCATAAGGACATCCTATAAGGTTAAGAGGAATATCAGTTTTTTCTTTAACACTCAGGACTTATGCATTTTATTACCTGTATTCTGAAATTCATCTTTTAAAAATCAGCTTATCAAAGACGTAATGAGCATAAGCAAATAAAATTATAGTAAATAAACTAAATACGTAATGACTATAGATTATCATATAAAACCTAACTCTAATTTTCCAATATTCACCTTTGAATCTACTGTAGAGATAGCTCTTTAGTTATATTTCTCTCAGAATTATTATTATCTGTAAGACTTACACATTCATCTATTTCTACTTAGGAACAAGATGAAACATGCATATATAAATCACACTCCTCGAGGGATGCAATGAATCGCTTCCAATATAAGCACTTTCCTGGAGAGAATATCTTTTGTCTAAGATTTTCTTCACATATATTGTCTTCTATATATTCCTGAATATTCATTTCTCTTCATCATGTAGGATCAGGATGAAATATAGATAAATAAATTGCATTCTGTGAGTGGCTTGTAACAGACATTTCTTGGAAACAGGATTTACCACCAGATTACTCTGTTTATTCACAATACTCTCCAGACTTTAATATTCATCTTCTTTATTAAATGTACACAGATATTAAATGGGATAGGCAAGGTATATAAAGGACATTATCAGTTCATTTCCAAAAGACATGTGTGCAATGTTTATCCAATTAATAATTTCTTTATCTCCTGAAAGTACAAAGTTTGACAAATCAGATAATATACAGAATAATGTTGAAATGTTTTGCTCTATATCAAATATTTATTAATAATTAATGACAGTAATTTGTTGATATTTCCTGGTCCCTTTCCTGCCTTTATTTAGAAATGAAAAATAAAGCTTGTAAATATATATTCTCAACATAATTCTAAAAAGATGTCCCATCATGTTGACATTTACTTTCCATTTTTACTTTTTTTCGGGGTGGGGGGGGGAATTTTCAGTTCAGGTAGCTTTAACCCATTAACGCCCGGATATTTCTGATGACTATATATTAGTAAATACCTGACATAGAAGCTATTATAGACACCTGGAAGTAAAACAAAATATGAAATTTAAACACCTTTAAATATGACATCAAGTCATTATTAGTGAGGGGGTGTCATTTTAAAATATAATAAGATGTCTTTAAAAAAAAAAAAGAAAAACTCCGTGATAAGAGATTTATGTGCTATCATATATGAGAAAAGTACTTAAAAGAGATGACTTATTACAGATATGGCTATTCGCCATGATTTTGACCGGTATACGTTCAGAATACTGGTCATAATACGTTCCTATTCTAAGCTTGAAAATCATAAAATGCCGATCAAAATGACAAAATTATAGATAAGATCATATTTGAAAACTTGGGAGATTATTCATAAGATTAATAGCTATTTCCATTAAAAAGGAAGAATCGTTTCAAGAAAACAAAAACTCTACAAACCATTTTTTGACTGTCCTCAAATGAGGACGCTGGGTGTTAATGCGTTAAACATCCGTAATTATAATAATTTGTTTTCATTCACAGTTTTTTTAGCTTGGCTGTTTCTAGTTGCAACATTTATGATTCTACCATTACACAAAAACTAGTACAGAAGTAAAATTTTGATGGTAGAATCTTTTAATGGATTTATATTCTCAAGGCCATGAAAAAAACAATAAAATACAACATCATTCTGTAACTTGGACAGTAATTCAAATTTTATTATTTAGCAATAAAACACACACATAGAGTTCAAAAAGAACAAAGTAAACATATAAAATTAGTTCTTACTTCTGTAAAAATACGGTCAAAATTTAAAAATAGATCGTGGACATTTTATATAAAACTAAAAATAGTTTTATTGCTGAACACGTAGTTTAAGTAGTTTCAAAATGGCTAGACTTAAATATATATTCTATAAAAATCAAGAGAGAAGTTTTTAATTATAAACACTAAAGAAATAAAAGCACTTTTGTTTTTCCTCATTTGACGTTTGAAATTAAGACAATAATTTCTCGGAACTTTTTGTCTAAGCTTAGTACTACAATCGTTGCTTTTAAAACAAATCATAGAATTACTCGTTGTCTCAAAATATTTCTCTTTTCGTACAGATATAAGAAATTATCATTTAAGTGTAATCGTCTAAATACGTAAAAGAATTTTTGCTTTAGGTTCTTCTGAGCACTATGGTCTTATCTTTTGTATACTAATATTAATTACACTTACTACTAAAGGACTGGAGTACCCAGTTCAATAGTATGATGCAAACTTTTATTCTAGAATACAGAAAAGTAGAACCGTATTTTATCCACTATTATCATGTTTAAGAAGGAGAAATTATTTAAATGCATCATATACTCTTTCAATATCCCAAATATGTTATCATGAGAAACAAAAAATACTAGCAATTTGCAAAGTACATTTTAGTCCTAATTTTTATTTTTAAATCACAAATCAATAAAACAAAGAATGTGTAAGAAACTATCTGTTAAATAAACTGCACTAAATATTTTTGTATTTACTACTATTTTTATAAACATAAATTCTGTGTCTTACTAAAATTAAACTTAAAGATGTTAACAAGTTGAACCCTATAAGTAATGCTCCTCGGGTTGACATTTTTCCTAAAATTTTACAAATTGTTTTCTATATTTCTCAAATTAAAAAAACTATATATACACAGCGCAAATCGTATTTGATTAATACTAAAGTATAGCTGTTAACACTTTTTATCCCAACAAACCTGAATTCAATAATTATTTTCGTCAATTTTGGAATACATTATTTATACCATGTATATAATAATTTTAAAAACTTAAAACATAAAAACTGAAAATGTGTTGGCAAAAACGTGTATTTTCTACAAAACAATTCATATTTCTTAATATAGTAAATTAGCACAAACATTGTATTTAAAAAAAATTTGAAACTATCTTTGTAAGATATCTACATTTAAAATTTTCACTTTTCTTTTCAATTTAACAAATCCAAAATTTATTTTAGCAATAATCATGTGTATTTGATCCAACTATGAATGAAACTTTGATATAAAAATTAAATTCAGTGTCACCAGTTGATACAGATTTCACGAGCAATCTGGGATACTTGTTGTTTTGCAGAATAGCAGATATTCACCAAATTATCTTTTAAAGTTCATTGTGTAAAGGTCATCAAGTTTTGGTTATGTTGTAGATCTGCAACACGGTGATACAACGGTTAAAAAATTTAAAGTGTTCCTCTCAGTAATATTTACGAACTTTTCATCAAGCAATCCCAACTGTTCTTTTAGGCTCATAAGAGCTTATACTTAAAATATGAACTTTCGATTCCTTTTGATTTCTTAAGAACTTTTTTCAACAATTACGATTCTATAAGCAATCCCAACTGTTTCTTAAGGCTCATAAGAGCTTATACTTAAAATATGACCTTTCGATTCTGTTTGATTTTTTAAGAACTCTTTTCAACAATTACGATTCTATAGGCCTTATAAATATCTTATGCTTATATTAGTATCATAATTTTATATCTTAATTTTTTCTTTAAATAAGAATTATCGTTTACTTCAATAATTATTTGAATCTCATTTACATTACTTCAACTATTAAGTCATAATTATAATTAGTGCAGAAACTAAAGATAAAAATATATCTGTTTTGTAAACGACTGAAAACGTCATTTTGGATGAATTGTTCATTTGCAGTTTTAAAAATGTCTCTAATGTGTATTTCACATATAAGTTTATTTTTCAATCACAAAGTAAATGATTTTAAAAACGTATAAATGTGAAATATTTTTATTGATAAGTTTCCTATTTTTACAGGTTTTGATCTGCAAGTGACCATTATACTGCCCACATGTCCACCTCCATTGGTCATCCCCCGCGTCTACGAAACAAGGTGAAGCATATACTCAGCTCAACCATGCTCTGTTGCGGACGAAAGAAAGTAAGTAACAAATTTTTGTATTAATGGAAAGAAAAACAACATGCCTTATCTACCCTTTTCAACCCTTCAGCATATGCACACTGAAATATGATTTTAACACAAGTGCCGTATCAATTTGAAACTCATTTTTAAGTTGATTACTAGTTAACATTTCACATCTTATAGCAAAAATGCCCATCAGAATTCATATTTAAATATTTTTTTCATATAAAACAAGTTTAATTTCAAATATAAGCCCAACTTTAATTTTGAAAACCCAAATAATCACTGAATTTACCTTTTATTTTCTAATACTTGTTATACTACAGAGAAATTAGGCAAGTGTGTTTAATCGGCCATATTTTTTCTATTATTTTGGTAAATACACTGCTAACTGTGGAAAAGAATAGGAACTAGATGCCTACAAACGCCAAGCGACTTTCTTTAAGCTTTAAGGAAAAAGTTTTAAGGAACAAACTAATTGCTAAGAATTTCACTTTTCTATACTTTTTCTGCATCAAATAATCAGTTCACAGCAGAAGCTTTTTGAAGACACTAAGATATTTATTCAGTTTTGGGTGGATTAAGTGAGGAAGTCGGATTTGCAAAAGTTTTGCTGATAATGATTTTAAGGATATTAGAAAAACAGCTATAATGTTAAACAATATAGTTTAAGGTAAGTAATGCATAAAGATTTTTAAGCTAACCTTAGCAGCAGGATTGTTGTGTGTGGTTCTAGTAGAAATTTGCATCTCATAT
Organism: Pardosa pseudoannulata; assembly: GCA_032207245.1. Lineage (NCBI taxonomy): Eukaryota > Metazoa > Arthropoda > Arachnida > Araneae > Lycosidae > Pardosa > Pardosa pseudoannulata. The sequence goes on from CM063502.1 coordinate 97,688,561, forward strand.
GATGCATTTACTTCACTTCACTCTATTTTTATTTCTGCATTTTCTACATTATGATTCTCATTTATGCCAAAAAATATTTTTCCATCCATAAAAATATTGAATATTAAAAAAATAATATTTTTGGTGACATTTACACTTGATAATTTCGAATAAAACAAATATAAGCCAGTTAAGATACATTTCATTCCCAAAAATTCACTTCCATGGG
>CM063502.1:97693768-97723768 GCA_032207245.1 Pardosa pseudoannulata
ATAGTTCCTTTTTCTTGTCGGCCTTAATTTTTGGAAATAAATATCTGTTAGAGACAGATCAGTACTGTAGAGAGAAAGTAAGCTGGGGGAAAATTCCTCAGCCATACTTGATCAGAGCGGTGTGACTTCAGCTTAGTTGTGGTGCAACAGCCATGTATCGATACATGTACAGAATTCCAAGTGCGGACGATCCTATTCCTTAACCTGTGCAGCTCTTCCAAGTAGTAGATACAGTTTAGTATCTGGCCGTGAAGTATGGATTCTTTCTCGACTCGACCACTTTTTTTCTCGTCCCGATCATGAAAAATCATCCATTTCTTCCAGGCAGTTTTTAAACAAATTCAATCAACCGAACATTTGAGACTAGTAGAAAGCAGAGTCTCTGCTTAAATGCTTTGGAGCGTGTCGGCGAGACTTTTGTTTTTTCATTTTCACACAGATCTTTTGTTTGACAGTTTTCTCCATTGCAATTCATGATACCAGCATTATCAGGAGGTATAAAGAAACAGCAATTCTAAAGTTGGTATTACACTTGCACAACGTTTTATTTTCTTTAAACATTTGTTTACACTCCTCTTATTGCTCATTCCTTCTATAGCTGAATTCAAGGTTGCTGAACTTATTTCAACTCCAGAAAATTATGTTTATCGTAATTTTGCCGATTCCACAAGAATTAATCTTCGTTGTTTTAAGAATTTAATTTTGGGGATGTTTGGGACAGAAGATCTTTTATATTCCAAGCATGACTTTTCGTGAATTAATTATATTAAATTTATTTTTATATTAAATGGACTCATAGCATCCATAGTCGTTTTTTTTTTCTCGGTCATGTTATTTTGTGATACCTTCTTATTTTCCATTCGGCTTTTTACATCATTCCACAACGTTATAATACGTATACTTAGAAATTTCAGATTTTTTGGAAATCCTCTTTGATTCTCTAAAATCCTAGCACCATCCTAGGTAAGCCTGAATGTAGATTTTAAACTTGCTCATCCATTGTTTTCATTGATCACGAAAGGTAGAGATGTGTTTCTTCCTGACTTAAGATACTGATGAACTCTTTTCTTGAGAGAGTGTGATTTGGTTTGGTTTGGATACTACAGTCTACTGTTTTTGCTATGAGAAGGGTAATGATACTATGGCTTACAGCTTAAAGCTGATTCCGAACGGCTGTGTATTTACATGTCAACAGTGGGATTCAAACCCACGAACTCCGTTGGTGAAGAGCAGTCTCGTACCCATTCACCATTCGTGGACGTTAGGAGTGAAAAACCTTCCTCTATAGGACGAATACAAACATAACCACTCTGAGGTACTCTCGGCAGTCATTGACAGGATGCTCAATGCTAGCTTCGATAGGTTTGCTTAGGAAACTGTGGTCCATTTTCTCAACGCGAAAGCTAATCAAACCAGGATCTACTCCTTAAAGCAGAATCCGAACAACTACGAGCTGCCATACCAGCAGTACGATTTGAAACACGAACTCCGTAAAAGAAAGGCAGCTCACGATCATTCGGCTATTAGCTTTGGAGCAAGGAATATAGTACAGCCACAAAATGGCTCAAACTCAAAGAGAGAGAGAGAGATACAGAACTATTAGAGGTAAATCTCTCAAAAAAGTATGTGTTTGTGATACATTAAGTTTTATTGTTTAAGATTACTTCTCCGTAATTTCATGTGACAGAATACACTAAAACCTTGTTGATACTAAACAACAACATATTCTTGTCAAGTTAGTCCTTGCGCAACAAAAGTTTTACTGTGGCACTCATACACAAAGAAACATATTTCTATTATACAATTTATACAAATCAGGATCTGGGGACAAGGCACCCTATAACTCTTTGGCTGCCCCATATGAAAGAATAATTATGTGATGTACATTACACATAGAGCTTTAAATTTCACAAGTTTAACTGAAAAATATAGCTAAAATAACATATAGTCCGTCATATGACGGGATCAGTAATTTTTTTTTAATTTTGAAGAATTGTAAAGAACCCTATGATGCAGGTAAAAAAAATGGTTTGTTTTTTGGCTGAGAATTATCTGGTACACGCTCAATAAATTTTTTATCCTCATACTCCTCTAAAGTCTCCCGATACCGTGAATGCAGTTTAAAATCACTTTGAATTCATTTAGAAAGATAATTCAAAGTTTTCTTAGCTACGTCGCATTTATCGTCAAGTTCTGCCCATTTTTTTTTTTTGTCACAGTAATTAATGGAAGTAAAGGAATGAAACTACCATTTCCACTACACCCTGGAGGTAGATAAAATTTGTTATTAATACCGGTGATAAAATTTTCATTGCAACAAAAATAATCGATGATTAAATTTAAAATTTTCACATATGTACTTTATCTATTATTTAAATCAAATATAAAAGAAAATTATTTACGTAATATCTAAGTTCAGTGATAAAACGTATGAAAATAATGCAGACGATATTTAAATAATTTAAAATAAAAAAATGACTAAATGAGATGGTTAAAGGAATAATGCTAAAAAAATGCTAAAAAAATGTTATTTTTGAAGGGATGAATTTCGAAATTTTTAAAAAAAGACGGTATTTTTCTCTGTGATATGAAGCATATTTATACCAATTTATTTTAGAATCGGATTGATAGTTTAGGAGAAGATAAACATCATTCGCTTTGAATTTTTCTAACTCTAACTCATCAAGAATCCAATATGGATGCTTCTATCCCTTCCAGGTCCAACCGCTTCATAAATTCGAGAACAGACGGGTAGAAACTTATGCTATTATTATATAGTAGATTTAAGACGCTACACCAAATTATTTTTAGCTTAAAATACAGTTCATTGTACATTACACATGATATACAAACATATAAAACATTAAATATAAATATCATATGTGATATGTAGGAAAAGATAAACGGTTAAAGACAGTTTAAGGAAAGAGAAAATGTCAAAATATATTTTAAAGCAAACTGTCTTCATTTCATTGTTGGGTTATAAAACTACTTATCATGGAAATTTAAAATTTTCAATCACGAAATGAAATGCTAATATGGAACCTTATCCTCCTGATTTGCATTATCAGGATGCACATAATAAAATAATTTTCCTTTAATATGATTAATTAACTCTTTTTCACATATATTCCAAAACGCGTGTATATAACACTATAACTATTTGAAACCTCCATCTAAAGGTGTAAATTGGAGAAAAAATAAACGTTGTTCCACAGTGAACATCTGGACAAAATAATGGCATCTAACATAAGAAAAATTTATTGGTTATATAAAAATCTCTAGCATAAAATATTCATAAATCTTATATGTAGTACAAAAAAAAGTAATACATTGCATATGGTCATTTCGTAGCCACAGTTTCAGTTTGAAAATTTCTAACAGTTATAAATGAACAACTAAATACTATAAAGATAAGCTGGTACTGGTTGGTCTTTGTGCGTAATATCTATGCAGACTGCGATACTCCTTAAACCAGCTTACTGCTAAAGTTAGGAGAAAATAAGAAAATAGTTCGTAATATTTATTACCCTCTCACTTTTGCAGCAACCTCTTGTCTGAAACGTTAAACTATTCTACAACGTCTGAGTTTTAAAAAGCAGTATCTAGACCACTAGACAAGTCTGGTGTCTGAGAAAGATTTTTTTTTATTACCTAATTTTCTCGTCTTGCGTTTATACAACAAACACGCAAAATGTTAAACACTATCGACGTAGAATATATTTACTTGAATTTTTAAACAATATATAATTTCTCATGTGAGAAGAATATATACTGCCGTAAAGTATCGTGACTGATAAAATATCTCTAGATTTTGATAAATATTGATGTTTTATGCTTTTCGAAATCCGAAAGAATGTTTTTGAATTCAAATTGGTTAATTGTGTATATATGTGTGTGTATGTATTTATATGTCTTTATATATATGTGTGTGTGTGTGAGAGAGAGAGAGAGAGGGGGGTAGGTTTGAAAATGGGGATTAAAAATTAAGCGAGTTATAATTAAAAAATAGTTAGAACTCATTAACGATAACGTAATAGGAGAAAGACACACCCTCGAGCGGAACTATACAGAGTAAAAAAGCTGACGAGGAAGTAGACATAGGAATTTGCTTAGGTAGCAACGCCAAAAGAGACAGTTCTGAGCGGGAACTCGGGCTGATAACATCCTCCACGCTTGTCGTGGCAAATTATGAGAACAAAGGATATCTAAATGGCATAGCCATGGACAGAAGGATTACAATAAAGAAGTTTTTATATATGAAATCAAATGTGTCTTCCATGCCTTAACCACTCGTCTGTGTCAAATATATATTTGTGTGTGTGTATCCGAATGTGAATTTTTTATCTTATTTTGAGTTCTTATCAACTTTTTTTTACGTTACTTTCAAACATTTCGAGTATATTACAATATTTATACAATAAGGTTTAAAAAACTAAAGTATTAGATGGATGAAATTGAGCATTAGATTCTGATAACATAGCCGATGATTAACTTGAAGCTGTCAACCGGAAGATATACTTTAAGTCCTCAAGTGATTAAAGGAGTAAAAGAAATTTTAAACTACTATATTACATTGTAAACGAGTTTTGATTTAAGGTTACTACTCAACCCATTTAGGTATACATCCTACTAATAAATACAGAAAGCTTAATATTGCTATATTCAGTAAATACTCAGTTACAAAACGTTGCCCAAAATCTTCATGTTCTATTAAAATGACCTGAGTCGCAGTAGTTCAATCAGCAAAGGCATCGAAATCATATCAGTTGTGGATTCGAAGCTCGAGCCAATCAAACACCACCGTGTTCAATAATGCCGTCTGAGATACTTCAAAATAGATTAGAGCTCACAATGTCCTCCAAGATTAAACGATATTTTTGGAGTTGACAAATCCTGGGAGTCTTCTGCATCCAAAATTACAAGGATCCACTTTGAAGGCAATACGTTACTTGCGTCGGTAGCATTCCTTAAGCTACACCTGTTCCCTGATTATTGTTAAATGGGTAACATACGAGATCAAATACTTCTGTATTTGATCTTTGTATGGCGTTATGATAATTATCTATTCTGCCTGCTGTTCGTAAAAAAAATTTAATGACTTTAAAAGAAAAAAATATACACACTGATTTTCTCAAAAAAATCCTCTACTTGTCTAAAATCTCATTTAAGATGGATTTCTCTTCCAATTAAAAACAAAATTTTAACCCAAAATGGTTAATGTAATATTGTTCCAACTGACAAAACATTTCGAGGCTTTTCAGAATATTTTTAAAGGTAATATTTTCATAAATTAAATACTTTTGGAGTTTAAAGTAAAAAAACGTATAATACATTTACTACAACAACATTTTCAGAAACTTTTGAAAAGAATAATTTGTTATCCGTAGCATAATTCAAGTTCCATATAACATCAAATGCTTTATGTTTAAATGGTCATAAAAATGTGATTTATAGAAGGAATTAACTACACGATAAATGCAGCATCAACAACTTTTTAAAAACTATTTGAAAGTAAAAATAAATGAATAAACTTCTAATTTAATTTTAGCCTTAAAATTAATGAAAGTAAGAGGCTGTACTAATCATATTGGTGTGGCTTGGAGGGCTATGATCTACTTTTTGCAACACGAGAGTTAATAAGATAGGGACCTACTTCTTAAAACAGAATCTGAACAGCTACGAACACCCGTGTTAGGAGTGAGATTCGAACCCATGAACTCCAGTACCGAAGAACACAACCCTACTGATTCGGCCGTCGTTCGGCACTCATTCTATTGGTTCATTCCATAGATAACAATAGGAAACTTCCATTCAAATATAAAAAATTTCAAACAGTTTCTAATTTTTTTTAATTTTACAGATAGTGCTCATTGCTCTTGTTCTTAAATACTGTTTGTAAGTACAGTAAAAATTAGCAGGTACATTCAAAACTAGTTTAATTAACTAGTTGTTATTAAAGAAACATAGTTTTCTAAAACTTAATGTTATATAAAAAGCAATAGAGACAAACAAAAAAACACCATAATTGAGGTTTATTTTAACGTCTACTGCCCAGCTTCAATCTAGAGAGTAAACTTCGAAATAAAGTACTATATCTCCAGTTAGAAGTTGTAGAAACAAAATTCAACTTATAAAATTTAAAACATTTTTGAAATGCAAGAAATATAAAATACAATTCGGGGTTAAAAAACTAATTTTTAAAGTAATCCTCTCCTTATTTTAAGGTTTTAAAAATTTAAAAAAAAGAAGAAAGTTTATAGCGACTTTTGATTTTTCCATTAATTCTCAACATATTAAAAGGGAATCGCATTGAAAAACTTCCCTTAAAATTCATGTTATACGTCGATGTTATAATATATATATATATATATATATATATATATATATATATATATATATATATATATATATATATATATATATATATATATATATATATATATATATATATATATATATATGTGTGTGTGTGTGTGTGTGTCAGAAATTTTTTTAGAAACTAATTTTCACTGCTGTTCGTAAAGTTAAAAAAAATAATATATAAATTTGTTTGAAAGTTTCCATATTCGAATACATGCCTGTTATCAGCAAAATTAATTAATGACTAATGTATGTAGTGTCAACAATTATTTCAAAAATTAATTTGTTATTGAAAAAAGTAACAGTTGATTTAATTTTAATATTTTAAACATTGAAATTATTAGAATACTTCATTAAAGTAATTCATTCTAAAGACAACAAACATGTGTTTAAATTTCCTACAGTGTTATTCCTTATTTTTTTATCTTACAGATATTAATGAAAAATATAGTTTTCAGACAAAAGACCTTAAAGTTAAACACTGTATGATTGGCATAAAGTAAACTCTATAAATCGATCTGTTTTCTAGAAGAAATTTCATTTCGGTTATTTTTACTGTTGTCAATTAAATGCAGAAAAATAATTCATCTTAATTTTTTTTAATATATTTTGATTTTACAAAATTTTGAGACTCTTCAAGAACCCACAGAAAAAAAAATAATCGAAATATTTAAATCTCAATTTTAATCAAAATATAAAACGAATCTAGATGATTTTAAAAATAAATATGTATCACCGGCAGATTTTATTCAAAGCAAGAAAGCAAAAAAATTCACAACCAAAGTGAGCCAGTTTAGTTTGTGTACTTTGCTTTGTTGTACTTAAGATTAATTGAAACAATTGAATAAACATTGAAACAATTATCTGCTTTGACTTCCTTATTTTATATGCACATTTTATAGGCTTCTCTCTTATGATTTATTATAAAGGTTTCTGGCTTAATATTGCAATAAAAATTATATTTAATATTTATCTTAACCTTAAATGCCTCAAAATAAAAATTAACGTGTATGGGTAGTATTAATTATTGTTTCATTCTACAGTAATTGTAGTATAAAACATTTCTTGAAGCATAGTTTAAAGTAATGTTTGCAACCTTCAAAGAGCCGAATGCAATATATCCTTTTATGCAAATATATGTCACTTTGTTATTCACTCCTTCGGATGTCTGCTAAGAGTATTTACATTGTTTTAATTAAGAAGCGTACTCATAATGTGCTAAGAATAACATTGTTTTAATATAAATTAATGATATCTTAAAGGTGAAAGCAGCTCATTTCACAGTAGAGTTATTCAGAAGGTTTCGTTGATATTAGAACAATTGAGTAAATTCTGGTCTCGCTGTAAGAATCTCGTAATGTATCTCCTAGTTTTATTACTAGACCAGAATCTTTATTTCGTAATGTAAAGCTAGTTATTTTGCTTGTATTGTTATTTTTCTTTAATTATACATGATTATTTGTAAATTTAAGAGAATAAAATTCTCTTAATTATATCTTAAAGTTGTTAGATTGTATAGTTACTCATTATTTTTAAAATCTAAATATATATTAAATTAAAAGTAATGATAAATGTTTTACACGCAGTGTGTACACGTACATTCATATATTTACATGTACTTACTATTAAACACAACATTCGAGGTCATTTTACTTCATTTTAATAACAGTCGATAAAATCATGTAGGACTTTGAAGTCAAAGAATTATCCTATGTTTAATTTGAATATCGACAAAAGATAATAATAATATGACTTTATTTGTGTATTTATTTCCCAGCAAACGCTTTACTCCCAAGAAAAAAGCTCTTCCAAAATTTACTATAGTTTCTTTATTTAAATGGTTATAAATACATTCACGACACTTTTTTGAGAAGTTTATTCAAAATTGAAGATTCACAGTATCGTGAAGAATAAAAATACTCCCTTGGAAAGAACTCTTCACTTTCCCCTCATGGAGGTAAACATATATTAAAATTATTGTACACAAGAAGAAAGGTAGTTAAATTTATCTCTCTGTTAAATTTATGCTAAATTTTTATGGTAAAAGAAAAGTATAGCGCAGTCGACAGAAAATCTAATAAAATATTTTCTCACAAGACTAAATTCTATTTAGCTATTCCCACCAATGCAAGATCAAGAGAAGGTGGAGGGGTGATCAGGCTCAAGCCCCCCCCCACGACATTCTGAAGTTTACTGCATTACCTTTAAGCATTGAAATAACATTGCATTTTCATAAATAATCTCTTTTACATTGCATACTCATTCAAAATTCAATTTTTAAATAAAAATTTCAATTTTAAAATTTCCAGCTTTTAATTTCAATATTTTTTCTTCAAACTATTTTATATATTTACTGAAACATATTACTCTAGATTATATCCCATTCAGCACACAATGTACCATAAACATTGCAAATACGTATCACTGTATACGATACGGATCTGCAATGTTTATGATGCATTGTGTCCTGTACGCGACATGGACTTTTAGATTACATCACTGTATACGATACGGATCTGCAATGTTTATGATGCATTGTGTCCTGTACGCGACATGGACTTTTAGATTACATAAAACTGAATTTTATATACTTTCTTACTAAATTCCACAATTCTTATTTAAAAATAATGAACGTATCATTGTTATGATACGTATTTGCAACATTTATGATACATTGTGTCCTATATGCGGCATGGACTTTTAGATTACATAACACTGAATTTAATATACTTTTTTACTAAATTCCACATTTCTTATTTAAAAATAATGAAATATTTTGGAGGGTTTATTCTATATCCTAACTCAATCTTGGCTACAGGTCTGATTCTCACAAAGAGAAAATTGTAAGAAGTTGAGAAGGTTCAGGTGCACATGCAATAGAAATAGTTAGCCCTCGTGTGCACAACAGTAGACTGTAGCTCTCCAAACCAAACCAAAATCAATAGAAATAGCGTGATTCTTTAACATATCAATTCTCTTTTCTATTACTTTGTAATAATATCATAGAACACAAATAATACATTTTTATGTTCAGCAACGATAATCCATTATTCCTCATAAACTGGCAAATAAACAAATGAAGGAATAACAGGTCTTTTCTTTTCTTAAAGAAGATGTTTGTAGGGAGAATTACAAAAAAAAAATTAGGAAACTTTAGTTTTATCTTTTTAATAGGTGATTTTATAGTAAACAATCGTTACAAAGTAACAAAGTGAATTGCGCCGATTTCTTGGCGCATAATTTTATGGCACAAGCTTTTATTAATTACCCAAATAAAATTCCTTCTCAACTAAAACTTTGTAAATAACTCATCCCGAACACTTCGCAGTTAAAAAAGTTCATTAAAATTTAGCAAGTAAATTCGTTTCAACTACTCCTTGTCAATAAACCACTCTACATTATTGCTTAACTGCTTTAAAACAAATGCGCAACCTTAAATCACTCCATTATGTGAATTACTTTATATTCCTCCTTTTTTTCATCTAGGTGAATATCTCGATTGCCGAGTCTTTCTGCTTTATTATATATACAGTCATTAAAAAAGTATAATTAGAATAAATCTGGAATAAAGAAACGAAGTGGGTAAATACCAATGCAGTGCGTTTTTCGAAATGAAATCATGCAAAGAATTGTTGCAATTTTAACAAGTGACAAATTTTAGCGGTTTCTGTAACTGATTATTTTTACCAGTATTTCGTTTATGAGTGTGTTGTAATATGTTCTTTCCAATAATAGAAAAGAAAATAATTCAAGGATTTTATTTTTTACTTTTTTAAAATGTGAATTAAAGTGAGTTAACGAAGTTAGTTAAGGTGAGTGTGCATTATCGAAGTGAGTAGTTATAAAGGCAATGCATATTTTTCGAAATGAAATCATGCATGGATATTATTGCAACTTCAACAAGTAACAGTTTTTGGCTGCTTTTCTAATTACTTTTACTAGCATTTCATATCTACATGTGTTGTAATATGTTCGTTTAAAATGTAACAAAAAATAATTCAATGATGTTATTTTTTACTTCTGTGAAATATGCATCAAAGGGAACTGACTACCTTAAAAATTGGTCTTTCAGCCAAACATTGCATTCTCTATTTTTTGCATTTAAAAATCTACAGTATTTTAAGTTTTGAAAGCAGTTTGAATTCTGATTATTTTTACCAGTATTTCGTTTATGAGTGTGTTGTAATATGTTCTTTCCAATAATAGAAAAGAAAATAATTCAAGGATTTTATTTTTTACTTTTTTAAAATGTGAATTAAAGTGAGTTAACGAAGTTAGTTAAGGTGAGTGTGCATTATCGAAGTGAGTAGTTATAAAGGCAATGCATATTTTTCGAAATGAAATCATGCATGGATATTATTGCAACTTCAACAAGTAACAGTTTTTGGCTGCTTTTCTAATTACTTTTACTAGCATTTCATATCTACATGTGTTGTAATATGTTCGTTTAAAATGTAACAAAAAAAATTCAAGGATTTTATTTTTTACATCTGTGAAATAGGCATCAAAGGGGAACTGACAACCTTAAAAATTGGTCTTTCAGCCAAACATTGCATTCTCTATTTTTTGCATTTAAAAATCTACAGTATTTTAAGTTTTGAAAGCAGTTTGAATTCTGTTTCTTCTATCATCCTAACTGGAGATAAAGTAGTTTTATTAGAAGTATATTCCCCAGAAAGACATCGAAAATATGCGTTTAAATAAACTGGAGGATTCCAGTTTTATATTATTTACACTTTTATCTTTTAAAAGTACTAGTAGACTAAGTTTTTCAAGTATAAGCCACATCTGATTCCTGTGTTTTACATAGTTTTACAAACAGTATTTAGAAACAGAAGTAATACCTAATGTATTTATCTCATTTCTGATTTTTCTTTCCCTGATTATTAGGGATAACAAAATATCTCAAAAACATTTGTTTTAAAATGTATTGAAATATTTATCACAGATTCACAATAGTATATTGCTTAAGATATGCTAGGAGCTAGATGATTTTCATATTATTTTTAAGAGATAAAAAGATATAAAAATGAAATTTTAGGAAATAAAAGATTTCGGTCATTATAGTTTTAAATTCAATTGTACTAAGCTTTAAAAATTTGGGCAGAGATTAAATAATAGTTTTTTATGAATAATACAACTACTAATAGGGTACAGTTTATAAAGCTAAAACCTATTGTATACAATTGAAATTATAATGTTTCTCGCACGATGAAAATATAATTTTTAACATAGTTTTTTAACATATTTTTCTTTATACTTCTTAAACAAATGAAAAATACACGTTTAGTTTTTGTTTCTTTCTGTTTCTCTTAGTAAGACAATTTCAAAACAATTAGTACTATTAAAAGTTAAAGATACAAAAAAGAGCTTTGAAGCTTAAATATTAAAGTTTAAATAAACTCCTAACCCCTTTATTTTCATTAATTTTATCCTGTCTACTAGGCTCACTCATTAATAATCCTTCCTCAGAAGCGTGGTAAATAGAAGACATTTACACATTGATTTTGTGTCTGTCTGTTAGTATATACACACAGTATAATCCTCTGTAATCGACAGAATTTTCGATGAAAAATTTTATTTTAACGGTTATAGATAATGAATACTTTACAACGAGCTTAAAATGTACCTATCGATTTTTCCGATAGATTTACCGTATAACTCTCGAGTTTGAAATATGAAACATTATTTTACAAATTTTGTATTTAGGATATTTTGAAGGAAATTTTTTTTATTTCAACTATATGTAGAGTTGGTTGTAACCTCTCTTAGGTGAATTCCTGGTATAAATAATCTCAAAACTTCAAAGACAGTATCGATTCATATACAGGAATTAGCACTTAAAAATTAAGTAGTTAATAAATATTTTACAACTCGTTTAAAATGTAACCATTAACTTTTACGATAAATTAACCGTGCAAATCTAGAATTAGAAAAAATGAAACATTTAAACTGTATAATTGTTTTACTCTTTTCTGCTGAATTTAAGAGGATTATTGATCCACATACAGGAAATAGCACTAAAAAATTAAACAGATAATGAATATTTTTTTCAGCTCGCTTAAAGTGTACCTATCGATTTTTTGATAGATCCATTGTACAAACATAGAGCTAAAAATATCAAATATTCTTTTTTAAATTTTGTTTGTTTTTTGTAGTATAATCAATTTTAAAATTTTAAAGAAAATATTAATCCACTTAAAAGTAAAATTTCTAGCAATATCAAATATCATTATACATGTATATAAATTGTTCATTTTAAATATTCTCATTGATATCGAAAAAACTATCTCAGTGTATAAAGAGAAAAAGGGTATCAGCCTAATTTTCTAAGTGGAGATAAATCCAAAATCTGCTTGAAGTGAATGAAATAAAGTAAAGCATTTTTTCACATTATATTATTCCTATTTATATCAACAAATTGTATGATTTTAATTAAGTCCTTTTTATTAAACTATTTCAAATTTCATTCTTAGAATTTTCTGCTTTAACAAAACTCTCAACACATTGTCTGCGGGACACGTACTAGTACGTTTACGTACTAGTACGTTTCCTGACGATTGATACTTGAGTGCCGGTCACGTATTAATACGGGTAGTACAGTGTAACAACATGGTTTCTTTGTGGGTACAAAAATAACGGTATATACAGGAAAGCGAAGCCGAATGTTCTTGTCTACTACATAGATTCTGAAAAAATTTAGACAAATAAAAATTAGTTTTTACATCAGTCGATGCGGAACCACAGAACGGGAAAAATTAAAACTATATACTACTATTTCTATTTGATTTTTTATATTTATATACTGTTATAAATTTATCCACTAAAAATTATATTTTTTGTTTACAAAAATCTTATGGTTGTTATTTATATATTTCTATTTATATATTTGTTTATATATGTCAATACAAAATACGAAAAGTTTATTAAAAGTTAAATAATTTTCGATCTATTGAGATTTAACTGAATAACAAAATTTAAGCGCAAAACGCCCGCTCCCGGTACAATTCCGCTGCGAAATGTACCCGCACACAATATGTTAACATAAATGACCACAATTGCTTATATAAAATTCTCACTATCAATGGTTTTTGATAAATTTGTAATGAAGGCCGTAAATCCAAATCCAAAATTGATTTACAGATTTCGACATATTAAGTTTGACTAATAATAGAGCAAAAGTAAAGTGTGTGTAAGACTTGTAATCAGTTTTAACGGTAACAATATTTAACGGTTTAACGGTAGACGCGTTGATAATTTCTCCTGAATAATTTATTTTCACTTTGATACGATTGACTTCTAGAGGTGAGATTTGCGCCGATTATTTAAGTAGTTTCAGTGTCAAAGGGGAATTTTACATACCGTTGACACACGCTAACAAACTTCTTTCACTTGTTCCAAAGGTGACGTTGTAACGACAATCTGTCTAAAGTAATACTTAAAATTACATATCCCAAACTCCAAGTCGATATTCTACTCACGATATCATCTCAAAGATTGGGGGAATGTCATCGTCAGTGACACTCTTGACAGTTTTAAAAACTCTTTCATGAATTTGAAAGCATTTTCAAAGAGTAATGTCTCTTTTATTTACATTGATTTGTAACAGGAAACTTCGTAACAGCCAAAACATCGAGTGAAATTTTAATTCTTAAAAAAACAACTAAATTTCAACTCTAAATCCCTTCTCATTTTTCTAAAATTGAAGATCACAGGTAATTCCAATAAAAGAAAATATTCAGACAATAACCTTTAAATATCTCCTCCCTCCCTATTTTTGAAACGAATACTTAAAACATGTTTTCTTCATTACTTAAATAAGTCCCAGTCTCATTAGCCCTCGTGTATCAAAAAAATAGACCATAGCGTACTAAAGTAATACCTAAATCAAACCTTATTACTCAAATGTAGTTATACACATTTTAAAATCAGTATCTACGTTTATGCTTCAAATAAAAGTAAATAAGAAGCGTGTTTTTTAAATGCCATTTAGCAACTAAAAACACATAAGTGAGCAATTTAATCAATTTTATTTTTACATGAAAACTTGTACTTTAATCTTCTTTTTGCCATGATTTCTATCAATATCAAGGCCCTAGTCGTATCATAGAACCAACTTTTAAATTCCATCCTCACAGAAATCTGCCACCTTGTTAAACATAGACTAAACAGTTGGTTTTGTACCCCTCAGTCAACATTTTCGGTTTTCAGCGTGTTCAAGTTTTAAGATATGCCTTTTATAACATCGTGGCACAACTTTTAAATTATCATAAGTGTGTCTCGCATTGGGAACCGAAATTTTGACTGGAGGGTCTCAAAACAAAACGTTTAACCAGTGCGTAGTCAAGCGACATATTTCTATGAGGATGTAATTCAAAAGTCGGTTCTACGTAAAACAAACGCCTTGATATAGGGGAAAATTATATAAAAAAATAGTAGATTAAAGTAAAGCTTTTCATGCAAAGATAAAACTGATAATATTAATTATATGAGTCTGCTTTTAATTTTAAAACGGTACTTACTTATTATAAAACACACCTCTTCAATCTCTGCCTTTAACTGTTCATTTCGTTCATATTTCTTTGCCCATAATGAACATGTTCATTTTGTGCAAGGAAGGTACACAAATGAATTCTTTGTTGCATTACTGCCTTATTATTTACTGCAAATTATATTTTTCCACTAACTTTAGCCCTTAAAACCTGTAGTACTGTTACTAGTACTATGTTTGGCTTGACCAAATTACACGAAAGCATGTGGACCCACCCTTCAAGAGTCGTGTGTTGCCTCATTGGAAGTCCTTATGAAGAAGCGATTTCAACTCACATATGTGAGGGAGAAACTTATCGCGCAACATGTGTAAATTACAAAAATTGTATTGCCTGCCATTAACTTTACACTAGCTTAATTTTACTTAAGATAAAACCCAAAACAATTCTAACATTTTCCTGCAGCATCTTATGTTTTAAATATCGATGGAAAATGCTTGAAGTAAGGGGGGTAAATGTAACCTCCTTTATTTTCTACGATGCCACTCAAGCTCATAATTTTGTTGGTTAACAAGGCTTGTTCAGAGAATATAAAAAGAATCACAGTCTCAAATATTTGCTTTGTGTTTGTTTGCTCTCGTGGATGCATCCTCTAATCCCTTTTTTAACTGATGTGCCAATGTATGTGGTATTTTTATTTAAGCGCTAACAAGCAATGAATATTTTATAATCTGTGTTAAAATGTACTTATCGATCGCAAAAACTTTGAATTTTTCAGTCGACTGAGCGGAATTTTAGGCTTGCAAATTCCTAAATTTTCGACAAAGTAATTGATCTTTAAATACTCTGATGGGAAATAATGCTGAATACAGCCGATTGTTAATGCTCTCCCCACAGAATTTCTCAACAGAGGTCTAAAATGTTTCAACACAGACTTTAATCTTTGGCTGTATTATGAAGATAGGAGGAAAAGTCTGTAAAATTAGAGACAGGAGTGATTCTTTCGAAATATTCCATTGCACAAGTAGAAGGATGGAGAATATTCCGTAAGAAATGCTTATTTTTCATGGAATCAAAAAATTCTCTCTTTATGTTTCTCTATGTATGCGTGCGTGTGTAAGTGTAGGTGTCAGTGTGGGTGCGAATGTATGTGTGGGTGTGCGTGCACGTGCGTATGTGTAGGTGTGTGAATCTTTGAACTTTTATTTTTAATGCACGGAATATTTCTTTGTAGAGAAATTATTTTATTGCGTGTTTTCCTGTAAATTAAGGCTACCCACTCTTTATTTCTATGAGAAAAATATGTATTTGAGGTCCCTTTGCTGTACTTGTTGCTCCATGAGCATCAAAGAAGTTGAAACACCATTATTAGAAATGTTCTAATATGACATGGTGAATGGTGCACAGCGTATGGTTTCTAAACCTCTCTCTTTCTCATAAGGACAAATAGTCAGCAACCCAGGAAGATCGATTTCTGTCTATACTTGCCCGTAGTAATCAAACTACTTGTGTGCCTCGTTGGGCTTTACATAAGGAAGAATTTTCAGGCAAATAGAAGCTCGAGAGGAAGATGAATGCTTGCAAAACATCCAGTTGTTTTCCTGGCAGTGACTCTTGTAAGAAAGCACTCGTTTGCGGTGGAGTCATGAATGTTGGATTTGATTAGAATATCATTGAAAAGACGGAATGTTTTGCGTTGCGTCATAATTCGTTTTGAAGAATGACTCATTTTATAGCATTACCTAGACAGATGGTAATTTAAGTTACCAATCTCGAAACATCAAACAACGAAATTTTTATCATGAAGATGGTATTTTAATCCGGATGGACAAATTCTATAGATACATAGAGCTTCATTAATGAAACAGGGTAATAAAACGAGTGCCATAAACGAAAAATGTTTAACTCTTTTTGAGGTGCTATGAGTCTAATTTTCATGCAGGGATATGATGACACAAGATCACATGCAAGGACCGTGAATACTCTTAACTAACAAAATGACCAGAGAACACCAGACAAGACTAAAGAATGAAAGGGATATTATTGAGTTTCAAGTCTATTGAACATATGGGTCATGTCTTGGCCAAATGATTGTAGCATGACTACCTCTACCAAAGAGCATTAATTAGATCCATCCTGCCTTGTTATTGATATGTCAGATTATGCCTCCAAAGCTAATTCAGATTATTCGCAATGACATTGTTGAAGTACTTCAACTGTAGAAAGAGCTTTCTCAATCTCCTTACTGTATCATTTTGATATTTTTCTTTCAATTACAGACAGCTACTCTAAGATTCTCTTTTATTTTTTAGCGTAAGTTATGCAATACACCTTGTGTATGTGCTATTCAGAAGTTCTCTCTAATTTTAATATGTTCTTAACTAGCCACACAAAATTTTGAACACAATGACGGTAGAATAGGGAAAGTTAACTTTCTCTGTATCTGGACCTGTATACACGAATCATCAAATTATCTCTTTTTGGTTAATTTAGATTCTCATAATTCTATAATAACAAAACACTTATTGTATGAGGCAATAGATATTACTTATTTATATTCAACTCCAAATGGTGAAAAATTGCTTTTAGAATTTACTTCCAATAAATAAAATATGTTTTAATCTACAATACAATGGGTATAGTATCTTTTCAAACATTTTATTCTTTTAAGTGCTACAGTGGACATTGTAATTGTTTTGTATTTTAGAATCCAATTTAGAGCATGTTCAGGAAATTAAAGTCTTTTTGACCAGTCGCTTTTTAAAATTCTTCAAATTTTTTTAAATGCTTTTATCATTTACAAACACAAAATGATTTTTTTACAACTAAAAATAAATTTTCCACGCAAGACTGTGTATGATGTTTTAGATATCTCTAAAATTATATTGCACAAAATCTTTTTTATTGGCCCTCACAGTTAAAAAAGAAGACTTCTTGTATACATTTGTATATAATAAAGATATAAACTACTTATTGCTAATTCCATACCCTTTTTACTCTACATATTTTAGAAAACTTGTAGAAAAATATTTAGCTCTTATATCTTAAAAACAACCTTTGTAATTTAGTACATAGAATTCAAAGAAAAACAAACAAGAAAAAATTATAGTGCTTATTTTATAAATATCCCTTATAAATGAAATTGTATAGGTAAATGCTTTTGAGATGTTATATCTAGAGATTTTAAACTTTGCATACATGTGCAGAAAGGTAAAAACTTGAAAAACTAGAAAAAAATGTTTTAACTATATTTGGGGCAGCTTGTACCCTTTAGTTTTGTAATGAACTTTTAGAAGTTTGGGGAAACTAACATCTTACATTTGAACCCCATTTATTGTTATAATTTTACACTATGAAATCTTAAAAAAAAATTGAAACCTTCGAAATTAATCTTTTTTCCTTCCAAATGCCAATGACTCTCTCCACTTCCATAACAAAGCTAAAGCATTCTATTAAAAAAAGTTTTCACAAAATAAGATATTCTTGCTGATATCATATTTGGTAGGGTAACAGTTCATAATATATAATCATCGAGAACACAAATTTTTCTCTAACTGCTATAGAAAAATCGTTCACAAACGTCAAATGTCTTAAAAAATACCATACTGTACAGTTACAGAAATATTCAAAATGGTTAGAAGAATAGCAAACATTGCCTGTAATTAGTCAAACTTTAAAGTATAAAACTATTTTTAAAAATTATTAAATTATGAACACTTATAATTTATGATTAAATATTAAACAAAACTAATTACTCATAGCAAAGCACTGTGATATATAAAGCTTTACTCGCTTAAAATAAATAAGAGGAAAAATCAGCGATATATTAAACCAAATCGTAATATGCATTTTTTACGTATGTCCTAATATTCTTGCCCATACAACCACATTTATAAAGTATCGTAAAGTATGTTATTAATCATGATTTCAAAGAATGACCTCATTACAAAAACTTACATATATCAAACTAATTAATGATATCACTCTCATCCCTACTGACACTGTTGTTTAATTTTGGCTTCTGAAGACTTACAAAATTGAAACAAGCTATAGAGAATGCTAGAAAGTAAAATCTTTGTGCTAGAATTTAGCATTAAATGCAAAGTCAACGTAAGGGAGAACAAATAGAAATGGAAAGTACGCATACAGATGTTTCACTGCCTAAGAATGCAGCTCGCTCGAAGCTGCAAAACAACTGTTTAAGTATTTTCTCTTACTATTTGACGATATATAGGATAAATTATTATTTTAAGATATATAGGAGTATCGCTATAAGCTAAACTGAAGTTTTAAAAATGCACATAGGTCAGTGCATAGAAGAAAATAGATATCAATACACTAGATGGCAGTTCACATGAATGATCTGACATAATATCATATTGTTACTGATATTAAATTAGAGATAGAGTTAATCATAATAATAAAGACAATTATTACAAAAATTTTAATAAGTGAATTTTAATAAGTCTTTTCATGTTACTTTTTTATGAGTAAATTTGAAAATTTGATTTTTAAACAGAGTTTGGAAAGAGTATTATTAAATTACAAATTTAATCTTCAAATTCATTACCGCAATACTGCTGAGATCCATTTCACTTCCCTTGCCGTTGCGTGGACTTTCTTACTAATCCATGTGATTCTTTGACCCTCCCTTTTCTTGTACACGAAAGTTGATGACGATGAAGATGACTAAATGCTGACGAATTAAAGTCCCTGTATTATTACTGAAAACTACACTTGAGAGTAATGACAGTGTACATAGAATTTCTCTTGTAACAGTCACGTCCAATAACTGCACGTTGGCAATTCTTTCTAATTTTATATTTTATCCCAAAGAGTGAGTGACACTCTAGATGGAATCGGAAATCGAAGAAAATAAACTGTCTTTGGAGTTCCTGTCGTTTAATGAACATTATAATCGATAAAAAAGCGTTCTTTTTTAAAAATAAAAGATTACCTATCTCGGATGATGTTATAAATCGAAAAGAGCATC
The DNA here is from genome assembly GCA_032207245.1 of Pardosa pseudoannulata. Classification (NCBI taxonomy): domain Eukaryota; kingdom Metazoa; phylum Arthropoda; class Arachnida; order Araneae; family Lycosidae; genus Pardosa; species Pardosa pseudoannulata. Next base: position 97,713,614 of record CM063502.1, read on the forward strand.
CAGATCAAAGCCAAAACATCATTAAACACAAGTTAACAACTTCTGTTAAATAAATCTCCGAATTGCAGTAGTTGTAAATCTGCTTTTATCAAAATAAATCAAACCAAGTTAACTTCATTAAGATGTCAAACAGTTACTTTGGAAGTTTTATTACTACATTCAAACTGGAGACTTTATAAAATACATAATAAAGTTAATGAATAGTTACATATAATCAGGAAAACTGAAGATTGCAGAATAGAAAATCAAACATTTTGTCAATTATTGTAATAATTTTGGAATAAGTTTTGAAATGATGCAGTAATAAAGTTACTTTCACATCACAAAGGTTTCAATGGGCATCATGCTAATGTGTAAACATTAGCATGATGTGTGTCAGGTGGACGTCCAGAAAACATTCTGGACGTCAACTAGTCGTTCAAGACTTTTCTTTTAAAACGAGGGGTAAAATTATTACTGTGAATGATACTAAGGGTCAGTAGTTAACCCTTTGAGGACGGGTGCATCAGGTATGCAACGTCTTTAAAATTGATTCATATCAAGTATATCATTAAGGATATTTTATGTAAAATATTTAATTAGTATTACTTATTGCCACTAGAGCCCTATAGTCTGTTATAGGTGTACTCATCTACTAGAGATATCTGGATACTATAAGAATAATTTAGTTCAATTTAAAAAATGTTGCATATATGATTCGCCCGTCCTCAAAAGGTTAATAAGAGCAGTCTTGCCATTTAGTTCTTACTAATGTACAAAAAAATTATGAAAACTTTAACGGGATTGAGGGACAAAAATAAAAAGAAGTTAATAGCAAACAGCTGTTTCACAGTTGCAAATGAACTACTTCTACGATGAGCTATTTTATCAGTGCGGAATAAAGTAAAGTTTAGTTTTCTCAAACAGAACAAAGCTACAACTGTTTGCTATCAACTGTTTAATTTTGCTTTTTAATAACGTTGGCTTATGAACTACTTCTACAACGAGCTATTTCATCAGTACGGAAGAGAGTAAAATTTAGTTTTCTGAAACAGAACAAAGCTACAACTATTTGCTATCAACTTCTGTTTAATTTTGCTTTTTAATAACGTTGGCTTTCCATAAAGATTTATCCTGTCTAACAGTTTCACCAATAATTTTCGAAATGTGTTCGATAACGTATATAGATAGCCTTCAGAAACCGAATATAAGTTCAAATACAAATATTCCAATCCATAGCGATAGTGCATGTAACAAATTCTTTATTTTTTTTTTCAGAGTATTTGAAGAGAGTGTGTTTGTGTTTTTCAGGACACAAGGGAAGTGGAGTCGCAGGCGATCTGCGAGGAGACGTCGGGTCTGCGGCGTGGCACTGGTCGACCGCTGCTTCGGGGCGGCGGCCGACTCATGCCCGAGATGGTAGTGCAGAGTGACTTCCGCAAAGTGAGTGGCATCTCGACGGAAATCTTCCGGCAGATCGAGGCCGTCGAGAAGGACTTCGACCCGCGGGCCGCTGAGGCGGTAGAGAGGCGCGGCGAGATGGTCATCCGGCTGCTCGACCCTGCCTCCCTGGGCCGGGTCGGGGCAGAGGCATGCCGACGATACCTCAGGCTGGCGGACGCGAGCCACGTCGTGCAGTTCGTAGAGATTGTCAAGAGACCCGGACAGACGCTCGGACTTTACATCCGGGAGGGCGATCTGCTCACACAGAGTGACGGGGTGTTCATCTCCCGCATCGCCCTCGAGTCGGCAGTTTACAGCTCCGGACTTTTGAAGGTCAGTAACATGCCGGATCCCTTTATGTTGCAAAACTTTAGGCCATATACAGTCAAAGAAAAATCGTACACTCTGCCTTTCTGCTCCATTTGAGATGATAAAAGTGAAAAATACAAAAAAATGCACGTTTAAAAGCGTAGATACCCAATATAAAGTATTAAACTGAAAACATGTTTTTAAGTTTTCTAAAAGTGAGAATTTTGTATAGTGTACGAATTTTACTTAGACGAATTTTACTTAGACCCGACCCTGTTTTTTCCATATCATCTACATAATTATTAACTATTGAGAAAAGTTAAAGTTCTTTGCCTATAAATATTTATTATTAGCTCTATTTGTTATTTAAATAAAAAAGTGGTAAAGTTTTACTTTTAAAATCTGCAATTTAACAGAAAAATGTTAGTGTACGGCACTGACTAACTGCAATTAGATCATAAGTAAAATTTGTTAAGTAGTGACCTCTCTGGATTCAACAAAACATTAACTTACCAACGGTGATTTGCTTTAGGGGTAATATATTTAACCTACTTAAATTGTATCAAAACTGAGTACTTTTGGGCTGAGCGTAAAAAAAGAAGTACTACTTAAAAAATTAGTCCAGCTTTTCAAATTACAAAAATTGTAAACCAGGCATCTAAAACTTCGGCATCTTGAACCTTAAATGTTTTCACTTTTCCTTGTCAAGATCTGATACAAATAAGCCCATACCCATTTAAAACTTTGTTTAGGGTCAGAAACTTAATTCACTTTTTATCTGTGTTGTTGATGTAATACATTTAACATCAATAGTATCCGAAGATTTTGCCTAAAATTACAGATATGAAACAAGATTAACATCCTTTCATATTTCTGACCGGCAATAGGTTAAGCTTATTAGATGGTACTTTTCAGTACCAGAATTTCCATGTTTTAATTCCACTACTAACAAGAATATTCTTAGTCGTTCGATATCTATTCTTGTTTAATTAGGCTTCGTGTGGCAAACTTTTGACCTTAACACCGATAACAAACTGATCAACCTCAACGTACTTCCATATCGACTTCTTCACTTAGGCATGTAACTTATATTAAAAGAGCAATGCAATATACAATTTTGTGTATACAGTAGTATATTAAAACATAATATTTTAGTAGTGAATATTGTTTATCAATTACACATGTCATTGGGATAAAAATTTGTTGATACTTAAAATCATAAAATATGTAAGACATATTATTTATCATTATTAGTAAACAATCTACAGATCACTTGTTTAGAACTAGCTTCTCGATCAAGGCAATCCTCCCTCCTTTCTTGTTCCCTCATCAATACCCACGTCAATGATATCATCAGTGTTGTAATGTATATACAACCTATACACCAGTGTTCGTTACAAGGGGGAAACAGAAAGAATATAATACTTTATATAGATTCAGACATTTATTCTATACATTTATTTACAAATAGATCCTTGGTTATCATAATCATCAATTATTTATATCTTCTATTTACACTATCATTATCACACATCTCTTTATAAGAAATTATTATTATTAACAGAGGCCTAAGTCAAATGACTGTAAATATTATTTATAAATTACCTCCATTATAATCACAGGGGAGCAGGCAGGGGCTTTCCTCACGGGCGTACAGGACGAGTTGGTGATGGTGGATCCTTGTCCCACTTCTCTTGACTGCCCACTTCTTTTTTTTCAACTCCTCGCTCTCACTACGTTTCCAAAAACCACACCTCGGTCCCAACGCCCCTTTTTTTCGTCTTATCCAGTCCCTTCTCTTCGGGAAATTTTTGCCGTGACCAGAATCTATCTTCTCTGCAGGGGTCCCTAAACTTGACGTAAATAATTGGGGTCCTAAATTCCTCAAGGAAAATCCTCCCACGGCTATGCATGCACGTGCAAATCACCGTGAGAAAGTACCTCGGTACAATCAGTATCTAAGCTTTATTTGCTTAAGATTAGGATCTCAACCCCTACCCATTCTTAATTAGAACCAAAAACGATTTAAAGAAAGCAATGAAATGCACTACAGTCAAACCTTTCTCATATCTTTATCAACTTAGTATCTATTAAGATGGCATGGGCTATACTTGCAGTAGCTCTCTGTACTGCTTACTCAGGATACCAGGTGGCATTCATAAAGAATAAACCAGTTGTTCATCCAGTTTCTTATATCTTAAATAATGTTTGTAGTAATATGATGGCTAAATAAGGAAAATTTTCAAATACAGATCCAGAGCCTTTAGATTTGAATTTTACATTTGGTATGAATATTTTAGCCATTTAGCTTAAACAGCAAGTAATTCTTCTCTAAATAATTCTGAAAGCTCAAAACATTGGCTGTAATACTTCCAAGTAACTCAATAGTTTGTCATCTTAAAATGAATATATAAATTTTTTCAACAACGCAACATTTATTTAATGACATCTCTCTCCCTACCTTATCAATAACGTGAGCTGAAATAAATCATTTCGTTTAAAAAAAAATTCCCTTGTCTAATCCAATTAAGTAGTGGATAGTTGAACATACATAAAAGAAATATAGAAAGTTGTCTGCATCTTATTGAAAGGTTTCTGACCCTTACTTTCTGTTAATAAAAATATATATGTATGGAAATATTTGACTCAGAGAATTATGCTTCTTTACTGGAGTTAGAATATTTTATAAGGTTAGGTTTTCAGTTATATATAACAAAATCAAACCGGTTTTATCTAAGTCCTGTTTAAAAACTTTCTAAAGTCTTTTAATTATATTGCTCCTAAAGTCTCACATTTGCAAAATAAAAGAAAAAAATCCCACTAAAAAAGTCTTTAGTGCTTTTACGGGTATTTCGTTAAACAATTTATATTCGTATCTTGCTTCTCTTTCTAAATAAATAGCAGGAATAACATTGCATAACTCTGCTAAAGTCATTTTCATATGAGGCCTGTATTTGGGCTCAAAAATATTTCCTTTAATATTTTTCCTACGAAACATAGGGGATTTGTCTCATTACTAAATATTTTTTAGTCTTAGTTCAGAAGTAAAATAAAATTTCTTTGCAAAATTATTTAAAGCTTATGTAGTAACCTTGTCTTTGGTATAGTTTAATGTGCTACGTTAATTTATTTTGCTACATAAGTGCTAATTAGACCGAAACTTACTCTTGAACCCTTTGGGAACATTTTATGTATGAGAACGGCATGCATTTCTGTGGCCAGTGTTGCACGACTTTCTAGTACGTCTTTGAAATTAAGATAATATTTACCGTGTTCATTCTTGTTTCTTTGAGCGTAATTATCATCAGTTGCAACAGAACACATATTTTAAGTATTTTGGTGAACTTTCTTTTTTGTTGTACAGCCTCTTAATGGCATGAATAGATGCTGTCTCTAATGCTACTTGGACGATCCAAGCTGGACACTACTCAATTTGAGATGAAATTTTTTGTCTTTCGTTTTAAAGAGTGTCGAAAAGGTGAAAGAACGACTTATTTAAAAGGTTTCCATAATTTGGAAGCAATAACCAAACTTAACACTAAAATCTTGGCCTGCCACCTCCAGAAGTATTGTTTGTAGGACATGAAACCACAAATCTATTTTCCATTCCCCAGCCGCTGTTGGTGAATACAACAGTCTTTGACCGACTCAGGCCTCAACATCTAAACCCTTCATCTATGAGTTAATACCTTTTTCAACTGAGCTACTGAGTCTCTAAAGAATAGACGATATAGTTAATCAAAGAGATAGCAATAACTTTTATGAAGGTAGGGAATCTGATCACTCTGATGAAAGAAATTTTAGTGAAACTTAAAATGGGGAATTACACTGCCAGGCAGTGCAGGGAACTTAAGGTATCACTGCATTTATCTACTCATTTTGAAAAAGATCAATATGACGAAAAGCAAATTTTTTTTCGTTATAACTTGAATTTATTCGCTTCAATCATTTTATAATACTAATTGCCTTACCATATCAAAATATCATGTAGGAGTATATATCATGAATAATATGAAATTGTTTAAATTCTTGAATTAAATATACTGCTTTTAAAACACTAAATGCGCTTTAAATTAAAAAAAAATTAATAGTATTGTATGTAAAGGGTTAAAGCTTTTTCCGAACAGCTACGAACATTTACACTAACAGAGGGGTATGAAGTCATAGACTCCAATATTAAAAGACAGCATTCAAGTTAAGTTGGACATTATCAGGTACCCTTTACAGGTATTTTTTTCTTCCTATAGAGAGTGGAAAATGGGGTTTTCCTCTCGTTGATTTAAAGAAATCAATGCTTCGTCAACTTTCAGCATCAATTTCTAACTTCTGCACATTGTTTTATACCATAATTTCTAACAACTCCCCTTTCTATGATCATGCATTTTAGTAACAACTTATTTTTAACAACTTTACTTTCAAGTCCTCGTTAATATACTGAACTTACAGCACTTCAAAGGTTTTCTAATAGACATTTTTAGTTTCGGTTGTTTAATAGTTGTCATAACTAGAAGTTCATGTGTTTTATATAATGGCCTCATTTCGCATAAATTTAGAATTAAATTTTGTTAAGTTTCCTAAAAATCTTAAAACTTAATTAAATGGGAAATCTTTTTTAACTATCAAATCATTTATAATATAGCTTTAATCTGAAAACTAGTAAAGCAAATATTTATGGCTAGTAATTTTAAGGGTAAATTACGGAGGTCATCCAGAAAGTTTTCCTCATAGTTAAAATATAGCCCTGCAAAAGGCGTGAGATAGGATGTCTCAAGCAGTAGAGATTGTGGGTGTGCCCAATTATGTGTGACCTGAAAATTCCCGATTGTTCATATTAACCTCGTTGTAGTGTGCTAAGACATTGGCTCTTATTTCTATTCTCCACAACGGTTTATAAACCCACAGAAAAGTAGCTATAATCGTCATTTGTGAGGGCCTTTCCCTCTACAGTCCCAATCTTGCTGTTCTTTCACCAGTTCTTGCACCTGAAGAAATTCCTGTTCGGTTACCACACCTCAGACCTACAGACAATTGCTGCACGTTGGCTTCATTCCCTGGCGTTCTATGACACTGAAATACAAAACCTTGCCCCACGTTATGACAAATCTTACAATTCTGGTGATTATGGTGAAAAATAGCTGAAATATTGCTTATCTTTCGCCATAAATCTTTCCAGGTAATGATATTATTTTATTTTTTCGGCCCTTTAGAGCCTTACTCTCTGGATGACCTTCGTGAGTTGCTAAAAATTCGTTTCGATCAAAGTTAAGCAACTTTTGTACTAACTGCCTATGTCTATCATATGAGAAAAAATTGTTAGTTTTATCTCTAATTATACTCAAATTATTCTTTGTTCTTCCTCAGGTTGAGGACGAAATCCTGGCAGTGAATTTAGTTGATGTGCGTCACGTCAGCTTAGATGATGTGGTGATTATCATGTCTATTCCTCGGCGATTGGTCTTAACGATCCGATCTCGTATCAGTGGACGCATGACCGCCGCTATGGCTGCACGGCCTGCCATGGATGAAGTGCGACCTCCGGTTGTGGTGGTCAAAAAAGAGTTTGTGGAAGAAGCTAGCGACGAATACCCGGGACCAGGAGACTGGATGCGTGGAACACCGGGGAGGACCCAAGTAATGCTCGAACCCCATCATCAAGGTCTCAATCAAAGACAACAGCCTGATGTAAGTACTTTCAGCCCTTTCAATTTAAACGGTACAAGAAACGTTGAATCTGAGTTTTAAATGTAAAGTTTTAAATACATTCTTATAATGAGAATGTATAATGTTGTTAGATGGAATGTATAAGACACTGAAATCTATTAGAAAACAATTTTTTATTCATATGTGAGACTACAATATTCCTTAAAATTGCTCCACAGCATATTAACCAACTGCGTTTATTTTGTCATTTTATCTTTAGAATTTATATAGAAACAAAACTGGGTATCGATTTTCGCTTACGTTAAATACTATTTATACAACACAGTTATTTAAAGTTATGCAATGGTTAACTGTTTTTGCCATTTCACGATAAAAAAAATCCTCTGTAACTTGGTGGTAAACTTTGAAATTTTAAAAGGCATACCCAGTTTTTTGACATACACATTAAGAGGAAATATCAAAAATTTTGTATAAGAAATTCATAAAAGCAAGTGAATTTTTTTTAAATTGTTGAGTTCATCAATAGCTGAAAAATATTTTTTTAATTTATCAAACTGAAATATATTTTTTAAGTTTAAAATAAGGCATAAATTATAAATGTCCTATTGTATGGACAAAAAGAAAAAGCAGGTTTCAGTGCAGTAAAATAGCCATGTTATTTGAAAAATATTTTTAATAACAAAACGTATCCCTAACTTGATTTTTTTCAGAAAAACTATTTTATATTTTGGGCCAAATTCTGTCCTTTTAAAGGTCTCATGTCTTCATAAAGGCATACAGTACCTTTCGAGGCGTAAATTTTGTATCAGAATAGTTTTTTGTTTTTCGATTTTTCATAAAACAGAATGTTTTGCTCCTTTCAAAAAAGGAATTTTTCTATGAAAATTCTATTTTTAAAAAATATTTAGTTTCATCATTTTAAATAAAATAATTTTTTTTAATTATGTAGGATATATACAACCAAATGGATAAAAAAAAATATGAAATCCACTTACCTGCCAGATTACTTTTCAAACATGTATATTAGAAACTAAATTTTTATATCAAATGTAAGTAAAATATCTTTTATTCTATGAACCTAACACTTTAAATGGTATCTGACTTTTTATTATAATAAAATAGAAACCTTTTAAGGGAACGAAAATTAACATTTATCATGCATATATCATACATATATTATTAGCATATATCATATAAATATATTGTTCATATTAATTTAATTGAGCTTCAGAGTGTGGTGTAAAAATTTAGCTTATAATTTACAAATTTCAAAAGTTATTTTGCAGGTAAGCTGATTTCTACTTTTTCCCTTGGTTTACGTATTTTATGTTTTTTAATGTATTGTTTCACATATCAAAACCAAATAAATTTCTTAAAGTTAGAATCATAATAAAGATTTGAGAAAAAAATTCTAAACAGAGCGGAATTTCTTATTTTACATTGAATAAAAAATAGGCTATTATAAAGAAGGATTTTCAGCTCTAAATGTGCTATGTCCTATAAGACGTAGGCAAATAAAGATATATATCTACATGATCTCTCACTTAACAAACATGCATGCAAAGTGCATAGTAAAGTCCTTAACCGGCCTTTTTCTCTACAACCGTTGGTCGTAGACATATGCTTCTAATTACAAAAGTGTTTCAAGTAACATAAGCATTCATAACATAGTATTTTTAAATTTAAAAATTAAAATTTGGGAAAATTTAAAAGATTTAAATTTATATATGTTACCCCACTATTTATTACTATATTTAGTAAAAACTGAAACTCGTCCAAAAATACGTAACACAAAAAGTGTCTCTCCTCTGTGAAAACAATTGACCGAGATATTTAATTTCAAGTTTTGCAAAAAGTCAAAGATTATTTTCTCTTTCTTTAGGGTGAGAGTTAAATGTGTAACTACAACAAATCAAGGTTGAAATTTTACAGCGAAAGTGGGGAGGGGTTTAGAGCACACTTTCCTGGAAAATACTTTACTATGAATGAACTACATGTTTATAATCAGAAAACCCTCCCCCTTTCACCGAAAAAAGGACGTTGCAACCTGATTTCAACCTCAAATTCCTTGAATTAACCTCCCCACCCACCCACAAAGATGGAGGAAAATATTCAAATATTCACAAACTTTGAACTTAATTATCTCCGTTAATTTTTGTAATAAAGAATTGGAACTTATTGTATTACGTTACTTTTGATGAGTTTTAATTTTTACTAAAAATAATAATAAAGAACAGAGTAAAAAATAAAAATTTTGATTTTATAATTTTCCAAAATTGAATTTTTAAGTTTAAAACTATCATAAAATAAATGCTTATCTCATTTGAAACATTTTATCAGAATTGAAAGTATATGTCTGCAGCCGACGACTGCGTAAAAGAGACTGATTAAGAACTTCATTGTAAGGCCATTGGTGCAATAATCTTTTAGCTCCTTCCCCAAAGAAAGATAAAAAAAAAATTTAAATATTCGTAAACTTTGAATTTAAATATCTTTATTCTTTTTTGACACAGAGAAGAGTAACTTTTTTGTGTAACTGTTTTGGGATGAGTTTCAATTTTTAAAAAATATAATAAAGAACAGGGGAACTTATAAAATTTTAAATTTTGTAATTTTCACAAAATTCAAATTTTTTTAATTCAAAAATACCATGAGATGAATGCTTAACTCCTTTGAAACATTTTATCAACCGAAATTTTATGTCTACGACAAACTATTACAGATAAAATAAATTTGTTAAGCACTTAACTATGCATACTGTAT
>CM063502.1:97728768-97977153 GCA_032207245.1 Pardosa pseudoannulata
GAATTTCTGGATTTAACATGTTTTCTTTTTCTTTTCGTAATGTTTATTTTTCTTTTGTAGTCAAGTCGAGTAATGCGGGAATAATGCAGTCCTTTCATAAACTAAATCAGTTTAATCCCAACTGAAATGCATTCAGTTGATTTCACTTGTTGATTAGAGCAATTCGTCATGTGAAGCGTTTTATAACAAGAAAGTTCATTTGTAAGCCTAATCTTGTCAAATAATAGCGAATTTATAAATTTAACTAGCTTTATTTTTCTTTCTGTAATGAAATAGAGACAATGTATATAAGGTGTAAAGTGCTAATTGTAGTACTTTATATTATTAGTTGTCATTTGTGTATTGTTATTTCAAAGATATTTAGAAATATTTTTGTTTCCCTCGTTAATATTTATAAATATTCAAGAAAAAATTACTAATTTTCCTTAAGTGCTTTAAAATACTTTAAAATATTTTTAAAGATACAGCTTTCAAGGATTTTTCTTTAGAAAAAAAAAAAAGTTAATTTTCTCAGAATTTCCGAAACATGTTATTTCAATTTTTTAAACAGGTACACGTAAAAATGAATTTTAACAGAATGAAAATATCCTTGCTGTAAATTTACTCCTTTATTGTACAGAATCTTAAGATATCTAATTGATTAAAGGGACATATTACCTTTCGATACTCAAAATCATCATTATAACAACTTTTTTTTTTCAACTCATCACAAAAAAATTCAGCTTCTTTTAGAATGCATTTTTTACTTTATTAATAATGATTTAACTTTAAAAAGTTATTTAGTCTTGATATCTAAAGTGGTATATTTTTTAAAAAATTCAATAAATGTACATCAAAGGAAAAAAAAGTAAATTTACTTACCCATAAGAGGACTTATGAAATATACATATTAAAAACTAAATTTTTATATCAAAATAAAGATAAATATCTTTCTTATTCTGCAAACCTAAAACTTACAAGATAACTGAAATTTTAAAATTTAAAATATTTAAAAACTCTTAAGAAACTGAAAACCAAAATAAAATTGCCTTTATCATGCAATAAAGTAAAGTACATCGCTCATAATAATATAACTGAGACTCATAAAATAAAAAAGACAACTTCTATTTAATAACAATATTCTATATAAAAGAAATAGTTTTATATATTTAAGTATTATTTTTCAGATAAACGGTTTTCAATTTTATTGTTCGGTGTATATAATTTATTTTTATGTATTGCTCCATATAATAAAATAAAACAATTTTTATAAAGTTAAACCCTTATTAATGATACAGAAAAAAGTCTATTTTAAATACAGCAGAACATTTTACTTTATACTGAATCCAAAATTGTCTGTTATAATGAAGAATTTTCATCTCGAAAGGACTATGTCCCCTTAAGATTATAAAATGCTTAAGAATGAGAAAGTTTACTGGTTCGTGTACGAGATTAGAATTCCGGAACTTGAGCAGTGGTGGGTACTCGAAGCATCTTCCTGAATACTTTGAGAACTGTAGAATAAATATATGGGTTAGAATTTAAAGAAGGTGATAGAAGTTGGGGAGAATCTTCAGCAAGGCTTCTTTAAAGTTTTAACCCTTTTAGTACCAAACGGCGATATATCGCCGTTCGCAATTAGCGAGTACCCACGATGGTATACCATTGCATATGCAATGGCATCTTACTGTTCGAATAAAGCTAAAGAACTCTGCCTCAAAACAAATTTATAAACCATTATAAATGGATTAATTTCTTTGAAAAATTATTGAAAAAAAAATTTTGGATTTAACATTTTTATCTCATTCTGGTTGGTGTCGAGACAATACATATTCTAAAACAATATGATGTTAATTTGACACGAGACATATTTTTGAGATTAATTGTAGGATGTAGATAGCTGTTAGTGCAGAATATCTACTTATTTTTCACTAAAAATTCTGCATGGACCTTGTGAAAGTAAAATTTTACAGACTTTTCTCCACTTTTATAAAGTTTGTGTCTGTTTCTTTGCAGTCAGTGGTCGAAAAATGCCCCTTTTGCTGTTGGCTTACAATTTTGTGAAATAGTCTTGATTATTGATAAGCTTACAACCGGAAACAGAGAATTTTTTTAGTCTATTTTATGAGCTTTTCTCCAAACCTTAGCAAATTTGACTTAAGTCCGATATTCTTTGCTTAGGCACGATACTTTCTGCAGGTATTAAAAGGGTTAAACCCATCATGGAAGACATTCCATTATAGGTTATGAAATAGATATAACTGCTTAGAATAAAAACCGTTATATTTAAAACTAGAACATCCAGAACCTTTCAATTTCCTTTGCCAAAAATGCCAACTGATACATATGAATTTATATATATTATAAAAAAAAAATTATGTGTGTGTATCTGTGCGTGTAGAGAGAGAGGGATGTATATGAAAGGTAGATAATATTACTTGATTATATAAAACAGTATAAATGGCTTCGAGTCGAAATGAGTTCTAAGGGCGTCTTAGTGTTAAGATTAGACTGCTATTTGTTTTAGTTGTAGATTTCAATTTCAGAGTCATAAAACCACTTTTACGTCTGTCTTATTATCAAATATTTCTTCAGTAATTTTGTTCAATTGTTCTAGCTTGTATAATTCAAGAGGGAATTGCATTTTATTGGCAGGTCCATACATTCCACGCCGAGCCCACTGACCCTCGCAGACTGTTTTTCCCCCCTCATCAGCAACAAGTGCACCCCCGCAGCGAGCGTAGTCTCCCTGATCGCTACAGGTACCTCGACGACCCTTCTTTGCGGACCCGACTGCTTCGGACAGAATCCGAACAGCGCATTTCCACCTTGGGGTCGGACGCCTATGATAGATACTACTCTCTTGGAAGACCACTCAGAAGATCTGGATCAGGCCTCTCAGTCACAATGCAACGGAGAGGAAGACCCAGAAGGTAACGCTACTCTATTTGTTAAGTTTTTTCTTCTTGTGGATTCAAGCTCAATGACTAGGTAATAAAAGAAAATTATTGCCTCAATAAACTCTGAAGATACTAAAAATATTTACAATAGAATTATCCGTAGTTGAACCACGAATGTTTGAACCACAGGTGAAGCGTTATTGGAAGCTATGTAAGCACCGCTTCCCTAACGGTCTAATAAATTTCATAGTTATTTATCTTTTTTATCTTATTTAGTTATTTTTTAAATTTCCTACTCCCTATCGTTACTCAGTGCGTTCAACCCTAACTCATCGTCTCCACCCTGTTAAATGCCGAACTATGGCCGATTGGTTAGGGCGCTGATCGTCGGTACCGGAGTTCGTGGGTTCGAATCCCACTATGGCATGGATGTTCGTAGCCGTTCGGAATCGGCTCTAAGCAGTAGGTCCCGGTCTCATTAGCCCTCGTGTGCAAAACAGTAGACCGTAGTGCTCCAAACCAAACCAAACTACCCTGTTAAACGGACGGGCCACATTCATTCATTACATCCATCAAGCTGCTAGTATGGACCGCGCATGCGTGTTGCTGCCTGGAAGCTCTGTCCGAGCTAAAATATATGCTTCTATTCTATTGAATTCTCTTTGTTTCTTCACTTAAGTGAAATATTGCGTTCATTGTTACAGAAATAAGTTTTAATGGCTGTACAGTATAAAAAAATGTTGAATTATATTAGTTGTGTAGTGCTATTTATTGCAATATAAGTTACTCCCACAAAAGCAAAGTTTCCAACGAAGCTTCTACCCATTGCCTGCGCTGTAGGAAAGACCGCTATATCCTCTTCACTACCAGTCGAGGTCCACATATGTGGAACTCGACTCTTTCGTCTGAAAAAATAATCCTGTTGAAAAAAATGGTAGTTAACAACTTAGGTACACATGCGAGGATGTCTAAGCTTCTGACTGATACCAATAAATTGCAGCAGTAATCAGAAGTTCTTCTGGAATATTTGTTATTCTGAAGCAATTCGTAAGAAATTGCGTCGGAACAGCGTGCTCGTAAAAAAGTAATTAAATTTTATTTGTTTTTAATGGTTTTTAAGTCCTATAATTAATGTGTTCTAATTAAAAATTGTTTAAAATTTGTGTTAAAATAGTTTTTTAGATTTAAACGTGCATTTTGTGCATTTGAGAGGAATACTTATATAGGTCCAAGTAGGAAAAAAATTATATTTATGCAATTTTTATATAGCTGGTAGTAAAGAGGATAAGGGTAACATCAGCTTGAGAGCGTACGATTGCAACTTGTTTGAATTGCCTGTTTCGATCGTTTTCATAAGCTGAAAAATCAAAATTAATTCAGACAGTCCTCAAGAAGTCGCTCAATTGTAAGGGGGGGGGATGTTCAGTGAAAAGGTGTTCCTTAGACATTTTTATATTAGATCCTTTGAATAAATTCCTTAAAGTTTGTAAACAAAACATAATTCTTAATTTTCATTCTTTATTTATGCATAAACAATATATATATATATATATATATATATATATATATATATATATATATATATATATATATATATATATATATATATAATATGTGCGTTTATCAAATTATTGTGTTACAAAGCTTCTTTAAGTTAAACCTCAAGCCTCAACACTAGTTTGAACAGAATAATGTCGTCCTTTTAGTGCCCATTTTATTTTGATATATCAGAAATAGAGATACGGATGCTGCGTCTGTCAAAGTTCGAATTTCTAATAGCAGGGTAGTATATACTTCATAAGAAATTGTACGTTCAACAATGAACGGCAAGATACGTGGTGTCATCTAGATACCTTTGTTTAACGGTTTCGAAAATAATTTTTTATTGCAATTTTAACTAAAAAATGTCTACTAATAGACTTTAATTAAATCTATTCAAGATCGTTCAATCTGACTGGGAAAATCATTCTTGTATGAACTAAATATTATGCTACAAAACAAAAAAGAACTACTAAAATCATTACTGTTTTGATTTACAAAACAGCAGTTGCTGTATTTCTCCTCTCGTACCTTAATAAAATCTCAACGCTATAAAGAATTTTATTTAAGTAAATCGCTTTTAATGCTTCCGTTAGAGTGCTACATACTTTTTTTTTTATTTTGGCTACACATCGGCTACTGAGATCAGTAATTACTTTTTAAAGCAGATTATGAACGGCTATGAACATCTACTTCGGTTGTGTGATTTGTACTGACAAATTTTGGTTCTGAAAATCAGCACCTTACTTGTTCGTACAATGACCGACCCAGCTCTTATAGACTGGAGATATTTAAAAAAAGATTATGCCTAATACTTCGACATCTATTACAGAAATACTGTCTAGAAAATAAATCGGTAATAGAACATCATTACTATGCATAAATTGGAACAACGCCATAAAGTCAAGGAACTTTATAATAGACTTAAAATTCTAAACGATATAAACTAAATCTCTAATATACCTCTAATATGGCGATTATATTTAACTTTTAACTACTGCAGACATATTTTGGAAGATAATACGAAAATCAGCTGTTTGTTTAAATTAATTTTAAACTAGCTTACAACCTGGTAAGTGATCTTAAAACATAAAGATACTGAAAAAGGCATAAATCACATATGGCTTTGATGCGTGAAAATTCTTAGGAGTGATATTCCGGGGAATTGAACAACATAAAATAAGATACTGGTAGAATCAACTTAAAGGGACTTTCAACTGTGTGAAATTTGATTGAAACTTAATGTTTCTATCTCATTGAAATGTACAACTAAAAAATGAGAAGGAAAGTAAATTTACTATGTTCTGTTGTAACAAATGCAAGTATTACTACAAAATGTAATACAATTATTAGTTATAATAACTTTAAAGTTTTTTTTTTCTTTAAGACAAATATTTTAGAAATACTTGAAGCACTTCAGGCAAATTTCTTCTGTTTTTTTCCGTCTGAAACACATCACCTATTTATGTTGTAGCATATAAAACAAAATTTAAGGCCTTATCACACGTCAACCTGCACACGTTGAAGAAACAACGGATCCATTTTGCGATTCCTTTTCATGAAGAAGAATGCAAGAATTTCTCTAGTGATAGCGAAAATTTTTCCACTTTTTTATTTTGGTTCGGGTTAGCATGTGATAAAGCCCTTAATTGGTTGAAAATTTTAACACAAGAGTAGTCTACTAATTTTCCATTGGATAAAATAATCATAAATTGAATCAGTTGTTTTTTCAACGCGTACAGGTTGACATGTGATAAGGTCTTAACAAGCATACATGTAGAAAATAAACAATACGGAGGCAAAAAGCTGCATTATGGATAGTTTATTATTTGTTTTAATGAAATTTATCTGAAAAATATCTGAAATCGGAGATGAAATATTTTACTAAAATGAATATATTCTTCATTAGTATATATATATCTATTCCGACCATCATTAGTACATATATCTATTCTATACCTATTCCGACTGTCCCTCTTTCTAACTTCCATCCAGGATTAACTAATTTTAGTCCTTAAAATATTATCTATTGGAAAACTGATGGTATACAAATATCTTTCTATACTCATTCAAAGAAAAAAGTTATATTTTAGATTTGTTTAATCTTTTAGCTTGGGGCGTTTTCTTTTAGCTCTAAAATATTGTTCGTCTATACATTTTTGCGATAAGCATGATAATTCTATAGATATATGCGCTTATGATGCAAATAGATTAAAGAATGTTGTTGGAAGACTCAATATTCTTTAAAATATTTTTTATTTTAATCAAAAAATCTTATGCTGTAATTTTAGTGCATCACACAGTTTGACGTAATAGCATATTTACCTTTATATTAAGAAAGTTGTTGTTATTAAAAGTTGAATATTTTAAAATCAATATTTAACTTCTAACTACTGTGTTCTAACCCCTACCTACTATTTTATGAAATAACTGAAATGATCATCTGGAGATCAAGCTAGTTAAAAATTAGTTTTTAGGTAAAATTTTTTAGCTCCGTTTTCCTTGTCGGGATGTCATGCTGAATCCCGACCAAAGAAGTAAGGCGCTGCCTTCCTGATTCTTGGGTTTGATTACCTCAACTAACTTGGTTTAGTTTGGAGCGCTAGTGCTTACTACTTTGCTACACGAGGACAAGTGAGACAAGTGAGAGTCAGTAGTAATCCTTCTGCTTAAGGCTGATTAGGAACATCCATACCAGCAGTGGTATTCTGGTACCGCAGTATAGCGCCACCCTATTCGGCCATATTTCATTCATAGCTCTTTGGAATCAGCATACTTCCTGGTCTCGTTACCCGTCGTTGCAAAGAATTAATTCTCTAAACCAAATTAAGTTATTCTTGTACAGGCCTTTAACTCTATGAATTATACCGATTGGGGATGTTGTGTTCGCTATATCGTATGGATTAAAATTTTTAGAACACATGAAACATCCTAATGATTATCAGGTAAAATAGATCTTGTTAACTCATACGAATTAGTTATGGTGCAGATATTCTTAAATGACCCTTTTATGCCAGAGAATAAAATATATTTACAGAATCACTTTTTAAATAGTGCCAGAATATCTAGCTTACAATAATCCTAACATAGGTATACATACGTATAAAGTAATTTAAAAGTAAGGTTATACATATGCAAAGGAACTTACTCAATATTGATACTTTTATGAAAATGATTAAGTATAATAGTTTTAAACATTAATTAATAGCAAAATATAAATGTTTTTTGATAAAGTAATATCCATTCACGAAACTTTTCACGGAAGAAGTACCTCAAAATACTCTTAATCTTAAATAACCTTACTTGTACTTTTGTAATAAAAAATACTTAAAAATACCCTTCATCATTCCATTTCCTATGTATTGTTTTAAAATTAAATCCATAATATATATGACTAGATTTTGCTCCCAGGAAATTTAAGTTCTCCCAAATGAAACACCCTTTTTATTTCAAAATTTAATTCAGTTAGATTATATTGCATACCAACAATAAACACAATTTTTGTGATAAAGGAACTAAAATTCGTGAAACGTACAGTAAAACTTACACAAAAAATGTTCTTTTTCATTAAATGGGAAATTAAATTTTCTTGTAAAATTTAGGTGATTAGTATAGTAAAGATCGTATTATTTGCCATAACAAATAATCCTATTAAATTGCTATGCATCATTATGAAACTTAAAAGTACTAAGATACAAATCACCTTCACATAATTATCAGTATAGTATAGTATTTTTAATCATTAATTAATAATAAAATATGAATGTCTATTGATAAAAAACTATCAATTTAAGAAATTTCTCTATAGAAAAGTGTTTAAAAATACCCTTCATCTTAAATACCCTTCTTGTACTTCGTAGTAAAAAGTATTTGAAAAATCCCTTCATCATTCTTTTTCTAAGTAGTATTGTTTAAAAACAAGATTCATATTACGTGACCTAAATGAATAACTATTTTTATTTCAAAAGTTAAATTTGTTTTAGATTATATAGGATATCAACAATAGAAACAATTTTGGAGGTAAAGAAACTGTACTTCGTAAACGAATAGTAAATCTTAGGCAAAAGGAAGTTCTTTCTCATTAAATGGGAAATAAAATTTTCTAATAAAAGTTAGGCATGGTAAAAACTTCATTATTTGTTATGACAAATAACAATTGTAAGAGAAGAAAAGATGAAAATTATTCCACCTGAAATCGCACTGGCAGAAAGTTTGCATTGTAGCACCAAGCCACGAACTTACATGCAAACTGTTAAAGAAATGTCAACAGTTTGCATCTTGGACGCGTATAGTTTTCATTTTTTAATGGGAGGTTTTTAAAGATGCAATATGCTTCTTTGCACTCATGATGATACCAAGAAACATGTTAAAGTTTAGTTAGGATTGGTTCAGTAGTTTTTTGTTTGTTTGTTTTGTTGTTATTCCGGACAAACAAAAAACATCCTTCCTCTTTATACATGGGGCATAGGGAAGTCCTCGATAGACCTTTTCTCTGCAAACGGTAGCCGTAGACAGACTTAAAATTACAAAAAAATTTCCGGAAAGATAAAAAATTCATTTAATGTTATTTTTAAATTTAAGAATTCAAATTTCTGGAAAACTTTATAAAATCTAAATATTTATATGCTTTCCGGTTCTTTATCATTATATTTAGTAAAAACTGGAACTTATCCGAAGAACCTTAACACAAAAACTTCTGTCACAAAAATCAGCCGAGATATTTTAACACACTGTGTGCGGGTACATTTCGCAGCTGAATTGTACCGGGAGCGGGCGTTTTGCGCGTAAATTTAGCTATTCATTTAAATCTCAATAGATCGAAAATTATTTAATTTTTTAACCAACTTTTCGTATTTTATATTGAAATATATAAACAGATATATAAATAGAAATACATAAATAACAACCATAAGATTTTTGTAAACAAAAAAATATATTTTTTAGTGGATAAATTTATAAAATTATCTTAAATATGAAAAATCAAATTGAAATAGTAGTATATAGTTTTAATTTTTTCGAATTATGTTATATATAAACATTTTTACATTATAACAAAATGAAATGAGCAATCATAAATCTAAAAATGTAAAAATTAGTTTTTGTCTAAATTTTTCCAGAATCTATGTAATAGACAAGAACATTCGGTTTCGTTTTCCTGTATATAGTGTTATATTTGTACCCACAAACAAGCCATATTGTTACACTACCCCGTACTAGTATGTGACCCGTGCTCAAGTATAAATCGTCAGAAAAAGTACTAGTACGTGTACCGTATGCAATGTGTTAATACAAAATTTGCTAAAATTCAAAGATTTTTCTCCTTCTTTTGGATGGCCTAGGGAGTAGGGTGCTGCTCTTCAGTACGGGGGTTCGTGGATGGAATCTCACTGCTGGCATGGAGGTTCGTAACTGAGCGAATTTGGCTTTAATAAGTAGATCCTGCTCTCATCTTAACCCTCGAAAAACAACAAAAGTAGACAATAGAGCTCCAAGCAAACCAACCAACCTTCTTTGGGATATTGATTAATAGATTAATTTCAACAATTCAAGATTGAAATCAGGTTGAAATGTTCTTTTTTATGGCAAAAGGGGATAAGTAGAAATCTGAGCTTATTTCACAGAAAAATACAGTATGCATCCACTTTTCTATGCATACATCCCAGTTTATAATCAGAAAACCCTCCCCTCCCCCTTCTGTCGTAAAAGGGAAGTTGCAACCTAATTTCAACCTCAAATTACTGTAATCAAGCTATTAACCAAACCCTGAATGAAGGAAAGAAATACTGAAATTTTGAATTTAAATATCGCAGTCAACTTTTTGTCACAGAGAAATGGAACTTTTTTTGTTACTGTTCTTAAGAAGAGTTTCAATTTTTACAATATATAATAATAAGAAACAGGAAAAAGTATGAAAATATAGAATTTTTAACTTTCGCCAAATTTAATTTTTAAATTAAAAACACTAAAAAAAAAATCATTCTTATCGTATTTAAAGCATTATTGTAATCGTAATTATATGTCTACAACCAATAGTTGAGAAAAAAAAGTCCTGTGAAGGACTTTACTAATTATCCTCTATAATACTATAGATTAGATTTAACCCATTAACGCCCGGATATTTCTGATGATTATATATTAGTAAATACCTAACATAGAAGCTATTATAGACACCTGGAAGTAAAACAAAATATGAAATTTAAACACTTTTAAATATGACATCAAGTCATCATTAGTGAGGAGGTGTCATTTTAAAACATAATAAGATGTCTTTAAAAAAAAGGAAAACTTCGTGATAAGAGATTTATTTGCTATCATATATGAGAAAAGTACTGAAAAGAGATGACTTATTACAGATATGGCTATTCGCCATGATTTTGACTGGTATACGTTCAGAATACAGGTCATAATACATTCCTATTCTAAGCTTGGAAATCATAAAATGCCGATCGAAATGACAAAATTATAGATAAGATCATATTTGAAAACTTGGGAGATTATTCATAAGATTAATATCTATTTCCATTAAAAAGGAAGAATCGTTTCAAGAAAACAAAAACTCTACAAACCATTTTTTAACTGTCCTTAAATGAGGACGCTGGGCGTTAATGGGTTAATATCAGTTTCATTTGCCTCTGTAAATTATTAGATTTAATATCAGTCTCATTTGCCTCTGTAAATTATTTGGAACTTTCTTGTGAAACTAAGCAATTTTTCCACTTTAAGGGGGATTTTAGTCTGACATATTTTACTTTTACTGCAGAATTTAAATTTATTATATTTAGTAAAAGTCTTCCAAAAGAAAAAGTTCATTTATAACTATACTCATTTATAAATTTTACCTCATGGGGAAATGTGCCTGCTCTAGTTTAGTCACAAAATAATTCCTTTGAAAAATGAATATTCCCTTCTACGCTTTTAATTCACTTATTGTTATTTATTGCCTACTAATGTTCCTCTTAATTTCTTGTAAAATTTTCTCAAAAATTCTTTTCCAGAGGTTTGAAAATATTGTATGTCTGATTATTGTTAAAAGGAATGCAAAATTTTTCAAAAATAAAAAAACGTAATTAGCTTTATAAGCTCTCTTAAGATTTGGTATACATAATACTTCATACCTAGCCAGGAGTAGAGATGAAATAAATAAAAAAAGAGGCACTGCAACTTTTATACTTTTATTTTCTGCACCGGTTTCCATAAAACCCTTAAAACAAAAAGGAAGTAAAAAGTGAGAGAAACGAAATTACTTTTCTGTAAGACTAAGAACATATTTTTTGCGTTAGTAATTACTATTTCAGTTGCCGAAACCTTTGAAATTACTATGGGGGGGATTTTGCTAGGCATTAACTTTAATTAACAAGATGTCGCTGGCAATTAAAATTTGATTTCTTATTTAATTAGGGCTGATTTAATTAAAGTAAAAATATAAATTTTCACGCTGCTGAAAATGCTTGAGGAACCTTTTTTATTCTATAAAATAGTTTATGGATTCACGAATTTGGTGTTAAAAATGTTTCAATTAGAAAAGTAACAAGGACCGAACAAAGTAAGGATAAACGTTTCTTTTTTTCTATAATTCAAAAAAAACGAATAATTATTAATCTCATTGAGCAAGAAATTTGTTATTTATACACCTTTTTTAATTGCTCTCAAAGCGCATTGCATTTTGGATATTAGAGTATGTTATTAGAATATCATTTATTCAATAAGCATGTCTGAACGCATTTCAAGGAATCCTACAAAAGATGCTAATGTGTTTCAGAAGAGCCAAATTATACTCTTATATCAATGAAAACAATTAAGTGGATTATTGGAATTAGTGTATTTTGGCTTAGAATATTGATTAGTTTTTTATTTGGTATTGGAAATATAGAAAGGCGAATATTTTACCGAAAAAATCCTTACCGTTTCAGAAATGAGTTTAAAATGTTAAAGTAAAATGAAGAGTAAGTGTAAAGTAAAATTTTTAATATGGTAAAATTAAACACAGTATCAGGAAATTTTGATATTATATTGAAAGAGTAAAGAGAGGCTGCTGAAAGTACTTGAAAAGAAATTCAATGTAAAAACAAGATAAACATCTCGAAAAAAAGCTACATTGAGTTTGGTTTAGTTTGGAGCTCTGTAGCCGTTTTTTGCTACATGATGATTCTTGACACCGGAAAGTACTGCTTGAAGCCAATTTCGAATAGTTGCGATAAACCCTATTAAAATCAGGATTTTATCTTTCTGTTATTAGTATTAAAAACTAAAAAGTGGTATAGATTTGGGCATGCTGATTTCATTAGGCATGGGGAAATTTTACTTTAATTATTTTTTAAGTCCGCTACCTGGTTACAAATTTTACAAATCATCTCTGAACACCATGCAGCTTAACATCTTTAGACCAGATGACAAAAGAACAAGGTTTATGAAGTTTATTAAAACTATATCAGCATCAAGTAAAGCAGAAAAGATTGGTGGAATTTACACAGGTGTAAAATTATATTAATTTTAACCATTGACTTAATGATGTACAGATTGCGTACTTCGTCAAGCAGATTTCGAATGGCTATGAACATCTATAACAGCAGTGGGATTCAAATTCATGGGTTTTGGGATCCACCAATGTAGATTTAGACCATTAATGAAATTTCCTTTTAACCCTTTGCAGTCCTACATCAAGTCTGACTCGACATCATCTTGTCTTTGCCGCAAGTTCAACGTCGAGTATGACTTAGAATGATTTTAAAATTTAAGAATTGTTGATGGCACTTGTTTAACTCAATTAAAGTTACTAGGTCAACAATAAATTGATATAACTCCATTCATTTGGACAAGACTACTGGGAATGAGGAAAATTAATTTGATCCTCAAGGGTTAAACACTTTGCAGTCCAACGTCAAGTCTGACTCAACATCATCTTGTCAAGATTTGATGGCATTATTGGCACAAATTTGTTGCAAGTCCAACATCAATTGTGACTTGGCAAGATTTTTGAATTTAAAAATTATTGTTGGCACTTGTTTAACTCAAAGTTACAAGGTGGACAATAAATTGATATAACTCAAATATTAATTTGGATTAGAGTTCTGGGACTAAGGAAAATTAATTTGATCCGTAAATGGTTAAACCGAATGAAATTGTTTCATTAAATTTTATAGTATGCTTACTCGAAATTAAACATTTCACTGATAATGCAAGCTGGATGAAAGCTGTTAGCCTTTTTTGGAACCCGAATGATCGAATCAACTGATGGCATGAGAGCTTGTTGTTATGCAGAATCTATTTTAAACGGTAGGCTCCTGTTTCATTAGGTCTTGAGTTCCGAAAGCTAACCGTAGCTCTTCAAACAAACAAAACCTAAGAATACAAATCTTTACTTCAACAGCTGTTAATATATTTGTGAATAGAAGGAAGCTTAAGTCCTTAAGAAAAGTACATTCGAGAATTATGTAATAATAATTAAATGGGTGATTGAGAGGTCAATGAGGATAAATATAAGAGAAAAATTTGAGAAAATATTTTTTAAGAAATTAATCACTAGATCATTTCTACTGAATATATATTGCTGAATATCTTACATCTAAATTACTGTGGACACCTGAGAGTAAAACAAATAAGAAATTTAAGCAATTTCAAATATTACAACGAGTCTTCATTACTGAGAAGCTGCCCTTTTAAACATCATAGAATACCATTTATAAAAGAAGAAAAACTTCTTGAGAAGAAATTTATTAGAATCACATATAAATACAAAGAGAATCTTTATAACAGATAAAGCTATTTGTCGTATTTTCAGTCAATATACATGCCAAAAAGATAATAGGTTCGAGATTCGAAATATCGTAAAATATGGCTCCAAACGATAAAATTATAAATAAGAACAGATTCCTAGTACACTGTGTATTATCAATTTTCCTGCGTTTGCTTAATGTATGTTTAGAATTTATTTAAAAGCATAACTGAAGATCAAATTACCCATTTTAATTACATTTTACATTACCTCATAAATGCCAGCGTCATTTCTGCCGAATATTTATTGGTGAGTATATTGAGTCTAAATTATTATGGACTGGACAGGGTAAAACAAATATTAAATTTAAACAACTTTGAATATTGAAGCTGTTCTCATCGGTCATCAGCTAAACATCATAGGACAGCATTTATTAAAAAATGGAAAAAAGAAAAAAAAGAAATCTTCTTGATAAGAGATTAATTTCGTATCACATGTAAACATTAATTTAAAATAAAGTTTTGTAATATATATAGCTGTTCATCAATATTTCGTTATAAATCGCTGTACCTTTCAAAAAAGTAACTGTATACTCAAGATGAAATAAAAAACCGAAATGTTGATTCAAAATTATAAATAACAGTAGATACTGGAAAATTTTGAAAATTGTTTATAGGATAGGTAACCTTCGCTAAAAAGAAAAAAAGCTTCCAGAAAACATAAAAATTTTAGGCGTTGCTGGATTAATACATTAATTTTTAAAGTGTTTTGCTATATTAAAAATGTTAATAATAAACAAAAATTATTGTCAAAGTAACGATTAAACTCTTTAATAATTAAAATTAATATTATTTATTCTATTTAAATTCTAAAACACAGAACCCATAAAAAACAGGCCTAACTCTATTGGCTTCTGGGTGGCTCAAATAATAATATGAATTCTAAGTATATCGTTGAATTTTTATTATATACTTGTATTTCAACATGTTTTTTAACTAAATCATAATGCATGAGGTTAGATCAGAAAAAACTTGTGAAAAGTACGTTTATAATCATCAATCACAACATATTGATAGTCTGGAAAACACATATACATTTATATATGCTTCACTGGATAATGATGTGATTTACTTGTGATTTCTAAAACCCTGTGTGATTTAAAGTGAACTTTGAAACACGAACTTTCTCGTAAAGATAAGACCTCAAATTTGAGGGTATTTGCAAGCTTTTAAAATGTCCCAGTTAGTATTCTGTTTTGTCTGTTTCTGGATTCGAAAGTTTTGGCTCCACGCCAAGGCAATCGATTTTCGAGGAAATCTCAAGAGTGGCACCCCCATACACACGCGCTCTATGTTTCGTATTTAGCAATAAAATCACTTTTCATTATTACCTGGGATTCTTCTTTGGTGAAGAGTTGAAATTAAAGTTACATTTTATTTTGATATTAATAATATCCTCTTGGTTCTAATTAAGTTAATTGGTTTTTGAAAATAGAAAAATATTTTACAGCAAGCATTGAGATGATTTAGTAGTTTAAGGCTATTCGATAAACTCTAAATCACAGTTTTAAATGGAAGCTATAAATTGTACTTTAGCAGTTATGTAAATGCAAAATCATTCCTGTTTTTATATTATTCAATAAACTACCCCTTGTCCCTTGATCAGCATATTTTTCAAACTTTCTACAAATTAAGTTTTAAAAAGTTTCAAATGTATGTTTGGATTTTTAAGCCCATAAAAATACACAAAATTCCATAAAAATCCAAATTTTTATCCTGTTAGTCAACTCTAAAAAATCACATGAATGTTTTTTTTTTTTTACTGACCATCATCCTATCTTTGATATTTATTTTTATCCTGTAAATCTTATTCGTGTTTCATTTTACTTTAATTGTATAAAATATTCCGTTCAATACACATTCTTAAAAAACTAAAAAATAAGTTTTACTGAAGCTTTAGTCTCTCGAGTTTCAAAATGTGCCTGTAAATTTACTTTAAACTCATTCAAACATTCTACGTCTCCCAAAAGGGAGAAATAAGGACATCCAATTAAGTACTTAGTTACATTTCAACTAATTATTTAAAGATTTTTATTCAATTAATTCAATAAAGGATCAGTTAATCATATAAATAATTCTAATTTGTAAACTTTAAGACAGTACAAGTTATATAGGTACTTCACGCCAATTTTTTTCCATCTATGTTGAATTGATGTCAAATAAGAAAAATATGTCAAGTTCGTTATTCTCACATTAAGCGGTTATTCTCATTACATTAAAAGTTAGTTGAAGTAAAATTTGTTTCGTAACTGGCAGTATTTTTAATAATAGTGAAAAATTCACTATGTATGAAAATTTTCTCTATTATTAAGCTCATAAATATAGTTTCCTCGTAAAATTCCTTTGACAAAATATTTAAAACCAATTACATAAATAACTTTACATAAATAACTTAGTGGTATTTTATCTCCTTAAAATTATAATATTACATCAAAAACTTCGTATCATCTTCTATTTCTTTTAGAAATATTTACTCACTTCCAAGATATTTTAGCGATTTTAATTTAATCCCTACAGTTTTGATGTTAAATGTTATAAATTAACCAACTCTAATTGTTTTGATCGTTATAGATCAAAACAATTAGTTTGTTACCTATGTTATTTATAAAAGGGCCATGAATTATAACAGATATTAACCACAAATAAATACTGTTTTAAACCAATAAACAAAAAAAGGCAAGAAATTTCATGAGAAAAAGTGATGTTTATTAAAGATATTCACCTACATAACTGAAGTTCAACTACATAACTGAATTCAGTGTCGTAAACCCCGCTATCCTTTTTCTACATTACAGGGCAGCAGATGAAATCAGCAAACCCGTTGTTGCTTTAAATAATCGGCGTCGCTCCACCTTAGAAGGTAGTGCTTCAGACACAGAAGCAACAGATGCTGGTAAAGGTTCCCTATCGCAGCGACAGCGAGGAGTTCTAAGGCCCTCTTTCCCGCCTCCAAGATCTTACGGTACCACGGGTGCCCGCAGCAACTCTTTGCCTCGCGTAAGAATGTCTGAAATGGATTTTAGACGATTTCAACAAATTACTCAGCAGCAACCCCAGTCTGCAGCGGTTAGACTACTACCATACGATTCGCAATCAGACAGCGATGGTGCTCTGTCAGCCCCAGAACTGCCAGCCACAAGAACTGGACGGAGAGACAGAGGTAACGCATATGTCTTGTGAATTTCTTTGTTCCGCTCGTTTTCACGCTGTAAGAATTCTAACTTCTCACCATCTCGAAAAGTCACTGCACTAATTGTATAGCATAGGATAGGAAAAGTTGGCGAAAAGAAACAATGCACACATCTTTAAATGTTGTTATATAAAAATAATTTTGTTGAACTATTCATACTGGAATATTGTATGAAGAACTAAATATAAAACGATGAAAGGAAGAAATCTCAATAAAATTTGGGAGACGGGTTGAAGTTCAATAATCTTTTACGTTTATTCATATTCGTCAACTGTTAAATATGACTAATTCCTGCCACACGCACATAGACCTCACAATTGAACTAAATGGGATATCGACCTCTTATTTTTTAAGACCTGGTTTTGGGAAAAATGCTTTTAGCTGAATTTCAGAAGTATTTTCTATTGCTTGGAGATATTGGGACCCTTATTTTCTTGAGAGGTCTCTTATTTTCCCAGTGAAAATCCACGATTAAAGTTCACTTTACCACCCGAACCACATTACACTTGATGAGACTGTAGAAAGGTTGTCTCCCCCGGAAATTTTCTGTATGTAGCAAGCTTACATATGTGCAGTATACTAGAAAAACCTGAAAACTCCATTACAGCTCACCTGATATGTTTGGCCGAAGACAGAACTTGTTATTATTCGAAACAGTCTACCTTCTTAAAAGATAATACTCGAAGTCCATCAGCATCCTCGCTCCTGCCTTTCGAAGCTAAATTCAGCTAAATTCAAGCTAAACTTTTTTTTATTTAATTCATCTTTTCATTCTTGCTTTAAAATTATTTATTAGTTCAGTTCCTTTGTTATGGAAGATAATAGATAAAAAAAATCACATTATCATGGAATGAATGTCTCAACTATGAACATATTTATAATATCGTTTTAATTTCATCTTAATCTTTGCACTGAAATAATTATTCTTGTTTTGGAAATTGTTAATTCACACTATTGAACATTTCATAAATGCGTGACATTTTATATCAAAAGAATACTTAATAGAAACACGTGGGAAATATTTTTTAACTATTTCATAGCTTTAATGATAATAGTTTTTTCAAATATATGAGAGCTACATGCTTTTCTTTATTCCCAAGCTTACTCTCCAGGGAAGTTCAGTAAAAGGGCACTCCCATTTTAATTCAATTCGGTTTTGTCATTTCTTTTGAACCTCAACTAAAACTTATACCACTTTTTTGTTACTCTAAATTGTGCAGGCCCGGAAATGGCACTCCCTATTGTCAATTATTTTATCTCACTATAACTGTGCGCTTTAGTCATCTGAAAATCTTGGAAACAATGAATCCACTTTATATCTATAGATGGTATATAATGTCCCCAAACAGCTACGGATCATCAACTAATGTATGGAAAAAAGAGCTTGTTTGAACAATGTATTTTATTATTCTTCATGGTCACTGACTCTGAATACTTTATTATATTTTTAATTTTTTTTATATTTTAACTTTATTATATTTTATTTTTTATTACATTTCTGCATCTTAATACGGCTTTTATTTTACTTTAAAGAGACTTGTACGGTATTTAATCAGTTTTTAAAATCATTTAATTTCTATATTCATTCAAAATGTTCTTCTACTTAGAATAATTTAAAATTGATAAAAACAAACCATAATTAAATTTCTTATTAATTTGAAAAATTATTTACCAAGTACTTTTAATCCAAAGTAAACGATAGCCATCATATATTTATTGTAAGATGGGAGACAGAAATAAATTTTCTCCTAATTTGTATCCATGTTACTGAGTATCTAAGAGTAATTTCTTTTAAAGACATTATTTCTTCATTTATACATAATCAAAATCAAAGTACCGATGAGAAATATAAAGTGAATTGATTTGTAAATTACTATTATTAATTGGATATTATTTTAATGGGAGGGGGAGGAAATAACATTGTAAAAACCAAAATTTTATTTGAAAAAAAGAGAGCTGTCTTGATTCTCAAAACACTAGCTTCATTGATAGCAACATTTGCTTGATACATTTGCTTATGATACATGTTCATTTTATATACACAAAAAAATACACAAAATTATTAGATATACAAAACATAAATAATTATTTATATTTCGAAATTACCGTGTTAATACGATTTTTCAATATGTTCTGACTTCTTAAATTTTAAGTTTTTTTAATTTTTTTAAGAGTTGTTTGTCTTCTTTTTGGCTTTTATGGTACTCTCCTTCTTTGAAATCGGGTTTTTTTTTCTTTTCCAGAGGAAGAAGCCAGAAGGTTATGTGTCAAAATGAAAGGTTGCTTTCAGTATATTTTTTTTAGTTTTTTGAGCAGTAAAAACATTGCGTTTTTAAACATTGCATATAGCTCTATACCCAGGTTTCACAGCATGTTGGTAAATACTTCTTACATTCTTGTTTAGTGCCATTCGTTGTGCTGATCATTGTGATGTACATATTGAAGGTTTTCCTTCACTTTCAAGAACTTACATGTTTTGCCTTCCTTCTTTAAAAGTTTTATGTAATCGAAAACCACTTGCCCTCGACTTGAATCGTAAAAATCCTCGTGTATTATGCTTAGTGTCTTATTCTGGTATTTGCAAGCGAGCATTAATCACAAACAGTTGCTCCGAAGACGCTTCCATTTCGACAACTAGTCGAAGGTGGTAGAATCGGAAATAAGCATTTGGGTACTCACAGAACTCTCTAATACATTAGCCCATATGCCCACTTCCGTCGGCTTATTTTGTTACACACGAACATTCCTCTTATTCCTCAAAGATATTATGGGGATTAATATTTTCTCAACAATAAAATGAGTCATATTATTCATTGAATACCATCCGTAATAATTGGTTAGTAGAAAAATGATATTTAGAGTGGCCACAATTGGATTTTTAAATGACTCGAAAAATACATTTAGAGCCCACTTGTAGATGTTTATGTGGAACCAAATTCTTTTTTTAATTTTATATCTGATAATTATGTTTAATTTTACTTGACACTGAAGAAGAATATGGGATTTTGCAATTCAACTATTTATGTATGCTATTTTTTCTTTGCTTTTTTCAGCACGTCGTATGACATCACCCATATTCACGTCCGCGGAGTATAGTCAATGGTTGACTCGAGCCCCATCAACCTCAGCTCTCTATGACCGCAGTCGAAGGACCACCAACCTCCGGCCCCAATTACCCAGAAGCGCGCACAGCGCGGAATCTCTTCTTGATAGATTGAAACAAGTAAGTGAAAGATTTACGCTACATTCCACTTCTCGATTGCCAAAAAGAAAGAAGGTGTATGCTTGTTATTGCGTTCTCCAATCATTCTCTCGAATAAAGGTGCCTAGTAAAGGTAAAGCAAGAGCAAAGAATACCTAAATCGAAAGAAACATACCCATTTAAATCGGTCATTTAAGCAACTACTTGTATATCCAGTATAAACCAATCGAAGTTCCGTTCCAAGGCTGAGGGCAACATAAACTGCAATTTGTCTGCCCCTAGTACATATTTATTAATATTAATTTTTACCCATTCAGAAGTTCTTCCCTACTGAGAATTTAAATTAATGTTCACTAAAAAGCACATTATTTTATATCAAACGTTCTTATAGGTTGTTCTTGCTTGCCAAATTTCATACTTCTTCGTCTTTAAGACTATAAATAACCAGAACCACTGGTAGCGGTAATAAATGTATTACCTTTCTAGGGTAAACGTCTATGAAACTCTAATTAAATATAATTCAACCAAATTTATACAATACTTTGGGAGAAGATGAAATTATGTCTTTATGATGTTATTATGTGCCCAAAAGAGAAATATGGAGGGAGCAACTCCACCTTTTTAATTTACTGTCAACAAATCGGAATGCTAGCAATTTACACTTTTATAAAATTTTAGTACGTTTGAACCCTTCAAATCATCTACTCTAGATAAAATAGGCGCTTACTATATTGATTAAAATAATTCTACTTCCCTTTCGGTACACTGGTATATCCCTTCCTAAAAGATTCTAATGTCACACTCAACCCGGTATTCAAAACTTTTAGATCTTGATTTTGAAAACAAATATTATTGCTAAGTTTACAAGGAATAGGATAAAGGAGAAAGATTCTCTTTGAAATTTGATAACAAGTTAGTTGAAATCATGAGTTTGATGAATAGTTATGCTTTACCTCAGATTTCCTCCATAAAGAGAACTGTTATCATGGGGATGAGGAAAAAGAAATCTTCAAGTGAAATTTAATCTTAGAGAATTAAATGTATCTAACTTTTAATGTTCAAATGAAATATGTTACCCTAGTTTTCATAATTTTTTCATTTAGACTGTTATATAAGGTGTCCAGTCAAGACAACAAAACTGCGCAGATCCTAATCATTGCTTGGATAAAATGGATAAAATTTACCACAGAAACATACGTTCACTATTTGCCGCTTCCACAAAAAAAAAAGATACGATCGCACACCTATTGTGAATGAAATGAACGCTTTATTAGAAAGATTAAGGGTGGTATAACACGATGCTTACATAGAAAGGCGCTCAAAATGACCACCACGGATATGCAGGCATACATAGGAGGGTTGTAAAATTATTAACATAACACAATCTAACAGTGTGGTTCTCAAAGGTAAAGGCAGCATACTGTTAAATAATTAAGTCTCTTTCTATAGTAACTCAGTTTTGACATACGAATTTCTTTTCATATACCCTTTGGAAACGTTCTTCAAAAGTCTGAACTGAAGACCATGATGGTCAAACAGCCGGACCACTACATACTATTACTTGCGGTTTCATACGCTTCTTTGAAATGTTCCCGATGGAATTCCATATATTTTTCCTTTTGCATTTTCCTTGAAAACTCGGACTCATAAAAGTATCGTTCTTTGGTAAATTTTAATGTACTAATAAATCATTATGCGAAACGATTACCATTATTTGAACAGATTCTCAATATGCACAATTATGCGGTCTTGACCTGACAGCTTTTATAGAACAGAAGCCATTAGCTATTTTTATTATTTAAAATTAATATTAACTTTAATGGTTACAATAAATTTCTATTGACGTAACCATTTGTTATTTATGCGATCCATTACTTTTACAAATACCACCCTAACACAATCAGGATTTGGTTCTACTGCAACTACTACCTATCTTTTAAATTATTCAATAATTTCCTTCGCTAATGCAGTGTAAATTATAAAACAATATAAAACTCTTGGCAATCTTAGGTCTGTGGAATTTACTTTTTCTTCCTTGCAAACAAATATGTTACGCTTTGCGAAGATAATACTCCTACATATTTAATTACAGATAGATACATTAATTTCAATCAATAAAATGTATTAAATGGATTTATATATAGATAGTTTGGTCTTTAAAAAGACTTTTTAAAGTTAAAATCATAAAAAATAATAAAATTATAACAAAATTGTAAAATACATTATAAAATTAATAAACATAAAAAATTAGAAAACAAAAAAATTAACTTCATATTTTATTCAAAACACTTTGATTAATGTTATAAAACATGCATTATTTGTAATTTATTTATGGGATTTTCTTAATAAAACAGTTAAAATTACTGTTTCCAAGTAGAAAAATAATTGCCTTAAATTTTAATAATTGTTTTTAATATTTAAAAGTATTAAAAGTATGTACGATAACTCTATTTTCATAGGAAGAAGAGCGTGGACTCGGATTGCCTACCTCTGTATCAACATTATACACTCGACGACCTCTGCTGCGCTCTGCAACTGATTTAGCATCGGAGCTAGGCCGTCATACCATTTCCCATCAGCCAACTCATCAGACGATCCTCAGCCACCCTTACATTCTTGAATACCTTCGACAAATACCTAATCCTACACCGGTCAAACCCTCTGAGGAACGTTTACATCTTTTGACACTCAACCCCCGCGAGTTCATGAAGTACAGGCCTGAAAAGGATTCGGAGACAGTCTTAGGAGGGGATGGTTTCAGTGGATTACTCTGGGTTCACTTATTGGCTGGGCGTGGATTAAGATCTACCAGCCATAGTGATCATTTCAGAGATCTCTACTGCGTTATCGAATGTGACCGTGTGCACAAAGCGCGCACAGTCGTCCGAACGGGCGAGCATAGTTTCGACTGGGACGAAGTCTTTGAGCTAGAACTGGTAGACAATACAGAGGTCGCCTTTCTCCTGTACAGTTGGGATCCCCAGCTGCGGCACAAACTTTGCTACAAGGGCTCAGTCCATTTGCTGACCATTCTCCGTGAATCACCTTCTCATAGCTTAGCCCTAAAGATGGAACCTAGAGGTACTTTGTACCTAAAATTAAGGTACAGGGATCCCAGGCAAACATTTCAACGTCTGCCCTCCCAAAATCCCAACGCCTTATTTGGCATAGACCTTGAATCAGTGGTTATCAGAGAAAATTCAGGCTTCTCGGTCCCTCTGATCGTGAAACGATGTGCGGAAGAAGTTGAAAGGAGAGGTCTGGACATCGTTGGAATTTACCGCCTGTGTGGATCAGCAGTTAGAAAAAAGACATTACGAGACGCCTTTGAGAGGAACTCACACAACGTTGACCTCTCTGTTGACCATGTTCCAGACATCAATGTCATTACAAGTAAGTAAACATCAGTTTAGTTTTTCATCTCATTAAAATCCTCGACATTTTACTTTTTTAATTCTTTGATTTTAGGTTGCGTTAAAGTTACGTGAGACAAAAGATTCATAAATGTAAAATTTTTAAGAGATAAAATTCTCCTCCTCAATAACTCAGATGTTTATATTTAACTTTAATAAAATGTAACATCTGAACGAGTGAGCAGGTAATCAATAATGAACAGGTTATCAGTTTTAAAGATCGTATTTTGGGTTGAGCAATAGTGCGTAAATTGGTAAACCGTTTACATTAAATCCTTAAAGTAAAATATGCTAGACTCACTAAGTGAAATTTTAACATATTGTATGTAGGTGAATATTTTAAAAACAGAAATTCTAAAATTTCTACATTATTTCAACGAAATTATATTAAATTAATTTCTTTAATTTATCTGCATTAAATAAAATAATTTTTAAATATTTGTCAGTTTCTAAGGAGAATCGAAGCTTTTGCTTTATACAGTGATATGGTAGCATGATTTAAAAAATACTATAAATAAGTCTTTAAACTATATTTTAAGGCTCTTTAAAAAGTTTAAACAAATATATAATTATACTTAGACTTTAAAAATTTGAGTATCATATTTATATTGCCATCGCAAATTTTTCCTGTTTAAATTAGTTATATTTATTTTTGAATTTTCTTGTGTTCGCCGTAATAGTTAGTTCGTTCTTCACTATAAGGTTATTTTTTTCCTTTTCCTGTTGACGCTACTCACATATGAAAATGAAGTTTGAACTGAAAATTTATATTCTCTTTTGGGAATATATACTCAAAACTAGGTATAAGCCTAACTAGGATTGAAACTAAAAATTTATATTCTCTTTTGGGAATATATACTTAAAACTAGGTATAAGCCTAACTAGGATTGAAACTAAAAATTTATATTCTCTTTTGGGAATATATACTCAAAACTAGGTATAAGCCTAACTAGGATTGAAACTAAAAATTTATATTCTCTTTTGGGAATATATACTCAAAACTAGGTATAAGCCTAACTAGGATTGAAACTAAAAATTTATATTCTCTTTTGGGAATATACACTCAAAACTAGGTATAAGCCTAACTAGGTATTCTAGATGTTCACTAGGTATAACACTATGAAACCCCCTGCGGGATATATTTTCCATTTCCAGCAGCTATAGATGCTGTAATCGAGTAATAATGTTATATTGACTAGAACTATTTATGTGTCTTTAAAACATTTTCCTTGTTTTTATTTTATTTAAAAAAAATCGTTACATGTAAATCTGTAATAAAATATACTATTAATTCTCTGAGCTACATTTTTGGTGTGAGGAAAAGTGTGTAAATTAGGTTTCCGTAAGACACACATAAGCAAACGATATTGCAATTGTTATCGCCTATGAGAATTAAGTACAGAAGTAAACTTTTACGTATAAATTAATTCCTCAGAATTAAATAGAGAACTATAAACGATATTTATATTTTACAATCGTAGAAAAAACGATATTTTATTTCTGTCAGTAGAAAGTTTGAAATTTCGTTTAATTCAAAGAAAAGAAGAGCTAAAGGCTTTATAAACCCAAAACTTTCAAATTTTTAATTTTTTAAACTTTTTTATACGGTTGCACAGTAAAGTTTTTCATTGGCCTTTTCTCCTCAACCGTTGGTCAAAGGCATACTTCTAACTACAAAAATATTTCAAATAAGATGAGCATTCTTTTTTGGGTACTTTGAAACTTAAAAATTTAATTTTGAAAAAATTACAAAATCTAGATTTTCATACCTTTTCCCATTTTATATCGTTTAGATTAACGGTTTCTCATAATGTATAGTAAATATTAAAAATCGTCCTCAGAACTGTAACATGAAAAGTTCTTCTTCCTTTTAACAGAAATATGACGAATTGTTTGAATTAAAATTTTCAAGATTTTTCTCCTTCATTCAGGGATCAATTAATAGAATAATTACAGTAAGTGGAAGTAGAAATCAGATTCCATACTCTCTTTTACGGCAAATGAAAGAAGAGTTTAATAACTTATTTTGCTAGAAATTACGGTGTATATCCAATTTACTATATATACACCATTTTAACTGCGGGAACCTCTCCTCACCTTTCACCGTAATAGGGGCGTTGAGCCTGATTCCAACCTTGAATTACTGCAATTAATATATTAACCAATCCCTGAAGGAAGGAGAAAAAATCTGGAAATTTTGGAATTTAAATATTTTGATCAATTTTTGTCACGAAAAGTGGAGTTTGTTTGGTTACCGTTCCTCGTATGAGATACTATTTTTACTAAATATGATGATAGAAAACGGAGGAAAGTATAAAATTTTAGATTTTATAATTTTCGCAAAGTTAAATTTTTTAATTTTAAAATGCCCTAAAATGAAATTTAAAACATTTTTGTAGTGAGAAAGTATATTACATATTACTACGATCAACAGTTGCGGAGAAAAAGGCAGGTCAAGAACTTGACTATGCACCCTGTTTAATTACTGTACTTAAAATAAGCTTGTTAATTTATTTCGATACTTTAGATTGAAAGATACTTTAAATATAAGAGAAAATATTAAAATCCATCGGATTTATTTAGGGTTTTTTATGTTATACCAATAGGAAATTAATCTAAGATGTATACACTATCTATTAGGTGTGTGTACGCAGACATACATACTTGTGAGTGCGTATTTACAGTAAATTGAAATATGCTTATTCCATGTTATTTTTTTTTAGTTAAAAATATAACAGGTGGCATAGTAAGTATTTTAATGCCATAGTTATTTTGTATAAATGCACTTTCATAATCAGACTATAATACACCATACCTCACTCTACAGCCACATTTCATACGGCATATCGGTATAACTGTCTTTTCAAATAAGAGCTCATTTTTGATTTACAACCCACAGTATTTCTTTCCACAACTAATAACTACGCTCTATTTAGTTTCATCTTCTCCATTCCGGTTGCTCTTCTATATGTTCGCCATTAGTTTAGATTAAAACAATTTCTAAATATTTTATTATCTGTACAAACATGTACATATGATTATTCTTCGATCTTTTTCGATTTACAATCCACAGTGTTTCGTTTCATATCTAATAGCTACGCTCTATTTAGTTTCATCTTCTCCATTCAGGTAGTCTTCTATATGTTCGTTATTAGTTCAGATTAAAACAATTTCTAAATATTGTATTATATGTATATACATGCGTGTATGATTATTCTTCGATATTTTTCGATTTACAATCGACAGTCTTTCTTTCACAGCTAATAGCTATGCTCTATTTAGTTTCATCTTCACCATTCAGGAAGCTCTTCTATATGTTCATCATTAGTTTAGATTAAAACAAATTCTAAATATTTATTATATGTATAAACATGCGCATATGATTATTTTTCGATTTACAATCCACAGTGTTTCGTTACACAGCTAATAGCTACGCTCAATTTAGTTTCATCTTCTCCATTCAGGTAGTTCTTCAATATGTTCATCATTAGTTTAGATTATAACAATTTCTAATTATTTTATTGTGTGTATAAACATGCACATATGATTTTTTCTGTTTTTTTTTAAGTTTTATAATTATTTTTTTTAGTTTCATCTTCACCATTGTTTCTATATGTTCATCATTAGTTTAGATTACATTCTAAATATTTATAAGATAAACATGCGCATATGATTATTTTTCGATTTACAATCCACAGTGTTTCGTTACACAGCTAATATACGCTCAATTTAGTTTATCCATTCAGGTAGTTCTTCTATATGTTCATCATTAGTTTAGATTTACAATCTAATTATTTTATTGGTGTATAAACATAATATGATTTTTTCGTTATAAGTGGATTTACGGTTAACATTGTTTTCTACCGTACCTATAGGGAAATAAATAATATAAAATGCTTTATGAACTAAAGACTGTATTTTATAAAGGATTTTGAACATATCCAATTAAATTTATATGGGTTTGTAACAAAATTATCATTTCGTTATACGGCTTTTCAGTTTACGGCCAACTATTACCGTACCTATCTAGGCCGTAAAGCGAGGTATGGATATATTTTGCTACAACAGAAGAAAATAGATTAAAGTTGCAACTGCAAACTAATTCAAACTAATTCATGAAATATTCTACAGCATTTGGAATGCGTAAGTTATTTTGGCAGAATGATGTAGAGACTTGTCATCAACTCTGTATAAATAAAGACAAGAGTCTTGGCGTTTATAGAATTATCGACCCGAGAAATTTATGCCCTGTTCGTGTGTTCCCCGCCTGTTGTCTAGTCTGTTGATGAGGTGGGCTCAACCTGTTGAGCTCAAGCAAATGATAGATTGGGAAAGCGAGCTTAGAAGGACGTTGGGAAAACAAATGTTCGCATTTTTCCTGTCCCTATAAAGCGGAGAAATGGAATTCGAGGGAGAAAAATTGGTCGAAAAGCATAGAAAAGCTAAACATCTTAAATAAAAAATAACTTCTTAAAATGAAACCACAGATAAAAATTTTCAATATACTCAACTTTATATTACCATGTAGACCCCCATAAAAATATTAGTGTCTTCAAAAATATTATACAAGAGAAAAATGTTTTCGAGCAGCTTAGTAAAAGTTCATGTCATGGAGTACCCCTATCCCTTGTAATCTGATACAGCTGTAGATAAATAACCTCTTAAAAGCATTTTTCAAAAATGTTTATTTGGTAAATATTTGTAAAAGTCAATAAACCTTAGCCGTCAAAAAT
The DNA here is from genome assembly GCA_032207245.1 of Pardosa pseudoannulata. Lineage (NCBI taxonomy): Eukaryota > Metazoa > Arthropoda > Arachnida > Araneae > Lycosidae > Pardosa > Pardosa pseudoannulata. The sequence continues at coordinate 97,757,496 of CM063502.1, forward strand.
AACATATTTCACCTTTGTTTGATCCCCATGCATCCACGAATGTGACATGCAAATAAAACTGAATGTGATCCCTCCGAAAAATACTTTTAAATTTGGCTCAACTTAATAGTTATGTGTCAGCTAAGAATGAAAATGTTTTATTTTGAAATTTAGATTCTTATATAGCATTTAACTGACTCAACATTGTCATTTCTGTTGTTTGTCAGATTTTTTGAGTCTGCCAGACTGAAATATTGCCTAGCATGGTATTCGAGATTTAAGTGCAAGATCACTGATATATTGAATACTGCTTTCAGTGTACGTCTTTCTGATTTACTGATTTGTAAATGCAACTTTGTTATTCGTACTGTTGAGAAGGTAAGAGATTGGGGCATCTTAGATATTGTAAACAAACCAGAATCGACGCACAATGAAGCAACTGAGTAATCTGATAATATTGCTCTGCGTCCGCAGAAAACAGCTCTTGGCGAGTAGGGCTCGTCAAAGTCTACAGTTGCACAGGAAATGAATGACTATCCCAACTCGTCAATGTATGTCAAGGGGTTAAACTTCATACATCCATCATCAAAAATGAGAAAAATAGAAGAACGATGTTTAAGTAACAGTACAGAATTTCCCAAAAGTATGGAAAGAAAATTAATGCAATAACTTTTTTAATAATAGGAATACTTTATTACAATATTTGTATAAAAATAGAAAAAACTTTAAATTTTACTGAACGGGTATTGTTTTATCCCATATTTTGAGCTATGGATTATGAACGTCTAAGACTTTTTTTAATCCAAGAATGTCGTTACAATGGTGTTCATCATCAGAAATAGTTTTCTATTCAATGATTGACAAGCGAACCAAGCTTCGCACATGAAAATATATATTTTGTTATTTTACGGTGCATAAAAAATAAATTTGCAATTTTCAAGATTAAAATTACTCCTTTTAAGAAGCTAATTCCTTCTTGATCAAGACTTTTCAAAAAGCAATAGACACGCACTATCCATTCATAATACATCGTTGCAAAAAATAAAAACATTTTTCAATTAAATTTTAAACTTTTATCTCTGTTGTATATACTTTGCTGCATTAAAATATTATTATAATCAAAAAAGCTACTGTCAGAAACATTTATCAAAGGGACTAAAAGTTTCTTTCCAGATTTTGAAAAACCCCTATATATTAAAGAAAACTATTAAACTTTCATTAATAACATAATTACTCTTACATCGTGGAAAATTCGTATCATAAAAGAAAAACTAAATAATGAGGTACATTTACTATTTACTTTGAATATAGACGTATTTATCTGGTCCTGTAATCGTCCCCTACGTTTTTCTCCCGTGCATTTCAGAAATACGAAGAGCGTCTTCAGCAGTTAATAACTTAAATTATATTTTTGAAGAATGTACCAAGAAATCTTGAGCCAGTAAAAATTAAGTAACATAAAAAATACAGGCTTTTTTATATCTGATCTTATTCTTTTTTGTAGAAAAAAAACATTACTGGATAGAAATAGTGTATGTGTCTTTCTGTCTCACAGGTTTCACTATCCATTTCATTAAAATGTCTCTTATGACACGAACGAACCTTACAAAAGTGACATGGTACAAAAAGTTCACGATATGGCTGTCAAATAAAATTTAATCCCAGCTTTAACAAATGAAATGCATATCCTTTCTATCAAAAAAAGGATATATACACAAATAGCCCAATTTGTATTAGTATATCCAATGTTATTTTATTGCCGAATGGAGATAATTTAATTACATTTACATTATTGAGGGAGGAAAAACCTTTGCCCCAATATTCAAACGCATAGAAGTAAACACCATGTATTTTCATTGCTGCCTTCTGATTTAATGCGAAAAAATATATTCTTTTCTATTTCTTTCTTTATGTTCTGGTTTCTTTACAACCCTGTGTAATCTTGCGATTAAATAGTTACGTACAAGCATATTTTCTGCTGCAGATAGAAAGTAGGTTTTTTTTTTTTTTTTTTTTTTTTTTTAATGAAAAGCAATGTACGAAACAAATATATTTCTTACCCACAATTTTTCTGTGAGAATACGTGTTTTGCCAGAAACATTAGATATAATTTATTTTCTGCATTAAATTTATTAAATCACACACGTTGCGATGTTGGATTTTCAGGACTCTGGGATTGATTCAATACCCTTAAGCAGTAATAGGATAAAATGGCTGAATTGCCGACTTCTATCTAGAAAAGCCATAAAATTCTTATGATAAATATTTATAGATTCAAATATAGATTTTAAAGTTGTCCAAAATTTAGGTAGCATTTATTTTTTCATGTTCATTTTGAATATTCATTTGTTTTAAACTTTATCGATTACGTTAAAACACTTGACTATTTTCTAAAATCAGAAATGCAACCATGTGATTATAGGTAGATTTAAATAAGCACATAAACACGTCAAATGTATTAAAAGTAATTACAATTGAACGTTATGATATTATTATGATATTATTAGGAATTATGATATTATTAGGAATTATATATTAAGTATTAACTAATAAAAATAGTAACACTATGATATTATACTTCATACTATAGTTACCAACAGGTTACCCCTAAAATACTTTTTAAACTTCCTTAGCTTGAAATTACTCCTTAATTATTATCAAAACAGATTACTTGGCAGTTACAAAGGAAAATATAAAATAAATTTCACAACTTTTATGATTTATATATTAAATACATGACGGTTATAAAAGTAGTCTAAATGTACATATTTACGTTATTTAATATTTTGTGAGTGAAACCCTTCCGCCGGGAAAAATCCCTAAGAGGAAGAATAAAAGTTTCGATCATAGAAGGCTCTATATTGCTTAAGACCTTAAATACTGTATTGGCAAACATCTGAGTTTTGTCTGTTCGATCTAAAGTGTTTCCACACGCACATTTCTCCTCAGGTCTTTCAAACTCAAAACATCATTAAATACTCTAAATCCATCAAGAGATTGTATTTCACTTATTGCAGCTTATTAGGTTTTAGAAACACGTGCTTTGAGCTGTCTCTGTTTCTTGAATCACACTTAATGAAAGTCGAGTATTTTTCACCCCACCTTGTGCATATAAAGTACATTCTGTTTAAAAGATTGCTAATAGACAGAAAAAATTCACTACATTATTTCTAAACAATATATATAAAATAAGTTTATAAAGGCTATGTTAGAACCGGCTTTTGAACTGAAGCCGGGAGCTGTTTTTTTACAGTAAAGTTTACACTATATTCTCTGCAGATTAAAATAAATAAGTCGCATTGAATGCTGGACAATATATTTTAACTATAAGGTAAGAAAACTGGAGAGATCGGATATTTTCTCTCTTACCTCAAAGATTGAAAGTAAGCAGGTAAGGTCATCATTCAGGATTCACATTTACTTATTTCAGTCAGTTCAGTCAGTAGTTGCCGGATGTTAATTTTAACGAAAGGACTTACTTGGTGTTTAGGAGGTAAGAACTTAAGCTGGATCAAGTCCATTCGTTATAACTTAAGAATCAATGCAATTATGTCGTTATATTGAACAAGATATTATTTAGCAGTTATTCAACATAAAAACTAGAAACTATTTATAAAAGATTCGTAAGAGATTTTACTTTTTTAAATATTTTACTGCAACTGCCAAAACATAAGTGTATTGCTTTCATCACAACAGCTTATGGGGAGAGAACTAACGCCCTGAATAAATGTAACTTGTGCTGAGTGGCGACGCCCACTCAATGATCAGCAAATTAAAAAAAAAGGTAAGGTACAGAATGAATTTTTATAAATGCTAAAGTGAAAATAGATTAACCAAGATTGGAGAAGAAATGGTTTTTGACGAAGGTATTACTTTTTTATGCTTGCTTTTCAAGTCCAATAGAAATAGTTCGAAAAAAGAAAATGAATTTATTTAAGTGTGTGTGAAGGAAGGGGGACAGACAAATGTTTCTAATATAATTACAAGCACATACTGAAGTAAACATGATACTAGAGGTCTTAGTTCGTATAAAAATGCAATATTGTTTACATTATGACTACTGTAACATCTGTAATAAGTACTTCCTAAATGATAAGCAAATAATATTTCAGAGAAAATATACGAGATAATTCAGTTATTTAGTTTTGCCATAGAGCTTTTTATAGGAGGTATACATTAAAATTTATCTTACCTTTGGTCCTTTTTTACCTTAAGTGTAGTTCTTTAAATCGTAGCAAGGGAATTAGTTAGAGATGTAACCTGATTTTGGGAAAGAAACAGAAATTATTTAGAGGGTAAATATAAATGAGTTGAATGCAGCTGATAATTGTTTTAAATAAAATGAAAAAATAACTTGAGGTATTTTGTGCCACTTTGTTCTAAATTATATACTACACTATAACCGAAATTCGACAAAACTATGATAGCTTCGTAACAAAAACAAAATGTTCTTTTTTATACTTCCTTAAAGCTGTAATTAGCAGTTCAATAATTCTGCATCATACTAGTAATTTATAAATGCTTTAGTTATAATAATCATAGACAAATTCTTATGCACAGTATTTTATATCCCCAATAACATACAAGATTATTCATACCCAATCATAAGAAATGACACATTTTAAAATCTTAGTTATGCGTGATTAAATGGTAAATCAACACTTTTTTATTGATAAAAGGGATAAATTGGTACTCTTGACAAGCATTCTCCTTGACGTATTTGTTTAAATCCAGATCATCAACCTACCTTAAAAAGAATACCTTCAGAGCTACGTGGTTTTATAAAAGGTTACCATTTTAGCTATTCTTTCTGCTTTAGCTTGGGTAACACGTACAGTCCACAACTATTAGAGTTCTAAGGACAAGTAGTAAATAGTAGTAGACCTTACGGATAACTAATATAAATACTACAGGTCACTAATTAACTATCTTTATATGATCCAGCATAAACTCTAAAACAAGTCACCATTTTTGTGATCCTAATAATTAATTAACACCAACATATTTTTAAAGATTTATCTTTGAATCACCAAAAAGCTTAACTTTTCGTCTACTAATTGATCCATGTAGGCAGGATTTTATAACACAAAACAGTTTACAGAAGTCTTAATAGTTCATTGAGACATTAACTAGAACATTAAAATAAAACAACATGAAAATGCACTAACAATTCAAGTTTTCAAACAATTTAAAGAACAATAAAATACTTACATATATGCTACAGTTTATAGATATCAAAATACTTTTAATCTCAGGCTCCTCAGGTGCAAACTTCTTTCAAAATGTAAAAGTTAAGTGACAGTTAATTACTGGTATATTTTAAAAACAGAATGGATTAATTTGAAAATTACTTTCAACACCAGATCAAGTAGCTGAAATAACATGAGAAGGCTTGCTTTGAAATCACTCTAAGGAAACAAGACAGAATCCTTATGAAAAATAGTTCGGGTGAACTAATTGTTCACTACGCGCTGCGATTCTCTTAAACTGTAGTTAATACATAACATTGCGACTATTAAAAAGCCTAAAAACAAGTGGCATAAACACAATTTAATTCAACCCTCCCTATATGGTCCGACTTAAAAGATATTGCATGAATTTTTACTTCTTAACATAAAGATTTCATCCCAGCTTACACATTTGTATTATATTTTCACATAAATATCATAACTGATCATAATTTTATCAAATTATAGTACAATTGCAATTATAATTATTTGTATTGCATTATAATTTAACAAAATGGCTAGACAGTCACAAACAAAAATTCCTCCCCCTACCCCCTCATGAAAAAGTCTGTATCCGCCATGACTAGAAACATTTAAATTCGAACATTTTATTATAAATGGAATCTAATATGTAAACTGAATGTAAAGTGGATGTAATTTCATTCAAAAAGAATTCCTCGTGTTGCCAGAGTTAGTAAACATTCATAAGTAAAAATAGTTATCCGTTGACAATATCAGCGGTCTCTTTACTTCAGAGACTGAACAATGGCCTAATGGTGCTGCGCAGCTCTTCTGTACCAGATTTCGTAGGTTCGAATCATGCTGCTGGCATGGATATTCGTAGCTGTTCGAAACTGGCTTTGATCAGTAGATCCCTGTATCATTATTCCTCGTGAAACAAAAACAGTAAATTGTAGAACTCCAAACCAAATCAAACCTTGCCGAAAGATGGCCGAATGGTTAGGGTTCTGACCTTCGGTGCCGGAGTTCGTGGGTTCGAATCCCACTGTGGCTTGATGTTTCTAGCCGTTCAGAATCGACTTTAAGCAGTAGGTGCCGATCTCATTAGCTCTCGTGGTGTAAAACAGTAATCCGTAGGACTCCAAATCTAGCCTTTATTTTGGAGTAGAAATAGGTTTTATTGGTAGCTTAAAGAATACCTATAATATCTACTTATTAAACTTAACTGAGCTAAAAGGTACAAGAAGCTGTAATCATTTATTTGCCTTTCTTCCAAGGGCCAATTGACGACTGAAGATCAGAAGCCATTATTTGGTTTTTATATGACACAGCACAATTACATCCATGTCTATTGAGTGGCAGTGCCAACTCTAACCACAATCTAGGTGGCTCAGTATCTATCATGCTTCTTTACTTTAGGCTAAACTCAACTTGAGACAATTTTGGCTTGGAGGGCTGGATACGAAAATAAAACTAATATTTGGGAAGCAGCTTTATTCTACATGATGTTTCAAGAAAAATATTCTAAAATAAATAAACTTTAGAAATATTAAATAAAACTCAAAAGAAACAGCACTTAGAATAAAACATAGTAAATACGGGTATATTACAGAACGAAAGTAATTTGTTAAATTTTCATCCTCTCCATCGTTTTTTCTACTAAAAGGCTTTCTAAAAATTCAGGAAAAGATAACAGTAACTTTCGTATCTCAATTTTCTCATTCATTTAAACAATAGCAGAAAGCAAACACAGACTCTATATTTATACAAATGCTCTTATAAAATTTTACTTTAAAACCTTTAAAGCAGTTGATTCTATATTGGGAAGGAATTTATTTATAGTCCCTCAGTCACCTAAAAATTTAATCTATATCTTTCACAGACATCCTCTCGATCGATATCAGTATAATTTTAAATGGAAAACATTATTCTGAGAAACATCAAGTCGGAGCTATTTCTGTTTGCTCTCCTTTTGACATTGTGTAACACAGCTGCTGTCCTCTGGCTCGTTAATGAAATTTTTTCCCTCCATGACCGAAAGAAATTGCCATGTTAAGCAAATATTGAATTAGTGTCTTTTATATACTAGTATTTTACGAAATCGTGTTAATTATAACTATCTGAAGTTCAAATTTTGTAAATGTTAAACCTTAGTAATGTATTACATTATCTGTTAAGGAAAATATATTGTTGGTTTAGATTAACAAAGAGACTTGAGTATCCCAAATATTTTGCAATATTATTAAATGTTTTTTCGTTGTTTCACTACTTTAATATAAAATATATTGTTGGCAGTTCTAGAATTATATTCGAGAACAATGCTGAAAGGTTTTAAAATTATTTGTTTACTTTATAAATTATTGAAATAAAATTTGATACTCCATTGAGAAAAATCAGCATAACCTCGCTGCTAATGCTTTAAATGAATTTATCTAAAAGAAATGTTTATTATTTTTTTCATTGTCAACTAAAATATTAAAATATATCACATCTTATTAAACAATCTCTAAATTCTGTAATCACAATCTTCTTTACTTAGTTAAGATTAAAGACATCGATTCATTTCGCTGTTTTTCGGTATCGGAATCTGTTTGTTCGAATCCCACTGCTAGCATAGATTTTCATAGCTGTTCGAAATTTACTTTAAGCAGTAGGTCCCGATCTAATTAGTTCCCGTGTTATAAAATATAAAATATCGACCTTAGCGTTCAAAACCAAACCATATATTCACTTCACGCTGATTGTTCAAAAAATATTAATATCATTCGTTTCTAGAAATAAGGCCGAACGATGTTTGCCGATTGGTTAGGGTGCTGACCTTCGGATCCGGAGTTCGTGGGTTCGAATCCCACTGTAGCATGGATGTTCGTAGCCGTTCGGAATCGGCTTTAAGCAGTAGGTCCCGGTCTCATTAGCCCTCGTGTTGCAAAAAGTAGACCGTAGCACTCCAAACCAACCTTCTACAAATAAGTTTCATTTTTTTTTTCGATAGAAATTTTCCTATATTTCTTTAAGTTACATTCCTTTCACTTGCTATTAGACATGAGTATTTTACAAGCAAAATAGCTTATAAGTATGTTAAAAATCCGTTACATATAAATAAAATATTTTACTTCAAGGACAAAAATGCAACCCTACAAAACTTATTTGTAATTTATTTATCAAATAATAATTTTATATTTAAGTTTATTATGAACTCTACGGTCAGTTGTTCTTTACAAGTGGGTTAATTATAGCTGGTTGTACTGCTTAAATCTTATTCCAAAAACCAATACTAGCAATAGGACTATATCCACTAATTTAAGCAGGCAGTGCTGTATCTGTATTTTCTCACCTCTCCAATACTATTAAAACCCTATCAAGGAAATAACTATCTTTTACATCAATTAGAGCCTTTCATTACTTAATATTTTCTATTAAATTCTCAAGTTTTCTGTAATTTATAATAACGACAATAATATCTTGTGTAAATTCTTTTGATAATGCAATTAGTTTGACAACATTAACTGATCAGCTAACTACATAAATTCGTTTCGAGCACATTTAAAGATTAATGAAACTCAGACGAAAACTTTTCAAGTCATGACAAAGCAATTACTCCTCCAGTACTTTACAAATCTAATTATGACGTTAATCAGTGTCATCATTTGAAGTTAAAACTTCTCAATGTTGCTTCTCTCCATAACAGGTTTAAAGTCGGACTAGTTATAATTCTGTTTAGTGTAATTAAATTACTGATATATATTGCTTTCCTTTCATTTAATTTTTTTAATTTAAAATTAAATATTGCGCTTAACTAAGAGATAACTAAACATGAAGAAAAATAGATGAATTCTCAAAATTCTCAAACTGTCAAGGGAAAGCATATTCTTGTCAGTCATTAGTTTTGAATTTTACCATTTATTGAAAAGCTTTAATAGAAATTAATATCTTTCAACCTGCTGAGAATGGATTTCTGTACTGTGTATGTTCGGTAAATGTTGTAAGTAAACGCCTAGCCATTCTTTTTGTACGCAGGCGTTCTGAAAGACTACTTGAGGGAGTTACCCGAACCATTGTTCACGAAAGGTCTATTCGACATGCTTGTGGATGGATTCAGCGTTTGCTTACCGGATGACCCAGAAGGAAATGCCAAACTCATGTTCAGTATCCTCGACTGCTTGCCCAAGGTCAATCGGGTATGTATGATCATTTTTATAACACGGAAATACTTAATACTCCAATTACTGGTCAAATTTTACAGGTTGGATAAGGTACTGTATATCTTCGACTACTAAAATCTTAACTTAAGTTTTATAAGTCTAATTCTGATTCTGAACTACTACCAGCATTAAAAAGTAGTAGAATATTAAAAGGACAATTATCTTCGAAGTAAGAAGTGTAATCCCCATACTAAGAATAGATAGTGACTCATTCGTTCGTCTGGGATTCTTAAATACCTTTAAGACTGATCTCAAGAAGGGGTGAAGAGAAACAGCTGTATTCAATCTACTTTTCTTTTAATCTCTTACTATTTTGTATGATAGATGCTTGAGTGACTACGTTTTCTCCCTGAAAACTATTCTATGGCATAAAATAAAAAATATTTTGGTCAGAATATTTTTTACTAATATCTGGAGTATTCTATAAAATTCCTAAACTGATTGAGAATTTTTTTTATTAGTTCAATACAAAGAAAGAAAAGGCTGTTTCCGAAAATTCAACCACTTCAATAACTATTTTTAAAAAATTCTCTAATCTGTATCAAGAACTTGGATTGACTTAGTCTGTCTTTTTTAACTTTACAAATATAGGAATATTTGTTCTCTGTTGTATCTTGAGTTAAATTTTTATTTAGTATATTCTGGAATTCGAAGGGGGTATTAAAACAGTAACAATTTTGAGGTAAAATGAAAATAGTTAAATACTATTTTTTTTTATCTGTAATCTATAGCAAAAATTGGTATCAATTTTTTTTTAGTCTCTCTGGTCTTGGCTAACGAAGGATACTTAGCTTTCTATTGAATCTTATGTTTCTTAAAATGCTACATAATACATTTTAAAATTTAATAATCTGTTTTGCTTACATCATTTACTTAAACTACTTGGTGAACTTTAATTTAATAATCTTGCATCTTTTAGAATTATTGTCACGTTCCTAGTTAGATGTGAATGATTTTAGATATTAATTAAGCACTAGTTCCAGATTATCATATATATTAACAAGGAGACAGCATGGGTAAGCATAGTAAAACACAACATATAGTCAAGGACACAGTTCCAGTTAAAAATGTTATTTCAATTATAGTTGGTTGCAGTTAGCACATGGTACATAACATATCCCTTTTAAATAAAGAAAATAATAAGGAAGTATATGTACAGGTACCTGATAAAAAGAAATCAAGAACGCAAAACAGTTATTAGATTAAAAGAAAACAGAAAAATTAAGAATAATATTTATGCATAGTCTTTAAAATGTTGTGAAGGTTTTATTGTTCAACCAGAACGAGTTGTTTGAGCAGTATTCACATAATGTGTGACTGATATGTCTGAGATACTGGGGCAGCGATATAATTACTGATTGCAGAAACCGTAAATAAATCTCCAACTGTAGTTCTTTGATTAAAAGGAAGTACAGGTTTAAAAAAATTTATGTTACCATTATTTCTGCGATAGTCTACATCATTCTTTGCTTTTATGATGTAGAACCTGGGCTGTGATCCAACTCTGGATATTTTTTCTTTATACCGCTGATTATTAAAACATCAACACACAGTCAGGGGCATAATTGCAGTTAAGGAAGCTATTTCAATTATATTTGGTTACAATTAGTACACGGTACATAATTATATAAAGTATGCTTTAAAAATTGAATTATGATAAATATTTTATATCCCAAAACTATTCATCACTGGATATTAAGGCAAAATACTCAAAGATTTTGAAAGAATTATTTCCGCGTGTCTAAATAACAGTTAACTTTTCAAAAAATTTCGTTTTCTTTATTACTGTTATTTTTACAATCTGACCATTAAATCTTTTTTAAATGTTTCTCATTGGTTTAATTTTTATTATATTCAGTATTACTATTTCTATCATTATTTTGTTAGACGTGTTTCACGACTTTTTCAGTGTGTTGAAGAATAACATCAAACGTATGTGCGCTCATAAAATGTTGGCTATAATTCCTTAGAACATCCAATATTCAGTTAGTAATTAAGAAACTCTTATTCTAATCAGCACTTTTTTACTTAATCATTATATTAAGAAATATCTAGTTCAAAATTACTCTAAAAATGAGAAATTAAATTGAATTTGGTTTTACATATTGAACTTTATAATAACTAATGTTTACTATTGATACACACGATTTCTCTTAGCTGTACCAGATTATTTTCAGGAAATTATACTGTAAATTGAACTTTAGCTTAAAATCTCCTTTCAAATTTTTCTTTTAAAACTTAAAGGAATCTCTGTGTGCCACTATAATTTCTCATTTATCTGCTAATCATTCATTTTGTGTACATCTATTATCCATTCTTCTGAAAAATGAAAAAAATAGTCAACATTTAAATTAACTTCAAGGAATGTTGTTGTTGAGATTTTAATGCCACTTGAACTAGACAAACCCGTGAGCCAAGGCAACCCGAATTAAGGCAAAGGGTTGTGTCTTTCGTTTTTAAATAGCAAGTCTAGAGTGAAAGAACTTTTATAGCTGAAAGTAGATCCTCCTAATTAGTAAGCAGGAACCAAGCAGAAGAACCCTATTCTTGGCCTTCAGGCTCCAGAAGTATCGTTTTAACTTGAAGGACATTGAGCCTAAGAACCTATTTTATGTGTCCCATCCACCGTTATACGACGCCCTAGCACGATGGTCTTCAGCCGGATCAGGCCTCTAACTCACAACCATCCGGGAATGAGCCGACGGCTTTGCTGATTGAGCTACCGCTGCTCTTAAGTTATTGAAGAAGATTCAAATAACTACAACAGCTAAAAAATAAAATGCGTTTGTTCATACAAACATCGCACTGTAGAGACTTTGCATACTGATTCAGTCCTCTTCCCTCGTTTTAGCTGCTGACTCCTTTTATCCTTAATTTTAATACTGAATTTGTCTCCCTATCATAATTAACGCACACCCTTGACCAAATAACATAGAAATGATGTTACAAAAATACAAAAGTGAACCTCACAATTTCTTTACAGATTCTGACAAAATTAAACGGGTAATTTTTAATCCATGAATTGGTGTAAAACCAGAGTAAATTAATTACAGAACATTTTATTTTTGTTTATCATCAGTTTTTACAACAATATCTAAAAGTAGCCCAATAAAAGTATTTTTTAATTTATCTCCTTTTCGGGCCTATGAATTAAAATACATTTTTATTACATCGAAATGCAATTAATTTTTGAATTGGAATATTTTATTACCATAAAAATATATTAAAATAAATTAGTTATTGATCCACTTTACAAGACCTTCGTTGCTTCCTATTTGGATATCTTTCCCATTTTTATGCTTTTATATAACCCAAAGTTATGCTGTAAAAATTTAATTAAGAAATAAATTATATATTTTTTCTTTACGTGGTATCATATTTAGTTTTCAGTGGCGTATTAGAAGATATACTTTGCCCCATCTCTAATAAATATGCATGAAGCACTCGTTATAAATAAAGGAAAAATATATCAAATTTGAAAACAATAATTGCAGAATGAAAAAGATAGCCTTTGCTTTTACTTCCATACTTTTTACACATTTGTTGTTATTTTGATACATTTTGTACTAACTCATGCCTAGCATCCCTTTAAAAGACTGTTAAAAAATAGCTTGCAGAATTCTTACGCTTAATCGAAACGAGTTTTCCTTTTCAGCAAAGGTAGAAGAAAATCATCTAAAGAGTTCTCTAAATTTTTGAGTATCTGCTATTATTTAAAATTTTGCCTTGTGGATCGCATGTTAGGCCTCTTTGAGATTTTCACATAAATATAATTGGCAGGTACTTGAACTAAATTCATGGTAAATGATTTTATCATTTATAAAACGTAACTTTGAAGTACTGTGTTTACATTTGGTACCAAGTAAACTTTTTATAACAAGGTTTTATTTTTATTATATATATAATGCCGTCCTATTGTATTTAAAATGGTAGCTAGTCACTAGTTGATCACTAATATTCAAAGTTGTTTGAATTTCATTATGTTTTACTCTACGGAATCTATTATAACTTATTCTCGCCAATATACTTCCGGCAGAAATAACTCAGGCATTAAAGAGTTAATATTTCAAATAAACATAAGTTATCTGTACTGTAAAATTTTTTATTTATAATCACATCTTTTAATATTGCATATGTCTGACTTCTACTGAGTACAACTGCTTTTTTAAAAGGGCATATGTTCCACTGGACCTCCGGTCTCATCTGGAACGCCCAGTCGAAGTTCATATAATATCCTGCATGTCCAGTGAATTTCGAATGAGACCTGGGTTCTGTTAAGTTTAGTATAACTCGACAGAAATGTATATGAAATTAAACATATGCACATATATTTTTGAACAAAGTATGTTAATATATAAAACATTAATAAACCTTGAAAAAATAACATGCTAAAATTCCCAAGTATATTTTGCTTAAGACTAAATATGTTATATTAAAAATGATCAAAATTTCTTACGCTTGTAAGTCATTCAAATAAATAAAATGACGAGTGACAAATACGTAGATCGAACATAATCAATGATATGGCTTTTAAGTTAAATAAAATGATCTAGATCGTTTGAAAGCTACTACAAAAACATGAAATAATTGTTTTTTTTATGATATCATGAAAAAACTGTATTTACCACAAAACGGTTAATTATAAGAAGCCTCTTAACAACCACTGTTACTCAGACAAACAGCCTTACGTAGAGTTTGAAAAACTTTGAATGAATACCTTTTACCAGTTACATAAGAAAAGCTCGGTACAACTGTTTTCTCATTTCTTCCTAAAATCAGTAAAGCACTACCTGAGAGAATGTATTCATCACAGTTTGACAAGTGTTCCAGTTTCTAACATTGAAGTATGACTAGAATTTCTCCTTAAACTGAACCTGGACTCATTCGTGAATAAAACTTAGTCCTAGTTATTTAGTCTCTATTGACGATAAATCCGCAAACAGCTTAAATATTATGTTAAAAGAGGAAAAAGATGGGATGCAATGCATTGTTCTTCTTAAATGAAAACTGCTTTCATGAGGTTTTCGGGAAGATTTACTTATCTAAGTATCACAAGTCAAGAACTCCCAAACTAGCTTTCGTGAAGTCACATACCGATTTCCTTGTGTCAGTACAGAAAAATACTTATCATCAAATGATGCGGTTACCCTTTTACTTATAACCATGTACTTTCACTTACAAAATTGTGGAAAACTTCATAAGCCTAGAGATGTTTAACATTTTGACACTTTTGATAACACTAGTGAACTCATTTATAGCTTTTGTATTTTGATTATTGGTTACTAATACTTTACTTAAGTAGGGAAAAAATAAAGTTCGTGCACGTATTGATTGCATTACTTTGAGGTGGTTCAAAAAATACCCCACCATTCACGAATCAAAATGGTGGAACACTTTAAATACCACCGTTCACAAAGAGTTAAACACATTTATCCAGGTTAGAATATACCAACCATTTATATTTAAATGGCATTTCTACATAATTAACAACTTTGGATTGCTTTTGAACATCCAGATTTGTTTTAAATCAATAATATACATAAATTCTAATATATTTCCTTTCATGCTCTTCCCACTAGTTATGTTTACGTGTATTTTACGTAAATACAAAAGTTGCAATAGATTTTAATGTTTCCCAACATTAAAGTTCTAAAATTAATTATAGTTAAGGAAATGTTGACAAAATTTTGTATAGTTAACATCATTTATGACACACTATTTGTGAAACTCTTGAATAGTTTCAAGATCATGTGACATGTCATATATAACCAAAAATCTAAAAAACTATTAGCTTTTGTAACTATTTAATTGAGATGTATGATATTAATTTATATAATATTTGTGTCAAGATATGCACAAAAATAAATAACCGTTAAAATAGAATAATTATTTTAATTGTAATCCACGAATTTAGTAGGGGATTCTATATTTTTATCATATACTAGATGAAGAACCCGAAATTACCTGAACACGCACATACACAGATATATATATATATATATATATATATATATATATATATATATATATATATATATATATATATATCTGTGTATGTGCGTGTATGTATATATATATATATGTGTGTGTGTGTGTGTGTGTGTATATATATATATATATATATATATATATATATATAGTTTCTGTACTGAAAATATTAACAAAAGGAGTTTTCCCAAACTATTTAAAAAGTTATAGATTGCAAATCATATTGAAATGCGTATCTTCTGTTGAATAATTCCCTTAATTACTCGACGGCCCATGGTAATAAGTGGTTTAATATTTCATTTCTCCCCGAGTTCATCTTATCCGAGCTTCATTTCGCTTTTAAATCTACTATTTATCACGGGCTATCGATCTTCCGTTTGACTTATTACCTAGAATTCAACTAAGTCGTCTCTGTTTGCGTCATCTTTGACAAATTTATGGCAAAATTGTTAATGGTTGGTAACGTGCTATATGAGTAGTTGACTGGACCAACAAATAAAAATTTAAATAGAAAAATATTATTAGATAAGTCAAAATCGTCAATCAATGAAATATTATTTCATAACATCAGATAGCAAAAGTTAAACTTTAGACAATCATAAATACGGAGTCGAAAGATAACTTTATAAGTTTCGTTATTAGTGTCAGATTTGACAGTTATTTCAACGAATTGGCCTTTGAACAAAGATGAATATGTAAATGTTTTAAATCTTCTTTAAATCACTCAAATCGTTTAAATTTCAGCACATTTATTTTAACCTCGAAATATCTGGGAGTATTACATTTATTGGAAAAATAACTAAAATAGGAGCCCTGAAAAGTGAAACTTTCCTTTCTATAAATACGTCGTAATATAACTTGTGTTTTAGATCAAATTCGAGGTCGTATATAAAACTATATTCTAAATGGTAGATTAATTTTAAACTATGCTATTTAATTGGCTATAATAAGCAACCATATTGAATAAAATTTAAATAGAAAAACAAACCGAACAAAACATTGAGTGATCCATCCCAAGAATCATACAATTATCGCTACATTTTTTTCCATGTACCTCTTTACTATAAAAAATCTTGCTAACGCTAGCAGATAGTACATTACTAATTAAATGTTATTCCTACGATAGATGACAAGAGAGTTTTTTAAAAAAATGCATTTTTCTATTTGACTCAATTCACTCCTCACACCTACATAGAATTTTTTTTTTCAGTACAAACTCCCAATAACAACTTTTCTTTTATTTTCAGTGCACGGTACTGTACCTGATGGACCACCTTAAGTTAGTAACCGGGCACAGTGATCGCAATAAGATGAGCAGCCAGAGCTTGGCAATTTGCTTCGGCCCCGTTGTAATGTGCCATACCGAGACGGGGGCACCTGTAGCTGAGTTGAGAAAACCTATTGAAGTGTTTAAGTATCTGCTAGAGATCTGGCCGACCAAAAGAGGTAAGATTACTAAAGAAATAAATTAATGTTTTGATGCTAATTAAACTAAAGACGATAGTTCAAGTAATTTTTAACAATCCCGATTTATACGCTTACTTATTAATTTCCAGTTGTTAATTTGATGTCAAGATGACTTAAGTTCAAATTATCTTAGATTTGAAATATATTTTAACTTCTTTATAATAGAATACGATAAAAGGAAATTTTATCCATTGTAATAATTATATATCGTTATTAAAGATTTTATCTGCAGTTTGAAATAGAAACAAAACATCTTGCGTAACGAGTTCCTTAACTATTCAAATCAAAAGAGTCAATGTTTTATCTTACTTTGTTTGACACTTTAGATGCTTTGAACAACATCTGCAAATGAAAAGTTTCGAAATAATTTTTCCTTTCTGCGTTCTAATACTTTATACAGAGTGAATGTTGAAGAGGGGAACGCCCATTATGTTTGGTCTGCGTGAAACAACATGCTTTTCTTTTCCAGCTCTTCCAACTGGAAGTGGTAGCAGCTCGAACTCCAGCGGATCCAACGGAGTTCCTGAGGAGCGTACAATATCAGGGAGCGGACGGGGAGCCCCTCCGAAGAAGTCAATAGCATGGGTCGGCCAGCGGCCTCTCCCAGAATCCTCTTGCTGACGAAGAGCTCACTCTAAACCCATGTGATGAATCCCAGATAATATAATGTTGGCAAAAAAATAATAATAACATTGAGTGAATTCTCCCGAGTTTAAAAGCAATTTAAAGTGGGAAGAACAAAGTTTGATATCAGTCCATGGTAAAAGATGCAAGCTGAGAAACTTTGTACTTCACCTGGAGAGCTTTAGTTTAAATGTAAGAAACAACTATGAAAGTGTTGTGAATAACGCAGTCTCTATTATGTCCTGAAAATTAGATTAGTGTTGCACAATCTAGAGGGCAAGGATAACTGCATTGTGAAATGTAACGATCGTAATAAATATTCATTCATCTTTTAACAGTAGCGTGAGAAGGGTTTAAATTTTCAGGGTACTCAAATTGAGAACTATAAAGCGTGACGCTTTATCGGGTCCCTATACAGCTAGAAGTTTATGGTTTGTTGTAATCAGACGAGAGGGATAAAGCACTTCGGATTACAGTTATGTCGATAAAACTAATGTACGTAAATTCATAAACTTATTCTAATATCATGTCTGAACCAGATTGTCTATGAGAAAAGATCAATGAAATAAAAGGTATCATATGATAATCGTTCAGGACAAAAAAAAATGGATTTCATCCGAAATTCGGACTAGGCCCTATCCGACGAAAGGCAGTTGTGAAATTAATCAGTTTCACTAGATTTAAAAAAAAAAAAGACAAAAGAGAATAAATACAAACACACACATTTTTGGCAAAATTATGCAAAGAGGAAAGCAGACTTCATAATGCAAAATCAGTTGTCAATATCTTGTAGCAATCTGCTTCCGACAGAAGAACCAATTGTTCGACGAGGATTCCTTAATATATTTATCTGTAACAGAGGCATTTAGCCTCCCCTTCCCTTCGCACTGTCATTCTTTTTCCGAATTCACTCCGATTTTCGAAATAACACGCCGTCGCTTAGGCGTCAACATTTCTAATCCTGCATATCTTTGACATTAGCTTTGTTCAAATGACATATTTCAAAATTCCATAAAAACTGTGATGGAAGAAATAACTAAAACTGTATACAGTTTGCAAAACCAAAGTTTGTTACCCATTACATACATTTGTATTTTTTTTTTCTAAGACAGTAACATCCTAATGTTATAGGAATTCAGTTTTATTAGACATTTTTTATTTAAAACGTCTAAGGTCATTTTGCACCCTACATTTTCTATCAACTCACCCAACATTTTAGTTTATAATTTTGCGATAACTGTGGCATCATCGTATGATATAAAAAAAACTTCACATAAAGCATCCTTCATTAACAGGGTGAATAAGAGTTGTTGAAATAGAGGATTCTTCTATGATAAGAAATTTACAATTTATAGAATAGGATATTGTATTGTTGCAAACAAAAATGCAAATATCATTTTGCTACTCCCCAAAACAAAGATTCCGGAGCATATTTAATAAATGTGAAGAAGTTATTTTTCCGCATAGGTAAATTATTCTGCAGATGAGTAAAGTGCATATCATAGGTAGAAATGTTTAATAAGGTTGGAAAATGTTGAATCGACTCTGCAGAATGTTTCACTAGATTTGAGATTAATGGTGCTGACAACTTTTGTAAATACGAGTCTCATGGACATGGTGCTCTGTTCTTCCTACGGGTAGGAGACATCGATTTTGATGACGGGATAGATGGTTATGGAAATTCCTTTTGTGTTATCTTGCAGCATATATATCCCGAGAGAGCAGCAGAACTATGCCTGTGACCTTTCCTCCCCTATAATGCGAAGGCAGAGAAAAAAATGTTGATTGTATGATCCGTTAATAAATAAAGTATCCATATGACCATTATGGTGCTAGATGGAACCAAATCAATTTCTCAAATTCATTTCAATACACATTCATGACACAAATTGATATCCGTTCGATAAGATGAATAAGACAACTTATTAAAGACACATTCATTTCCTAACTGAAAGAACTTATACACCACGCTCCTAAGAACTGTAACTGGCAAGGATTCAAATTATCAGGGTGAAATTTTAAAACAGTAAAGCGGGGCGCTATATTAGGTCCTCACACAGTTAGAAATTAATAATTTATCGTAATCAAACATGGGAGATATAAGCACTTCGGATTACAACTATGCCAATAAAACTAATGTACGTAAATTTATAAACTAAATATGTGAAAAAGAAAAATCCCACCAGGACTGAAAATGACTGTTGGGACTCAGATCGACAATGAACAGCCAACAACAAACCAGCTTGCGTATGATAGTAGCAAAATTAACTTTCATTTGGGGTAAATAAATTAATTTCTAAATTATCACCATGCACAGTAAAAAGATAGCTGCCAACTATACACGACTGTTTCATTTCGAGAGCTAAAAAGGGAAATAATAGAAATATATTTCTGACTGAAAAGAAAATAAATATTTCTTCATTACTTGATATAATGTTAAACAAAACTTGACAAATGCAGTAGAACCTCGATTATCCGAAGTAATTGGGACTGAAATTACTTCGGACAATCGAGAATTCATCAATAATTATATAGTTTAATATGTAGTATCGTCTTTGGTGCAATAACATTCGATTGTTCTGGGACTCAGCAGTATGACCTTCCAAATTTCGAAATGGGATGAGTTTTTGTTTAGAACAGGGATGTTTGAAAAAGCGAAAGGGTACACTCATACCGAGAATTGTGCTTGCGAGAAGGAATTCTAAAAAAGGGAATTCCAAAATATTTATCTGCACTAGTAGTTTGGAAAAGGCGGCTTGCTTACAAAAGGAATGTGAGAAAAAAAACTTTAACAATGCATGTTTGTAAAGAGAAGGTTTTGGATGATAGTAGAAAGTGAAAAAAAAAGTGAAGAAACCGACTTCGGTTAACGGAAAGCTTCGGTTAATCGAGGTTCTACTGTAGTTGAAGTTTTAAATACAATTTATAATCCAGTTGTGAAAACTTTAAGAGCCATTATATTGATTTCCAGTTAATCATAAATAATTTATTCATAAATATTTTTTTTTCTTTGTACTTACTACCCAGAAGTCAAATTCATCAAATTACTAAAGGAAAAGCTTCAGTGTTATTTTATATTTAAGACTAATTTTAAATAACACAAATTTCTCCAAAATTTTAAATTGTTTAACTCACATGTGATATTTTAAGAGCAAATCTCGATTTACCTTTAAAAACATGGCAGATGTTTTAAACTTGTGTGATAAGTATTTTGAAACTAAATATGGTTTTAGTAACGTAAGACCGACAGACTACTACCAACATGTTGCGGCAGACTGTCACGTAGCTTCGGAGTCTAACATGCGGTTCAAGTGATAAATTATTAAAATAACAAGTTAAAACCCATAAAATTTAAGACTTCAAAGGTATCAGTAAAAGGATTTAAAAAATGCTTTTTATGCTATGAAAGATTGAACATGATGTTTTCTTAATGAGCAGCTGATTCTGAAAGCTAAGGTCAACTATTTGCTGCATGAGGATTAATTCCTAGACGACCTATTGCCTAAAAGCAATTATAAACACCTACAACGACCAATGTCAACAAGAATCGAATCCATGAACTCAAGTACCGATAACCAAGACTTGGTCTTCTTTCAGAAGTTTCCTAGACTAACATAGTTTAATGTACTCCTAACCTAGTATCACTTTTAGTTAGTACTATGATGTTAAACAAAGCATTTTTAATAGGTTAAATCTTTTTTTTCCTTTAGTTAAACTTTTATATTTTCCAAAATTGTATAATTACCTCGCATTATTTTTCTTTCATATTCTTCATATAACATTTTTAAAGTGTGTGTGTTTATAGTAAGTGTATATGTATGTATGTATATATATATATATATATATATATATATATATATATATATATATATATATATATATATATATATATATATGTATATATATATATATATATATATATATATATATATATATATATATATACACACACAGTGGTTTTTGGTTTGGTTTTGGAGTGCTACGGTCTACTTTTTGCAACACGAGGGCTAATGAGACCGGGACCTACTGCTTAAAGCCGATTCCGAACGGCTACGAACATCCATGCCATAGTGGGATTCGAACCCACGAACTCCGGTTCCGAAAGCCAGCACCCTAACCAATCGGCCATCGTTCGGCGATATATACACAGTGATATCGAAGATAAATAACAATACCACAGATGCAAATGGATGTACATGTGTACTAGCATGGATTTGGTTTGGAGTGCTACGGTCTACTTTTTGCAACACAGGGGCTAATGAGACCGGGACCTACAGCTTAAAGCCGATTCCGAACGGCTACGAACATCCATGCCATAGTGGGATTCGAACCCACGAATTTAAATAAAGTATCCATATGACCATTATGGTGCTATATGGAACCAAATCAATTTCTCAAATTCATTTCAATACACATTCATGACACAAATTGAAATCCGTTCGATAAGATGAATAAGACAACTTATTAAAGACACATTCATATCCTAACTGAAAGAACTTATACACCACGCTCCTAAGAACTGTAACTGGCAAGGATTCAAATTATCAGTGTATGAAAATTTAAAACAGTAAAGCGTGGCGCTATATTAGGCCCTCACAAAGTTAGAAATTAATAATTTATCGTAATCAAACATGGGAGATATAAGCACTTCGGATTACAACTATGCCAATAGGTACCGAAGGCCAGCCGATAGGTACCGAAGGCCACTCCGGTACCGAAGGCCAGCACCCTAACCAATTGGCCATCGTTCGGCATATGTGTGCTAGAAGCTATGAAGATTTTCGGGATCAATTCTTCAATTCTAAATTTTAATCGACTTTTTTTAAGATAACGTGAAAAAAGGATACTGTTATTCTTTGGCCTTGGCTTGTGGTTAACTCGTATATAGCAACTGGGATATGAAAATGTAAAATCAGTAATTACAGTTTATAAAACTTACGATTGTGGGAACGAACTACAAATACGCTATTGACACTTAAGTTGTAGGGTATTGTCGCTCTGCTATTTTTCGCAAATGCCTAGCAATCATCTTGGTTAGTCAGTTTCTAATGATGATTTAAAACAGAAAATAAAAAGAGTTTGGTCGTCAATGATTGTATCCATCTTCCCTGATGTTCCTTCAAGGATTGAAAATTGTATGCATCTCATATAGATACATACTGCAAGCATCAAAAACGTCTGAATCAAGGATTATTTTTTTTATTCCACTTGGACGCAGTATCTTACATTTATTTAACCTAAAATAAATAGCTCAAAAAAAGATAATGAAAGAAAAATATGAATATTTCTAGAACGTGATATCCTAGACGCTTTAAAAACACGGAATCGAGTGAAAATAATTATGAAGATGGCCGACACGAAAATTTGGTACAAAACAACTTGATATCATTACTTACATCTACTAAAATATTTGGTATCCTAATCTAAGAAAACAGTGAAAAAAATCTACGTATCCCTCTGTGTGTAAATACGCTTAAATGTTTTTTTTTTTTTTTTTTTCAGTAAGAGAACTGAGATGTTTCCTACTTCATGGGATATAAAAATCTTTAACTTAACCTCTCATAACTCTCAATATTTTAACTCAAAGAAGTTTCTTAACCATAATACATTAATGTAAACTGCATGCTTATTCTCTTACATGACAGTACAAATTTCTTCATTATTTTATTTATTTTAACAAAACATAGAGAATCAAATAAATACTTACCATTAACAGTAGTTTAATACTTGGTGATCCATAGATATTCTTAAAAAATTTTCTATTGCTTTTAAAAAACACAGAGTACACTTAACTTCTAATATAAATCTGTTTACTTTTAAGTACAATAGTATTATTTCATTAAGTTGAGTATAAACTTTATAAAATAAATTATTTTGAAAAAGGATAATCCTATCCCAATCAAGAGTCTACTATAGTACAAGTAGAATGATGTCACTGCTCTTCGGTACCGGAATTCAGTGCTCCTAACCAACCAACTTACTGTAGTACCTCAGGCGAAAACAATTATAACACTTATAAACCCCTCAAAAATGTTTCTTCCTCTGTCAAGAACACATGGCTTAAGCTAGCTGCGATAGTTGGTTGGTGGTTGGATGAGGATTAATTCAAACTCTTGATAAGAGATATTGTGCCTAACACAAAGATAAACTCAAACCGTAAGATTCAGGATCGCCAGATGCGAAAACTGGGAAGTTCGAACAATGAGATCGCTGCCTTTCGGTCCATAGTCTCAAATTCCATTAAAGTCATGGATTTTTGTAGCCATTCAGAATCAAACGGCTTAAGTGGTAGATACCGGCTTAATTAACCCTCGTATTACCAAAAGTTAACCCTAGCATATCAGACAAGCCTAACCTAACAATCAGTCTAAAAAGCGATGGATGTTGACTTTTCTTACCAAATTTTCTTTGGTTAAAAACGTAAATTTTAGATTCCTTAAAATCTCCAAATAAAAAAAGGTCTTATTCAATTGTACTTTAATCGGAAATTAAATGGATCATAGAAGCAAATGCTGCGAAGAAATTCTAGTACAACTTTAAACCTTTTTTGATAAAACCCTGGTATAATCGTAATATTCTTTTGCAAAATTTAAAATATATGCATCTAGATTTTACTTTTAATTGTTTAAATGGTGATTTTTTTGTTTTTACAGTAAACCTACTGAAGAAAATTCGAAATGAAAGGAAACTTCAGTTTGCTTTCTTTAGAAACAACAATTGCAGATTCATTTAGAAATTCTATCATTATTAAATGCCTCTTTCGGAAATAAAATTATAGCTAAATGCATTATTGCGACACTAAGATGAATGAAAGCCAAATCTTACCAACAACTAGGTAAATACATAAAACTTACTTAAATTCACATACTAATAATGTAAGGAAAGATTTGGTGGAAATCGAAAATTTAGATTAAATAACTAACAGAGATAAATTACTCATTTATTTTGCGTATTTATAAGCGATTAACCTAAACATGTCCCACTGATAAGCTGCATTTATACACATTTGCAGAGAAAATTTAAAGCAGAATACATTATTATTACAGTATTTAGCATTAAATACAAATTAACAAGTGAAACATTTATGACTATGCAATCATAACAACAATGTACTATAAAACAATCAAATATTATTAATATTTGCTATAAATGATGCGATATTTTTTCCTGTCAATTAGTGTTTTTTCTACAGAGTCCATCTTAACATCATTTACGCATCGTAATTAATGTTGAATAGTTTTTGTTAGTTAACACTAGATTTACCAGCAATTTAATATACATTGAATTGCAATTGAAAAACCAGTCCTTTTGACTGGTTTGGTAAATCTAGTGTTAAGGAAGCTCGTGATTTATACTGCAAAAATTTGATTTTCGAGAAAACAAATCACAGATGTAAAGCAATCCAAAGTGCTCCCAACAAATTTTTGCGGCTAAATTCTCAAATTAATTATATTTCTTTTGGTATATAAGTTATATAGAAATAATACTTTTAATTCTGAGGTAATTTTTGCCACGTGCCACAAAAGTTTACAAGACTAACTTCCGACTGGTCATCCCTTAGCCCCCATTTTATACACAGTTCAGTCACATTAATGCGACTAAATGTCAAAATACAGAACAACTACCTTCCGCAGAGCGAACCGCTGCGAGACGTGCAGGAAAAGAGTGAATTAGGTTCCTGAAGTTTTTCACTGGGATGTTGAACCATGTCGAAACCAGTGCCCTTTCCAGCTGCGCTTGTTTATGTGGGTGATAGTCCATAGAGCGAACACCCCGATCGAGGTAGTCCTAAAGATTCTCGATTGGTTTCACGTCCGGGGAATTTACTGGCCAAGGAAGTACGGTAAACTCATCCTGGTGCTCTTCGAGCCACGCACGTACACTGTGAGCTTTATGACACATCGCATTGTCCTGCTGGTAGATGTCCTCATCCAGAGGAAAAGCATTTCTTATGTATGGGTAAACATGGTCTGCAAGGATAGATACTTATGTTGATCCATAATTCCTTCCACGATGATGAGTGAACCCAGAGAATACCATTGAAAACATTCCCTAGACCATAATGCTCTCTCCTCCAGCTTGGATCTTTCTGATAATTGTTGTAGGGTGTTTGTTTGCTTTCAGTCGTTTCACACCGCATACACCAACGTGCTCCTGTCTGATAGAGCATAAAACATGATTCATCAGAAAAAGCTTCTTGTTTCCCCTCAGTGGAAGTCCAGTGGCGGTACTGGAGTGTAAGTTCCAGCCCTTGTCGCCGATGAACAGCAGTCAGCATAGGAGCATTAACCAGGCGTCTGCAGCAGAAGCCCATAAACAGCAACGTTTGCTGAACTGTCGTTGTGAAGATACTGTTGGTGGCCTCTTGGCTCATCTGGGTGGTCAGTCGCTCAACGGTTGCACGTTTATTCGCCCGAACGCATCTCTACAGCCGTCGTTTAGCTCTGCTATCTATGGTTCGTGGGGCACCACGTTTGCCACGTCGCTGATTCTGGATAGTGCCATTTTACCATGCACGGTATACTTTTACTACGGCGGCCCGCAAACAGTTTACAAAATTAGCCGTTTAGGAAATGCTTCCATCCTTGACCCTAAAGCCAATGATCATGCCCTTTGTATGACGGATAAATTGCTCCGTTTCTGCATGGATGCAAGAACTGAAATGTTTTCCGAATGCCTACAACACACTTTATACATCCACCAAATTTGCTGACGACACCTGCCTTGAGCGTTTGGTTATTTAACATTGGCGTCAAAAGAAATGGTGGTCATATTAATATGACTGGACTGTGTATATAAAGAGCGATGTTTCACCGTGGAATACGATTCCTGAGATTACTTTTTTTTTTAATTTGAGGGCTCGTTTGATGTTTTTTCTAAAAGAATAATGACCAAGAGAAAACTTATTTATACCTTTCACCCATACCATAAAATATTTAAGACATTAAAAATTACTAGTCTTCTGTATAAGAATGTAATTAACAGTATTTTACTATTAACTACAAGTTTATATTTACATAGTACGTGAACATATATCCTCGTGCATAACGGTATGTACATTAATAATTAATAAGCTGAAAGAATTTTTACTCGTTGAATTGCAAGAGTAAATTCATATATTACACAAAGTCTCTGATATAAATATCGTGCTTTTAATAAATTATCATTTTTCTCAGAAATTTACCTTCGGATTTAATGATTTCTATAAAAATTATATAAATTTATTTTCATAAATTAAAGGTATATTTGTGTTTCAGTAATTTAATTACTTTAATTACATGTCCTTTATTTTATTGTTTTTAGCGTTCATTTCTGACCTATATCCTATGGTTTTGAAAAGTGAAATCATTAATTTCACTAAACATGCATTGATTATTTAACAAAAAGAGACAGCTGTTTTTTCATAAACAGGAATAATAGAATCGATAAGGATACACATGGGGGGGGATTTAAAAATCTCAGAATGTGGATAGTCAGAAATTAACAAAGAGATTTTTTCAGCCCAGACTCGACAGAGAGTGAGCAAAGACTCCTCAGCTTGATGTAGCGTGAATGAACTCATAGGTAACACATACGATAATTCCAGACCGTGCTGCTTCTGTACCTCGTTAGCTCATGAGAAAACATGAGATTCCCGACTGTGATAAAACAGGGCATGGCCGGGTCTCTACTATGAATCAGTCTTACTGAGTAAAGACTGAAACGGGATAATAAGATATTAAGTCATACGAGCATACATGCTTAGTAACAAACGGGGAGTTTAAAAGCAGTTTAGTTCATTTAACAGATAATGAGTGTGCACACGATATGGGTTGGTTATTTAAATAAATGTGTATATGTGTGTATAATGTATTCCTGAAATTAACAGCAGCACAATGGGCAGAAGTAGAGAGGTTGCATTTATATAAATGGAAACTGATAAGATGCGCACAGAAAGTTTTGGATTTTTAAAACACAAACCTAGCTTACAAAAGAAATTCATTAGCGTAAATGTATCAAATTTTAAAACGTAAGTATTTCAATATTATTATATTTGATAGTGAGCTCTATGAGACTTGCCATAAATTCAAAGTTTATAATGGCTTAAAAATTATACAATTTCTGATTTCTCCTTTTACTATCTTTCACCACAAAATAGGGTTACCAGAGATATAGCAAACAGTGATCAAAGTTTCACATACATTCCATCTAAACATTATATGTTTAAAACTCATTATTTATAAGTGTATAGTGGAAACAAAATTCATGTATTTTGATTACTTAAAATCAATAATTGAAACATGAAATTACACAATTAGCCAATTTAATACTATTTTCTTTGATTTAGAACAACTTAGACCTTAGATAGAAAAAAAAAATGAATTAAAAAATATAACTTATTTCCTTATTTACAACACAAATAGAAACCTGAATTTTAATGTAATTTTATACATAAAAATTTGCACATAAGTATATTTGAAATATTCCACATTAGTTCAATGAACTCCATGACAAAAGGCAAATATATTTTTTTGCTGACAACAGATGAAGTCAAATGTTTCTCCTAAATTAAAATAATATGATTTTCAGATAGACCTATGTAGGTAGACTTTTAGTATATTATCAAAAAAGTATATTCTTCATTTAAATAAATTATAGTCTCAAAATATCACAATTATTTTTAATATTGAAATATTTCTTATTATTGTATTTCTTTACGAATACCACATAGAAAAATACCTTTTAGAAATAGAAATAAAAATTAAGAATTAACATTGTACCACAGAAATCTCAGAAAGGTGTATATTTTTTCCATGCAGTAAATCATAACTTTCAATAAACAGTGGCAAGTAAAATTCCAATGCATTTAATTATATAATCAATAAATCAATATATATATATATATATATATATATATATATATATATATATATATATATATATATATATATATATTAAAGTTTTTCTTTGCACGAGCATTAAACTTTATAAAAGGAAAAAAAAAAAAAGAGAGACTTATCAAACCACAGTAGATAATTCTTAGTCTATTTTCACATAAGAGTAGGATATGAAATTTAGAGAATGAATACTTCTGCTATTTAATATCTTATACAAGTATAAGTAAAAAGCAAAAAAGTATTTAAAACTGGGGTATAAATATAAATAATTAAATTAAAGTTTAGAGAAATAAAAAATTAGAAAACTATGAATTGGTATCCAAATTTTAATTTATTAGACAGAAATTCTGAAAATCAATTTATAGATACATGGGGGAGAATTTTTAATTCTAAGAGTTTTTAAAGCAAATATGGTTAGAATCTAAACTAATTCTGAAACCATGGTAGTATTAAATTGCTTGCACAAACTAAACTCAATGTCACATTGGTTATACAAAATTAGTGTACTAACAATAACTTAAGTCTAATTAAGAGCAGTGCTACCCTAACAGGAGTTAAATGGCTTATAGGGCTATAGCCATTGAATTTAATATTGACAGAAAACTGAAATAAATCATAAAAATATAAGAATATTGTGTTTTAATAGGATAATGACTATCTTTATACTACATTAAAAGCTTCCTTCCATTCTAGGAAAAAATGTACTTTCTTATAATGAGGAACACATTATTAGTATCTTGTGGACACTAATGATCTTAAGATGACACTAACTACAAATAAATAAATAAATGAATAACTTTTATTTAACTGATTGATATGCTTTATAATTATTTTAATAGTTGTATGTATGTAAATAAATTTAATAAGGAATAGGTAAAAAAAATTATCTTAACCAATACAAAGATGGAATATCATAAACAAATCAACAATAATTGACCATATAATAACCATACATGAGTCTTTCACACACATATATGTATTACGAACTTTGAAACAAAGAACAAGTCCTAATCATCTTCAAGTATTTTTTCAAAAACTGAATCCTGTAAGAGGAAAACAAACTTTCTTTTTTATTTTAAAATATATTTCAGAATCACATGTAATTAAACTATATATTAAATATCAAAACAAAGAATTTAACTGATATTTTTCAGCCATGCTTTTTAGAGATAAAAAACATAACTCTTAATATTGTAATAGAAAAGTATGCGAATTTGAAACCAATCTTTTATTTAATTTGTGATAGATCCAAAATTTTTTTTTTTTTTTTTAATGTTAACTACCTATTATAGAAGTTCAGATACAGTTAAAATTGCTAAAATGACAAAGAAAAGTTCTGGAGAATTTTTAAAAGAATGCATAAAGACATATCACAAAATTATTCTACTATAAAAATTCAGCAAGATATTAGTGGCAGAAAAATAAGATCATCATGAAAGGTGAACATTTTATTGGTATAAAAATGAATGTAATATAAAACATTTAAAAATATGAAGTACATTGATGATTAAGAAAATTTTGATATTTAACACTGATCTCAATAAATATCACAGACAAAGGTTTATTCTGAAAATTAGGTAATAAATACAAAACTATAGCCATATAATTCACAAAGCTATGAAACAAATATTCATAGGGGATAAATAACTAATATATACTGAGTTAAACATTACTTTACAGAAAAAAAAATTTGACCAATCGGAAACTAATTCATCTTTGGCTACAGACATGTATGTATAAATTATATAGTTTCAAATGACCTATATTTATTTTTTTTTCAAATATCCCAGTTGTCATTACATAGTAATATTAAACATATAAATTTCCCTTCAATATCAGTAGCTTCACATTTGTTAACTGCTTTATTTTTTAAGTGCTTTATGCCTTTTAACTAATTGTATATGATGTTTAAGAAATTAAAATTTTCTTTTATACATAACTATATCTCATCTAAAAGCATTGAAATATAGATGTTATAAAAATTACAGGAAAAGCTATAGCTGGTGGGTAAAGGTTATAAATATATTTTAACACAAGTGCTATATATATATATATATATATATATATATATATATATATATATATATATATATATATATATATATATATATATATGTATATGTGTGTGTGTGTGTATGTGTCAATAAATATTTAATTTACATGTATATCCAATATATATACAAATATATATTACTCTCAGAATTTACATATATACAATAAATTTCCTATTATACTAGTTTATGATACAGATTTTGCATTTAAAAAGCAATACAGAACCAGCTCATTAAATACAATAAAATTTAACAAAACTATATTCAAAGTGAATAAATTTTATGAAGAATATGATATAAAGGAAAGAAAATGCAAAGCTGACACAAATACCAAAATTTATCATTAAAAATTAATCAGAAGTATATGACAAAACTATTTAAAAACCTACTGCCATATAATTTTATTGAATAATTTTAAAATGTGAACATAAAATTGAAAACACAACATCTAAAGATTCATTTCATAATTATCCATAAAGAAATATATTATATCCAGAAATTAGTAAACTTTGCAGTTGATAATTTATTATTCATATAAAATTTAAGAATGTTTTAAAACCCTTCATAATGACATGCTATTGAAGTGAAAATCCTTTAAAGATAGGTATGCCATATATGCATCAGTCTAAATGTCATTAGCAGTTGGATAATGTACTATTACATCCCCACTTGTATGAATCTACCATACTATTGCAACAACATACCATCCCCAAGGTTAGTTGGTCTAAGTGACGTGTCACTATGTAAGAAGGCAAAACATTGATATTTATATAATGTACCCATACTCTCTATCAATGGTTACTAACCAATTTAAAGCACTCATTAATGATATAACCTATGCAGCACCACAACCAAAACGTTATCACTATGTACATGTATATTCTAACTCATATGTGTGAGTACATATATATATATATATATATGAGTATATGTATGTATATATAAAGGAAACTTTTATAAATATGTATAGCATAATTGTACATATAAATTGTGTATATGAATATGTAAAAGTATTCAATAAGAGCACAAAAATGAAATTACAAGCCTGTTATAGTGCTTTCAAAGATTATGCTGTGAAAATCATGAAATGCATATTTTTAAGCACTAATGCATATAATTTTGTAATTACTTTTTTTTTTTTTTTTTTCAGAATGACTGAAAAAAATATAGCAATTTGAAGGTATATATATGCCCAGTGCAGTAGGATTCAATATTACCTATATTATTATTTTATAAATAATATCTAATTGTTTAATTACCAAGTATAATAACTGGTTCTCCTGAGACAGATAGAAATTTAATAACTCTTTACAATAATTTATATTACACAAATTAAATTCAGAAATAAAGACACATAAAATATTATTTTTGTTTCTAAAGATAGACCCCTACAGCACATATATATCCATAAGCATTATGCTCTGAAGTAATCTTATATGCATAAATAAAAAAAATTTTAATATTTTATACATGATATTTTCTGAAGTGAATGCATAATTTTAGTAAATTTATAAGTAACTTTAAAACATTTTTATTTTTTAAAGAGCAAGGGTATAAATTAGCTTGAAAAAAGGAGGCACTCATGGTGCTTTACAGTATTTAATCCTTAGATTATATAAAATTAGTAATTATTAAAAAGTTAAAGTGACTAGCTACATGATTAACTTATTAAACTTAAGATAAACTTATAACATTTTTCAAGCATATATTAGTTAACAAAAATGTCTTTTTACAATTAATATAAATTTCAATAAAACATTAAAAAACTCAAAATTTTTTCTATGCTGACAACCTTGATGTAACTGCAATGAACAGCAATCTTAATAAAAAACTATATGATTTTTTTTCCAATATCAGCCAAAATATTTAGTATTAACTAAAGCATGCTGTTACAAAATTGCTATATGAATTTCCAATTGTTTAGAATAAGGAAGTTTTATATCAAAACTTGTATTCAAAAGTACAAGTGTATTTTTTTAATTATAATACTACTGAAGCTATCAATAGAATAAAAACTACCAAAAAGGAATAACTTAGATATGTAGATTCCTTTCAAAGACAGTTTTTCAATAAAATATATTCAAAATAGATGATATACAAACTCATAAATTTTATAATGGATGCACTTGTAAACAGACAGAATACTAAACTTGGCATAGCCTTTTTCACCTTATTTTTAAAATCTTTCATTTTTATTATTTTTTATTTTCTCTTTTAAAAATCTATTTATTCAGTGTTCTGATATTTGACACTAAAAGTTAAGATGAAAGAAAATTTTTAACTAAAAAAATTAATAAAATAACTGTTCAAACTAAATCAATATTCTATTACAGTATTTCATCTCTTCTATTTTATGTATAAATATCTTTTAAATCAATCATTTATTTTGTCCTGAAAATAAACAAAAATGGTTACTCCATAAAATCCTGCTTTGAAAGTCTTTTTCTAAAGACTGAGTATTAATCATCAAAATAAAAATGAAAAAAAATGGCAACTTAATGATTTCAATAAATATAAATATGCATAAAAGCATAAAAATATAGATAAAAAATTCAAAGTCAAAATAAACATTTTTAAGGAAAAATTTGTTATATTTCACTAAGTTTATTTCCATACAAAACACTTTACAAGTGCTTGGCAGTTTTTAGATATTTTCTTGCAGATCACTATTTACATTAATATTTTATTTCTAAATTCATAGCATAAAAAATTTATCACTGATCATCTTTTTCTTGAGGTTAGTTAATGTTATATAAGTATTAAAATTTATTTTAAACCAGTCTTCAAAAGTATTGTTATTTGTACAGTACTTTTTTAATGAAACTAATTTAAATTAATGAGTTTCAAATTTAAATTAATGAGAATCCTACATATACTGAAAAATATCTGCCTGGAGAAAGTATAAAATTGAAGAGGATTAATGGATAAATACAAATTAAAAATACAGAATTAAATCTGAAGTTTATAAATTGAACTTCAGAATATTTCCACCTTTCTCCATCAATACCCAAACAAAAAAATTAAATCTGGACAAATAGAAATGACTAATTTTATCTGGAGACATCAAAATTTCATTAAAAAAATGTAGACTTTATAAGCAGTAAGACAACACCTTCTAATAACTGTATATAATGAACTGTTAAAAATTCATGAAACATTTTTACAAAAAGTATATATATTTTTAAATATTCAGGGTATAGCAGATTATATATGTACACAGTTTTGATTTTATTACCATAATATATCGTTGCAAATGATGTAATATGCTTTTATCTTGAAGTCACAGAGATCACAATGTTGATTTTATATTCCTTTTTAAGCAAGTCCTGTAGAAGTTAACATGAAGAACATAGAGAAAATAAAACAAGACCAATAGAAAAACCAAGTTAGTATGATTGCAAAGTATTACTTTATAATGGCAGTAATAATATGAATAAATCTAGAAAGGTTTTGCATGAAGTTTTAACATTTCAGCTATTGTTTGTTAATCTTGTTGATACTAACTATTCAAATGTTTATTCTTAATTTAAAGTATTCTGTAAATGCCATATCAAAAAAGAAAATAGATAATGATTTGAGATTAAGATATAAAAACTGAAAAGTATGAAACACTCATAAAATATATCAATATTTAGTTTATTTCATTAATTTATTTTAATTATATTTAGTTTAATTATTATATTAATTTAGTTAAAAATATAATTTAGTTTGTTATTTATTTATATTAACAACACAAAATATCTTATCTTTTTTTCCTAAAAACAAGATACTCAATTTCTGTTAATTTATATCTTAATGAGAAGTTCAATTTCAAGATTATATTTCTTTTGAATGCAAACTATTATGAAACTAAATCTCAATATATATATATATATATATATATATATATATATATATATATATATATATATATATATACACACACACACACATAATAATCAGAGAAACAACTAACATTCATAACCCATAAAGAGTAGAATTTTTCATTTAAAAGAAAAATATTCAAAATATATATATATATATATATATATATATATATATATACACACACACACACATACACACATATTAGAATTTTATGCAATGTCTCTGATAAAATAATTTTGAATTCAGAGGGATAATCATTGTCATGTTAACAATTTAATATTTTTATTTAAATATCCTGAAGTCTTGCATAACAATATACATTACCTAATAACTTTATATTGTAAGTATTACTTAAATAAACTGCTTCAAAATTGTAACTGAAACATGATCAACAAAAAAGCTTATTTATACTACAGTATAAAGGTCTAGTAGTTGTTTCAGGATTCAGAAAAAGAGAGAGAGAAATGTCTCTAATAACTAGACTGTGATAGCAGAAAATAAATAAAAATTTATCTTAAAATATTCTGATAGAAAAAGCAGCTACAAAATATTCCTTCATAATATACATACATCAAAATTAGAGCAAAATACTTAATTTTTTAAATCTAAATATCAAATCATACTTCCAAATAACTTGTTAAATTTGCTAGAACAAAAAATTTTAAATATTGAAAAAAAAAAAGATGAATTGACTGAAATCAAGACATAGATACCTAAAATTCCTATTATTATAAATAGATAAAAACAAATACAAAATAGGCTGAAATATCCAAATATACTGCCAATGCAAAAATTATCTTGTGAAACTATTCTTTAGACTGGTATTATATAATTACAATATACCAGAGGTCAGCAGACTGCATATCCCAGGCTACATAGTACTTTTGAATAGACATATGCAGCTCTTTAGACTTCCTCCATGTATTGTATATATAAAGTACATAAACATATAAATTGATCTTTACTATCTTCATATCTTGTTTCATTGACAATTGAAATTTGCTCTTAAAATTCACTGACTCCCGGGATATACTAACTGAGAATTACACAAAAATAACATTGCATACTAGGTAATGATTCTAGAGACATAAGTGTTCTCACAACACAAGTGGGTAATTTTGGAGAGGGACCAATGGGGAACATTTAAGTAAGATGTGTTTTAGTGGGACATCCTCAATGGAACGTATATCCCAGTTTCTTTCTCCAACGGTCTTTTATTTTAAAAATTTTTTAGAATATACTATACTGTTTTCAATCTAAAACAGAACTGTGAGTCAAGTGAAATTCCCATATTTTCAAATATTTTAAAAAATTAAAATCATCTTTAGGCTGAAAATTATGCATCCAATAATTTATTAAGCTAATATATCATTTAGGGAAAATAATTCTAGAAGCAAAAATTTTACTATATTTTTCTCCACATGTGAAAATTTATTAAGTATTATTATGTATTATTAAGTTACAGAAGCTAAATATATATTTTGGTACAGTTCCAAATTAGTTATTAAAACTAAACAAAATTATTACTACCAAAACTAAAAAATAATAACATGACCCCTCCCATGAAAAGAAAACATTATTACAGAATATCTATTAAATTTTTATTACCTAGTGAAATAATAAGCTACTTTAATGATGTATAAAATAGTAAAATTTAAAGTGATTTAAGTGGCATAAACTTTAAAAAATTCTAAATGAAAATTAAATCAAACATACATATTATTAAAGCACGTTTAACTTTAAAAAAATTTATAATTTAAAATATTTAATTTTTTTAAGTTATGATAGCATTGAAACAGTAATACTTTAAGCAGCATAAGGACTTGGAATTCTTGATAATTTTTTATATAATGTGTGTGTATATATATATATATATATATATATATATATATATATATATATATATATATATATATAATGCATTTCGTATTTAATACCAAACTTAAAGGAAAAATTAATCTTCATACAAATGATGAAATCAAATTTTCTGATTTTGTAAAAAATTAAACTTTCTCTGTTACCTTAACTCAGAGAAATAGAGTAATGACAATTTGCTTTGATTTTTTTAAAATATATATTCATAAGAGTCACAAGATAAAATAAGTTAGTAGTTTTTCAGTACTTTGTTTTATATAGTGTCTGCAAAAATTTTGCAAAATATAAAAACAAATTTCATTAAACAATCTAAGAACTTAAAAATACTTTCAAAATAATCATCAAATAAGGTAATAGTAAAACTAATTCATGCACAGAAAAAAAAAAAACTGTAAAAATTCTTGATTTGTTAAAAATTAACCAATAACTATGAAGATGAATAACAAGCAAAGTAACAGCCTAATAGTGTTCAAACTTAAATGAACTAGTATGTAAATTAAAACACATGTTTATAAAAGCTCCAAGGGCAAAGGAAAAATAACTGGAAGAACTGGAAGAATGGTACATAATTTAGTACCATACATAAGTGTGTATACATTTGTTTCCTTTAATAACTAAATGAATAAAACCTTATAAAAACTCAAAGTATTTTTTTTTATATTTATAATTAATAACTAGAAAAGATTACAGTATAAGTTTAACAAAGAAAACTTATAACTCACCTTCTGGCTATAAATCCTATCAATTAATTAAAACCAGTTGGGATTTTTAAAATTGTGCATTTAATAGAGGATTTGTTCTATCTATAGATAATTTATGTAAAAAACTAAGTTTCGTGTATTAAATTCATGTAAGCATGTACAACTGCACAAGGAAAACAGAGTATAAAGGAAAAAATATAGAAAAAAAAATTTTTTTTTTAAGGAAACCTATAAGAAATCAACTTTAAAACAGTCATGTCATTAGCCCCGTAAATTTTTTTTCAGCTCATTTGTCTAATTAGCACCCTCTGAGTTGAGATGTTACTCCATGGTAATAGTAAATATTTTCAGTAACATCAGATGTATTATACTAAAGAATATACTTAACTAACTTTTAGAAAGAACACTATCTAAAATTAAAAAAAGTAATCATCTTCATATTAAAATATTCTTTTATAGTTCTATTTAGCAGAGAAATGGGTGGTTTAAATACTCATGTGCAAAATTTAAAATTAGTGATGTATGTGTATAGATAAATTCATTCTTTCAGACAGACACAATATATAATCAAAATTAAATTCTTTATCTCAATATATTTAAAAAATATGAAACATACATCTGAGATGAGGGTAACAATAACTGTGCATAAGAATTTTTAAAAGAAAAATGATAGCTATACAGATCTATAACAAAGGCAGATATTAGGGAGGGAAAAACATTTCATGTCAATACTTGCACTATTAAATATTCAAAATATATCATCATTAAAATCGTTTGATAAAGAAAACTAAAAGAATATGTACATCATGTGAACAAAGGGAATTTTATACATTGGTTACAAAAAGCAATAATAATAAAAACATGTAAAAATACAGGCCTGTCAGTTTAAACTACAAAATGACAATCAACATTTCAATTTCTGAAAGAAATTAATGTTATGGTATTTTTACAAAATATATTGAAATAAAGGAAAATGAACAAATTTTAACAACAAAAAACTATACCTTATGGTGAGATACTAAGGTTATTTAAATAAACATATCACTTTGGGTGATAATATATATAATCATATTTATCTAATAAATTTCACAGAGATCTCAGAAGAAATAGTCAATAAATTTTTATGCATAAAAATTATAATTTGTTTTTTTAAATAATATAAAAGTTCTCGACATAAGAACAAGTGCTGACTCCTATAATTTTTATCATTAAAAAGCCTCCTACAGTTGCAATAAATATTGATCATACAGTCTATGCAGATTTTACCCTTCTATGAGTATTTTTTTAATTTGTATTTCAATATCCCTTTAAAAATTAAATTTTGAAGAGGGAAAATTTACAAATGACAGTCAAGTATGAACTTCATCAGATAAAACACAATCAACTAAAGAAAGTATAAATCTATATAAAATCAAAATATAGGTATCAAAATAAGTTATCTATTATAATATTTTAGAAAATTCAACTAATCTTTACAATCACCACCTTTCCAAACTGTAATGAGTATTGTTTTACATAATTTATTACATAATTATTTAAAAATCCAACAATTACAATGCAAAATCCCTGTTTAACACTTTCGTTCCTATAATATAAAACTAAATTTTAAGTCACACTATTTCCAACTTTTTAAAAAGAAAATAAATTGACTCTTTAAATGAAGAATCAATAAACTTTTACAAATATTCAATGCAAGTATAACAGAACAATAAAGAGGTAGGGAAGGAAAACTTGGGAAGCCTGTTTGATGGTGCCAGACCATACATAAGTTGCAAACTTAACTATTCAGATGAAATAGCAGATTCAGTATATAAGCACCAAAATAAAATTATGAGGTCATAATTTTTTAATTAAAGACAATAGTTTTAGCATCAAGTTTTACCCAAAACCGAGGTCAAAAGAAACCACAGACATAGTGTATATGAAAAAGTTTGTATTTACTTAGCATTACTCATTATATCTTACAATTTTATGAATAAATAATATTAGTCTAATTTCAAAAATATGACTCTAAACTAATTTAAATAGTTAAATTTACTGATATTTTCTGCAAATATTAAATACCTGGATGTGTAAAAAGAACAAAGTACCACATTTATTTCAATATTGTGAAGAAAATAAAAAGGAATTTATATACTGTTACAAATAACAATAACAGGTGGCACATACTCATTTGCTACCTAAATTGCATATATTGGTATGACCCAAATCTCAGGTCACAATGTGGTACCAGGTCATGAAAGCAAAGTGCAGGGTTGCAAATAAAACTTTATCAAAATTACAAAAATATACTATTTTCAAATAGTGAGCTGCATAGTCATACAGCATTTAATAATATTTTTGACAAAATACTACTAATGAATTTTTAGCTATACTGTCACTAAAAATATTCATTTTTGCACAAAAAGTAAATAAAGCTTCTAATGTCTCTTTTACAATTTATGAGTATGAAACAGCCTATTTAGCACTTGTTTTTCAAAAAATACAGAATTAGATAGTGAATTTGATTCAAAATGACAGTTTTTATCTTTTACTATAGACCTGAAATTGCTAGTGAACAAAATACAGAATCATACTCTCTAAACAATCTTTTATTGTTAAACACTTATTATTTCAATCATTAACAATTTTAAACAATAAAGTTTGTTTTATTTTAGTAATAAATGATAAAAACTTTAAGTCATGAAGGAAAGCAATTTAAAATATGTATGCCAAAAAAAAGTTTAGGAAATAATACTATAATGTTTCCCCAAATATATAATATTCCAGTTTATAAAGTCAACATGTTGAAATTACTAGCTCATGAAAAAACTTAAGGAAATGCTGCATCAAGAATTCATGGGAACAAACAAAGAAAAGAAATAATGTAAAGTTTACATTATAATAAGAATTTAATAAATATTGTATGCAGTTTCCATTTTAAGAGTAAATTAGTTAAATATAATTAAAGATTAATAATCCAGAGCAAACAAGATAAAAAGATTTAAAGCATGGAAATTTGAACTGTTTTATTAATTTAGAAACTTAATAATGTATCAACTTAATAAAGTAAGAATATCAGACTTGGGAGATGCATATATCTCCTAGACATTAACAACAGCTGTATCTTGCAATATTAGTAAAACTTTTGTTTTTTAATGGTTAAACTAACTATTAAACATATCAGATAAAAAAAA
Organism: Pardosa pseudoannulata; assembly: GCA_032207245.1. Lineage (NCBI taxonomy): Eukaryota > Metazoa > Arthropoda > Arachnida > Araneae > Lycosidae > Pardosa > Pardosa pseudoannulata. The sequence continues at coordinate 97,797,492 of CM063502.1, forward strand.
AGATTGATTCTAATGACTAAAACATAAATTCAGAAATCAACATTCTATGAAATGTGATCGTTTTTGACATATTTTCATATTTTGTTAATATCTTTATTTATGCAAACATTAATGCCTATTAACAGCCAATGCATTCCACATCAAGAAAATTTTTGTAATGTATTTTTGCCATCTTTATATTAAAATCTGGTAAGCTACATATATAGAATTTATAATGATTTGAGAAAATACCTCCTTGCTTCTTTAATGGTATAATGCTTCTTTAATAGTATAAGATCTTTATTTTTTCAGGGTTTGGTTTGTTAGTGTACTATATACTGTCATAATATGAGTAATGTTGTACAACATAAATTTTTTTTTCAAAAACAATTATGTTTTTATGATTCAAGCATATTAGGAACGAAAGGGTTAGTCTTTTGGGAATGTATCTCTATGCAAATCAGACACATGTTTATAACACTCTAAATAGCACTAATTGCATAGAATCAGCAATATACTTAAATAGTTTAGACAATATATCATACAAAAAATATATGTAATGAGAAATTTTAAAGTTTTTTAGACCCTCCTTGTTTTATTTTGGATAATTTTTTCAGTGAAATACATACTAAACTCTCTAAAATACATTTAGAAAAATTATGAACAGATTACTGAAATTATTCTATAAATTATAAAATTTACATACTTATTATATAAAAAAGGAAGGTTTTGCTATCAAATAGATTATAAAATTGATTAAAAAAAAATTATACCAGGGAAGAACTTTTGATAAAAATATCAAACATATGCAGAAATAAATAAAACTGCATCATATTAAATTCATACACCATACAGTTATATTTCTGTTAAGTAAATATTAAAAATTAAATCCTAGAACAAGTAAGGCACACAAAATATATACAAATATAATTTAAAGAAATTAATACTGCTAATTAATAAAATAATTTGCACCGAAATGCATAATAATCTAATATATAACTAAAAGAGAATAATTGTCTTACTGTTACTTTTTGTCAGATAATTATAAAAAATTTATTCACTTTTACCTAAGCTAGGCAGCTTTGAAAATTTTCTAGCTTTGGAATTATTAGAGAATATTGAAAACCAGATTAGGTTAAAATCAAAATAAATATATTTTAATTAAATAAATATTTTTTAAATTCATTATTTTTTTAGCATTAAAATTATATTAAAATAAAATATCAACAAATTCCAAAATTTCTCTTAGTGTAAAATATTTATTAAGAACAATAAATATTTTCTTACACTAGTGTTTAGCAACATAGTAATGTAGAGAGTAATGTGTTATTTTGCACAGTTTCTGCTTATATTACTTAACAAATATTGAGCCGTGGTAGCTCAGTCGGCAAAGGCAGCGAACTCGTAACTGAAAGGTTTTGGGTTTGGAGCTCGAGCCTGCCTAAGATCCACCTTGTTCATTAAAAGGTGAATGGAATACGTAAAATGTTCATGATCACATTGTCCTCCAAGTTCCCAATCGATACCTCTGGGGGTGACAGGCCAAGCCTGGGAGTCTTCTGCTTGGTCCCTGCTTCTAAATTACAAGGACCCAGCAACAGTAATGTTACTCACATCCATAGCATATCTTAAGCTACATGTTCCCCGAGTGGTGCTAAATGGGTAACAGCTTCAAAGCCTTATATTGGCATAAAGGCATAGTGTCTGTATTGCCACCTGCATTAGGAAAAAATTAACAAATATTTTACCTTATAAATAAATTTCCGATCTTAAATTACTGCAATTTTCCATCTACAGATTGGAAATTAAATTTGAAGGGTAACAAGGGTACTAAATGGGTAACAGCTTTGCAGCATTGTATTGGCATAAAGGCATGTAGTGTCTGTATTGCGACCTGCATTAGGAAAAAAAATTAAATATTTTGCCTTATAAATAAATTTCCGATCTTAAATTACTGCAATTTTCCATGTACAGATTGAAAATTATATTTGAAGAAAACATTTTTTCTTCTAATCAATAGAAGATAACAATACCTGTGTCACAAACATTGCATGAAATATTATAATTTAAAAACATGACAATCAGTCTAGCAGTCAGAAATCTTATCAAGTTTTATATAAAACAGTAATCATAAAGGTTAAGATATAAACATATCAAAATGAAAACTTTTTATACATACTAAACATATATATATAAATATATATAACGTTCAAGAACAGGGAACAATAAACAAAATATTCTGTTACAGTTTACTGTTAAACAAGAGTTAAAATGCATATTCCATGGAATACAAATCTTGTTTGACAGGAAATTTAACAAATGTTGAAACCGGGTATTTGGACCATCATATTGTAAGTATAAATTGTATTAAAGTTCTTTATTTTGTTTATAATCATAGAGCACCTGACATATTTTTAATATTTTGATTTTAAGTCAAACTACCCATCCTCAAATTCAACTAATTCAGAATCTTTATCAGACAAAAGACAGTCTAATTTCAAATATTCTTTAGGTAACTCATCTAATCATTGTAATCGAATTACTATTTCATTTTTTATTTTTACATTCTCAAAATTATTCTCCAACCTAGAAAACTTCTGAACTTACTGATCTAGCCTGGTGCCTCCAAAAAATCTTGTATATGCAAGCCTTTAAAACCAAAACTTGCAAATATCTTTTAAATATTTACTTTGAGACATCACAATTACACAGCAAAATAGTAAATATAAAACAGTAAATACCGTCAACCTTTGGACAAACTAAACACATTTTCATAGGCTATAAATGCATCATGAGATGCCCTTTAACACTGTCATCAAAGGTTTACAGAATGCACACACAACATAATCATAACAGAACTCTTTTCAAAAATATGTCAGGTGCTGGCCTCTATGATTATAAGAAAAATAAAGTGCTTGGCAGTTTTTAGATATTTTCTTGCAGATCGCTCTTTACATTAATATTTTATTTCTAAATTCATAGCATAAAAAATTATATCACTGATCATCTTTTTCTTGAGGTTAGTTAATGTTATATAAGTATTAAAATTTGTTTTAAACCAGTCTTCAAAAGTATTGTTATTTGTACAGTACTTTTTTTAATGAAACTAATTTAAATTAATGAGTTTCAAATTTAAATTAATGAGAATCCTGCATATACTGAAAAATATCTGCCTGGAGAAAGTATAAAATTGAAGAGGATTAATGGATAAATACAAATTAAAAATACAGAATTAAATCTGAAGTTTATAAACTGGCCTCTATGATTATAAGCAAAATAAAGAACTTTAATACAATCTACACTTACAATATGACGATCCAAACACTGGGGTGAAACCTAATTCATTACAAAAGAAAAAATTAATATATTAACTTTATAATTTATTCTAAAATGAATTTTCGATAAAGAATTTTAAACCAGATTTAGTAGTTATCCCCCCCCCCTTAAGGAAATTCAAATCTCAATTACCACAGTACTGCCAATTTAAATTTAAAAATGCTAGGTCAGATTAAACAAAATAATGAAGATTCTTGAAAATTGCATATATTAATTGAATATAAGTTATCAGCTTGAAGTATTTTTAACTGTCAAATCAAAAGAGCATCACAACTTTAAGATGCTATTTGAATATATTATATTCATAATTTATAAAAGAAATATTTAATCTCTGTGATACAATTAAAAAAAAGTGCAATGACAGCTTTGCACTGAAATCAATATTTATATAAAATGGTTGTAATGAGAATTAAAATATAAACATATCAAAATGAAAAATTTTTACACATACTAAACAGACATATATATATGAAGTTCAAGAACATGGAACAATAAACAAATAAAATGTTCTCTTAAAGTTTACTGTTAAATAAGAGATAAAATGCATACTCCATGAAATACAAATCTTCTTTGATTGGAAATTTAACAATTAAGAAAATTGTGATGAAACATGAATCATTACAAAGGAAAAAGTTAATATATTTACTTTATTATTTATTCTGAAGTGAATTTTTAATAAAGAATTTCATAGCAGATTTAGTACTTATTTCCCTTCATGGGAATTCAAATTTCAATTACAACAGCATTGCTAATTTAAATTTAAACATGCCAGGTCAGATCAAAGACAAGAATGATGATTCTTGAAAATTACATATATTAATCGGATATGAGTCATCAGCTTGAAGTATTTTTAACTGTCAAATCAAAACAGGTATCACAACTCTAAGATGTTATATTCATGATTAATTTATAAAAGAAAATATTTAATTTCTGTGATATCACTTAATAAAGCTACAGTGAAATGGCAACTTTGCACTAAAAGAAATAAAGAAATTTAAAAATAATTTTTCTTTTTAACAAAGAAATTTAATAAATAAATAAAAATATTATACATTCTACAAAATTATAGAAATCTTGAAAAATTCTTAAAGTTTAAATAAATATTATAAAGTTTTTAACTTGATATTTCACATAGGACATAACTGACATGAAACATTAAATAAAATATAATATCATTAACTGTACAGACTGTTAAAGAAACAAAAGAATCCTCAACCATAGTAAATATTGTGAAGTGATAAAGAATATAAACATTTCTCCCAGTAGGAGATGAGTATTTGAATAATTAAAATGTAACTTTAAATAATGCTAGATTTTTAAAATACTACCATCATCAAAAATATGAAAAATGTTATTAAAATCAAATAATCAATCCATCATAACTTCAAATATAAATTAAACACCTTCCCACCGCAGAACATAAAAGTCACAAATGAAAATACAAGTACAAAATATCCACAAATTTTGCTTTATGCCATAGCAAACTATTTGTTTCTGTCATGAAGAGTTGAATGCTTCTAAGGCTTTTTAAAACAACTGTTAATTTTAGATAAGTGTGAATAATTTTCTACACATGTATTATAACATACATACTGCATTAAGAAACCATAAAAAGATAACTGTCAAAAAAAGAAATGCACAACTCAGTTTCTCGCATAAATGTCACTAGGGGCACAGAAACTTAAAATATATTCTCTTGACCTTTAATTTTGTTTATTGTAATGATTTATCATTAAATGTATAAGAAATGTATTTTATTTTCCTCTTTAAGAAATGTATAAAATTCAACATTTAGGCCTAAGAAATCAATTTTGACTATATATATATATTAACATTTCTTGGTTGCCTTGGCTTCATTCTTTAACAAATTGAGTGAGTCAATATGTATATTTTTTTCAGTTCAATGAATAACAAATTGTGAGTCAGTCAATAGATACACTGTCTTTTCCATAATCAAACCTAAAATTACAACCTTCATGAAACCTAGGCACATCATTCAAGATGTGTGAACAACTAACAACATCATTGGGCGGATTAATTTGCATGCTTTTACTTGAGTCTGATTGGATTGGCATGCTTTCACTGACAACAGTTAATGATTCTAAATTCAAACACATAACATTTTCCTTTGGTGAGGTTGGTGTTGTGCTAGTTACTCGGTCTTCACCATTCAAATAATCTTTACTATAGTCAGGACCAGACTGGTTTTTACTTAATAAATGTTCTCTTTCCATACTGGTACTCACAGTACCAGTACTGAATGTACTTGTACTTGAAGGACCATCCAAAATATCAAGGCCATGAATACTCAGCTCTGGTGTAGAGCTATCTGCATTTGTTTCAGGGCTTGTAAGAGGTGTCCTTTTCTTATCCCCAAAAATAGGAATATTTGAACTAGGACTTGATGAACGATCTCTGACACTTGATGGATTTTCTTGTTCATCTAGAAATCTGTCCATGTAGTCTCTGGTGAAAGAGAAAAAATATTTAAGAAAAATAAAATTAAAGAACTAATTTAGACATGACATGATTAAAACAATCTTATTGGACATCAGGCAGATAAAAATTTAAAACAATAATTCTCAACAACTTTGGTAGAAATCCAGTTTGAATATTTTAATTTAACTTTTAATAACATTTTCATGTAACTTTAAAAAAGTTATTTAGGTATATGAGCCAAAGTATATTGGATAAGAAACACTATGCTTTCTAGATTAATGTAAATTCTTAGCTTAATTAATAAAAGAGCATAAAATCATCTATTTATAGAGTTACAGTTCCTAAATTATATAACGACTTTAAAAAAAATAAGCTTTTCTTCAACACTTGAATGTCTACTTGTGTGATTTCTTATATTCCAATGTTATGGCGTAAAAGACTATTAAAATTATTTTACACACTACCTTTATAACATTTTAGAAGGTTAATAAGTATGTGGATTTTAAATTTAATATACATATCAGCTTCTCATTTCCAAACAAGAAACTGGCCTTAGAGTAAGCCTATAAGAAATAATACATAGTCCTTTAAGTGTAATAATAATTCAAGACTATCAACTGAACCACCATTATCAAAGTAACTACACTACTGAATTCATAGAAAACCCTAAAAATCATTTAAATTATTGAACATCAATAATTTTTCTGTGAAAATAACAAAATGAATAACCAAAAAGAATCCTCCTAAAAATTATACTTTCACCAATGAAATAGTATCAAATTTTTGATAAAAATTAAGTCTATGAACTTGATTTGGGATTTACAGATATCTCTAGTGATTTTGTACAATTTAACTCTCCTTTACCTAATTCTCAAGACAGTTCTAGAATGACAGACAAAACTTTTTTTCAAACCTAGTACATAACTTATTTATCAGTTAAGCTCTAATATTTACAATTTCAAATGAGAATAAGAATTAAGAATCAATAACTGTTTAATGTTGAAAACTAAAACATGAAGTATAAATAATGAGCATAACATATTTCTTAAATTAAAAAATTCAGAATGCTAAAATTTTTATTTTAAATCCTCATTTCTGCCCTATATATATATATATATATATATATATATATATATATATATATATATATATATATATATATATATATATATACATGCTCACAACAGGATTTAAAAATGTTATGGTTGCTCAAAAGCTTTATAAGTTAAGAAATCACTATTCTAGGTAGTTTTCTCAGTTTTGAAGAATGCTTGAAATAAATTAAATCAAATTAATAATTTAGTGAAGTAAATTGTGTACCCGTATAAAATACTACAACAAGGAGTGGAGAATAATATACTTAACATATATATCACTGGAAAATACCTAATAAAATTCTCAAAATAAATAAAAGTTGATGATTCAACTACAAAAATCAAATATTCCTTGAAGTATACAATTTAAAATGGTAATCTCTTTTCACATTCAAATAAAAAATTAGTGAAACATCAAACATCAAACTATAAATTTAAGGTAAGCAACATTTTTAATTTAAAATAAGATAAAACTGATATACATTTAATCAATTAAGTCATCACAGACCAAAATATTGAAATAACCAAGGTAAAGATTTAGTATGTAGGTGTGGAAAAAATTTAACAAACAAAATATATTTTAGTACTACAAAAATGATGAATTATATCTTTATTGTGCTTTCTAAATTTCAAGCCAATTTGATTTAGAAAATCCTTAAACTTAAACAATTTAGTTATACTCACGTGCTCCCAGGATGTAAGGCATATTTCTTTTTCTCTATTCTATTTTTAGTGGCAAATACATCATGTCGTTCCGTTTTCTTCCATAAGTAGTAAAACTGGACCAATTCTCCAACTGCTCTGGTTCTCACCTAGTTATATAAGTCAATACAAATAACATATTAAAGAAATCAAAAGTTGAGATGTTGATGTTGAAATGCTCATTAACATCTAATTCTCACTACTACCATCATCAAAAATATTTTCTCACACATGCATACAATACTGAATTGAAGATATAAAATAGTACATTCTATTGAAACACATAATAGACTTCATATATCTATATTCACCCCATCCATTCACCCTTTCTTGGTATAACTAACACCTCTTTTTTGCTAAGACTAACACGTACCACCTTTTCTTCATATTTAAAAAAAAAGGGTAAAATACTAAAATCCTCAAAAGCTATTTTTAAATTTGGTAGATAATAGTATTATACCAGACATGCCAACATTCAGTCAGCCCTGTCAGGAGCAACAGCACGGTTTTAAAATTTAACATGCTACCCACAAAATGAATGCATATACAATTTACAAACATAATAAAACAAATCTTAAAACAACCCAAACAAATTATATATAATTACATATTTTATTAATTTCTAAATCAAAACTGAGCAAATTAAATTATTAAAAATTAACACACGCTTGCAAATTATTAAGGGTTAATTAAAATTTATGCATTTAACAATAAGTAACTTTCTCAGCTTTAACAAGTTCATTTTCAGAAAAGTTTCTCTTATAATATTGTCCTTGATTAAAATATTTGCATTTGTCTATTATCAGAGAACCTAGAGTTTGTCTTCCCAAATTCGACCAAAATTCAGTTTGGTTTATTTGCACAGTACTGAAAACTCTTTTACATGCAGCATTACTGTGTGGAAAGAGTAATATATTTAGCATTATTTTTGGTAAGACTTTGTATTTGATTGCTGTCTTATGATCTTTTAAACTGTTTTATACACCAAGCTATATGAGCATTCACAGTTTAAAATTTCCTCCCTAAATTTATCTATTTAGTAAAGCATAGACTCTGATTCATGATCATCCATTGCATTACCAGTAAAGATATTGAAATATTTAATGAAATAGTTCAAAGAACTAAACTTAGTCTATGCTCTTATACTGATAACTACAGCATACATCAACATTTCATCTTTCAATTGGCATAGTGGATAGCCCTGTTTGTATTCTGTGCACTTTCCAAACTGTTATGGATTTTACTAATTTGACAAGCTGCCCAGCACTTTCTTACTTGAACTTCTCTGGCTTATTTTTAATTGGCTGCCAGAGGGCTTATGGCTAATGCAGCCACAGCCCAAACATAGGAAAAAAAATATCAGAGAAAATGTTTTAAGCATATATTCACATACTCTTTCATAAATGCCCAAATGCATTTAAAGAAAGTTTTTTCAGAATCTGACAGAATTATGTTTCAACTACAATTACACAAAGGTAATGTGTATGTGTGTGTATATTTTTATTTATTTTTTTTTATCTTTTAGTGATTTACATTAAGTTTCTGTTGTTTTAACTCAAGACATACCTGTATTAAAATAATGGGCTTTTATTCTGCAATGGAAGAATATAAAATGTTTAATGAAGCTGTAAAATAATGGCATAAGTTAGGAAATACTAGAATAAAGATTTCATAAGTGCATTAAGGAATGGGATAAAGTTTATTTTTCAAAAAAATTTTTCATTGCTATACAAATTTTCATCAGATTAATTTTGAAAACAGTTTTACAGCCTCAGACCATCTTGAGCAAAACCTTAGTAGTATTCTATACAATTCAGTTATGGAGCCTAGACTTTGAAAGTAACTTAAAACTCTGCATGAGCTGAAATAATTTTAAAATGATAGCCACAAACTTACCATTGTTAGTATAAAAGTAAAAAAAAGAAAATGTAAGGAAAAACTAAAAGTGTGTCTTTCGAACTGGCCGATAAAATTGTTTTACAGTAGTAAAAATTTTTGTAAATATAAGTTTGGTTTGGATTGGATTGGATTGTTATGGTCTACTATATTTCTACATAAGGACTAGTGAGGGCCCTGCTTAAAGCTAATTCTGAATGGCTAAATATACATGAGAGCAGGATTCTAATCTGCAAACTCCAATACCAAAGAGTAACACCCTACCCATTGGATCACTGTTCAGCTACACAAACACAGGAAGGAAATACAGAAGTATTTCCTCTATTACTTGACAATGAGTCACTTGTGATCACTTAGGCTTTAGCAACACTTTATTCTAAATTAATGAAAAAAAAAATATATTTGCCCGAAACTTTGGAAAAAATCTGATAGAAAGAAATGTTTCCAAAAAATTTTCTCAAATCTTAAGGAAAAAGAAACTTAAAATTTTATTTAATAGAAGTTATTATAAAATCAAGTACAAAGTCAAATCCAAAAAAGGCAAATTTCATAAAACAAAAAAGTTTTTCATATAGCTAATGTAAAATGGAATTATAAAATTATAGAGATAGAATTTAATATCAACTGTTGATTAATACTGCTGCAAACTTTTAATAAGGGTAAGCTCTAGATAGTTTTAAAAATTAGTTTTCAATCTGAAGCATGATAAAACTTACAATAAAACAAAGATGTAACTAACAATTAAAACTCATTAAGGAGGAGCTAGATTTCTTACTAAAGTACTTAAAGATCATCATCTGAAGTTCAAATGCACAACAATTTTCAAAAATATAATTTCTAGTATCTGATGAATATTCACATCAAATGGAAAATATGAACAATATAAAAAAACAATTCTACTTTGTCCATGATTACATTACAACTACACTATCAACAATTTTAATTAAGGGTAAAGAAAGCTATTTTATACATTTATAATAACCTGTACAATAATGCCTCAAATATTTACACTCAATTCTAATTACCATATATTTCCGTATATAAGCAGAGAAATTTTGGGACTTTTTGTAGACCTAAAGAGGGGATTGGCTTATATACAGATCAATGGAACAGATGCCATTTGGTTGTTGGTGATAAAAAGTCACCAAATCGACAAAAATTAATGAAACTGTTAAAAAAGGAACAAAAAAAGGAAACAGCAAAAAGTAAATGAAGTTTGTAAAAATTTTAAAATGAGAAAAAAACACAAAAATTGAAAAATAAATTTAAAATGACTTATCTGGGTTATAATTGTGCTAAAACAACAGTATTATTACAATAGCAGATTGACTATCTTCTAACTAACACAATTCTACATAAGCCAGAAGCAATCAATAAATTGTCAAACACAGCATTTTGTTTTAGCTTATATTGCTTAAATTTAAAAATAATTTAAAAATTAAAAAAAATTAATTTATTTTTAAAAAATTAAAAATAAAAACGTTTATCTTTATATAAGGTTACCCAAGTTCAAACTATTGTTGTTAGCATCTAAGTAAAAATATCATTGGCCACATGGTCTAGCACCATGATTATTAAACTGTGAACAGCAGCAGTAATCTTGATAAGTTAGTGTAAAATAGTGAAGTTAATAAAGACAGCATAAACTTAATTAAGATTTAAAATGTAAGTTGTTTATCCTCACCACTGTCAAAACATGGAAAGAGATGTCCTCCTATTTGTCTCAAGGTGTGACTGATCCTCTACCTTCGCAGTACTTAATAAATTGGATGCCATGATGAAAAAGGTTTAAGAACTACTGGTCTAGAATTTTACTTTAAAGCAATTTGATTGGAAAATAATTCTCCCCTTTCACCTGCATATTTAAATGTTCTAGACATTTATTCATTTTAGCTTATATACGGGTTTTGAACTTTAGGTAAATTTTAGAAGGAAAATTGCACCCTCGGCTTGTATACGGATTGATTTATATTCAGAAATATACGGTAGTCATTTTGACAATGAAGTATTCATAAAAGTTTTCATGAAATAAGATATAAACTGAGTAAATTTTAAAAACTTAAAATAATCTACTCTTCAAATAAGTGTAATTCACTTACTTTATTCATTTGAATTAAGTGGAAATCTTTTCCATATGCCTTTAAACCAGTTTCAAAACTTCTACATTCATCCTCAGACCACAAACTCATAGTATCTGTTTTAAAAAGATTAAGAATTTAATAGTTGAAAAAGTCTAAATAGAAAATGTTATAGTTAAAATAGTTATAAAGAAGTAAACTTTTGAACACATATTTTATGAGAAATTATGCCAGAGAATTAGTAAATCAATTTCCTTCATGTTATACCCCAAAAGTATAGCTACTATATGGTTTTATAAAAAAAAAGAAACCCTATAGATATTCAATGAGCCTGAAATGCTTTAATTTTTCTCCTATCTACTGTAGATATATTGATTCAGACATATATATAGTCAAAACAAGTTATTAAAATTTATTACTGTAATTTAGAGATTTCTTGCTCTGGGTGCATGCTATGTTTCTCTTATAATTTTTGTATATCTGTTAAGATTCTTTTAGTGTTCATGGAATGGATGAAATGAGTCTGTGTACCAGATCTGATGTCTATAATCGAATTGATATGATTGTCTCTAAATGTAACTGATTTCTAAAAAGCATTAACAGGTGGAAATAACTTCTTTTATATGTTTCTTTCACATTACTTTTTTTTAACAATATTTTTACTCAATCCATATAATACTGTCTGTAGGATTCTTTCTAATGCAGTATTACAAATTTATAATAATATATAACAAAAATTTCAAGAAAATTGCCTTAGTTATTTAAACTAGTGTACTACATAAAGATAAGTCAATGAAATAAAATGTTTCAAAATTAAATACAATATATACTGAACCTGCAGGCGGTAAGGGTTGCATGCGCCGTCGTCTTAATGCTTCTTCTTTATTATGGCCACATTGTAATAGTAAAAACAAAGCCTAAAATATTTTTTTAAAATTAAACCAGAAAAATATTAACATTAAAACATTTTAGAATTTTTATGAGACACCAAACATAAAATATTTACTTGTTCATCATCTCGTACATGACCACCAACAGGAACAGTATTAACACCATTACTTCCTGGTTTTGGTATTCGAGACTGTCTAAGGTAATCTTCCACTAATTAAAGAAAAAAAAAGAATAAATAAATAAAGGTATTTCCTGCACAAGGATAAACTTAACAATTTTTTTGCAATTAAAAGCTGAAAAAATTCATATTAATGATACCTAAAAATTTACTTTATAATCTGTGTATGTATATATATATATATATATATATATATATATATATATATATATATATATATATATATATATGTATATATATATATATATATATATATATATATATATATATATGTGTGTATATATATGTGTGTGTGTATATATATGTGTGTGTGTATATATATATATATGTACATTTATATATATATATATATATATATATGTACATTTATATATATATATATATATATATATATATATATATATATATATATATATATATATATACATATATATATATATATACATATATATATATACATATATATATATACATATATATATATATATATATATATATATATATATATACATATATATATATATATATATATATATATATATAAATTTCTATGTCCTTGATAAAAAACCACTATTTTTGACTGATTTTCTCCAAATTTGGTATACTTAGGTTTTAGATGATGTAAATTAGTCCACATCAAAAAAGTTCTTAAAGTGTCCCTTGGTTCCTGTACTGAGGCCCATTTCTCTGATCTTGCAGTTATTTTATTTGGAGGCTTACAAGCAATCTCCAAATGTAAAAGTAGACTTCAGGGTGTTATTTATGAGAGAAATTGGCTGTTAACAATTTATGACATAATTTAGCCAAAAATAAAATAACTTCATAATTTATTCTTTATTATGTAGATCTCTTTAAATTCATTTGAATTTTCTTTTCCCTCAAAATAAGATAGCTCATGATTAATATTAAACTGTATATACTGTGATTAATTTAAATATTTTATATTATGTCCTCGCTTTACAATATAATTTATACTAATTTTACATTTAATTTTTAAATTCACAGTATTTCCTGTTTCTTATTTTTACTTACTTTCCCCAGTATTCAATGAATACCTGGTATTACTGAGTGTCTTATACATCTAGTTATATATAAATAAATATCTTTAAAACTGAATTATGACATACCCAAAGACCATATGTTATTATACTACTTCACTATTATAATGTAATCTCATTGTTATAAAATAAAATTTTATATATAACCTTATCAAAGATGCAGACAGAGAAACCCAGAACTCAAACAAATTAATAGATAAAATATCAAATTTCTAAAATTAGAATGACATATGTAATTTATTCAGAGCCATATGTAAAAACAAAATAATTCAAGAGACAAACCTTCTTCATCTGGTAATTTTGAAGGATCCCACAGCAAGCGATCTTCATTTTCATAAGCTAAAAGTTGGGAGCACATTATTTTCACATATTAAATAACATTTAAATAAGTACATAATAATAAGATTAATCATGTTCTTTTAAAGTTAAATAAGAAATTGTTTGTAACAAGTTGATTCTTTCTATTTCAAATCTTACATGTCTAGTTACTGTATTATAAGCATACAGCTTCACTGCTTTAATTCTTTAGATGCAAATATATTAATAAATTATGTATACTAAAATTTAATCATTTTGTCCATACCATAAAAGTAACACACGAATGTTCAATTTAAGGTAATGCAGCAAATAGTGATTAAGATCAAATCACTATGGGTATATTTGACATCAATTTAAATAACAAATTTAAAGAAAAAAATTTACCTGCAAAATAAAATTACCAACACCCCCTCCCCTCCTCCAAAAAAAAATCTTTGCGAAAATTGTACATTAGCCTTTGTAATAAAGCTATAGACAAATTCTTGAATACTCTTCCATTAGAGACATACCAATAATATTTGGTGTCAATTCTTTGAAATTTTGCTTATACCCTGAAGCTTTTGCTTTCCACCCTCATTTTCTCCTTTTGCTCAGCATTTTAACTTATTCCTTAGTTAGTGCAACAGATTTCACAATTTGGGATATGTCAGAGATGAACAAATAACAAATGCCTCTTTTTTTCCAAAAGTTTAATTTTGTTTACAAAATTACATTTGAATAAAAATGAAAATGCTGACTTTCGGCAAAAAATATACAGTTTCTGTTCATGGTGAGAAAAATAAAACGTAAAATGAAATTTACTACATTGAGACTGCCAAAAGAAGTATATGCTATTTTCTTGTTATTTTGTTCAAATGTTAAAATTAGTGGAATTCAATTCATAAAGTTTCTGAAAATAACAAAGCTATATTTAAGAAGAAAGAGAGGGGGGAGGATGAGTTCTTATACCCTCAATGGGCTGTATTATTTTTCTTTGTTCTTAGTCTTTTTCATGCTGAGTGTGCATAAATAAAAATTTTAATCACCACAACAGAAACTAACTGATATCTATAATCGATTTTACTATAAATTATTCTTATAACTTCATCTGAGCCCTTAGTTTATCATTTGAATAGACAGTGCTAGCACCCATGTGACATATTTGGTCAATCAACATCTACTTCAAAGAGAAAAGGTTATTTTTGATTAGATTATGTTAGAGAGCTACAACTAACTTTTGTCACAGAAGAGTTCTGGTTAGTAAGAACAGGAAATTTAAAAAAAAAAAAATTTAAGTTTAAAAAATTCCCCACACTTAGAGAAAATATACTTAATGTTTTGTACTTTCTAAAATGTCAAAACAGCTGATTTATTTACATTTGTAGACAAACACTCTTACATTCCTATGAAAATAAACAAAATGTAGCAGAATATTTGAATGGCAGAAACCTGAGCTGAATAATACCAAGTGGCATACTTATAACTTTTGCCACCTGGGTCAGTCTCCTATTTGCTGCCATTTAAATCAATTAAATGGTACTTTTTAAATAATACCATATACCTTTACTTGATACTCAGAAAAAAAAAAAAATGAGAATTATTTTAATTTTATATTTATATATAAGTAGGATTACATCTTTTTAATAAATGAATGCACAATAATATTGCACAATGTGAAGGTGAAATGTGAACTTATATCCTTAATTTCCAGTTTTCTTAGTTGAAAATTTGTTTGTCTTCAAAATTTATTTTATTTATAATTTCTTGTTTTATGGATAATATTGCTAGATTTTGCAGTCTTAAATCCCACATTGCAGAACGAAAAGATTTTATCATTTTCAATTTAAGAAAGCTTGATTTGCTACTAGAAACACTGATGGCAATTGTAAAAAAAATTCCCTAGGTCTACAGGAAATTCTCAAAATTTTAAAATGCTGTTTACTGAAATTTTATCAAGCTAATGAACTCTTTAAACATACTCTACACTAAATTCCAAAACATAACTCTTGAGATCACTACATTATAAATGTCTGTATCATTAAGGTGCATTAAATTTGCACATACTTTAAAAAGTTGATAAAACTAAACACTTCTTTATTTAAAAAATTTTCAATAAAAAATAGAAAAATTATAGGAATCATCATGGAATTTTTGAGTAATTTGTAAGGTTTGGAGCGCTATGGTTTACTTTTTTCTTCACAACAGCTAATGAGGCAAGAACCTACTGATTAAAGCTGATTCCAAATGGCTACGAACATCCATGCCATCAGCGGGATTTGAACCTACAAACTCCAGTACCAAAGAGCAGTGCTCTACCATTCAATCATTACTTGGCTTTAAGTTTTTGAATAAGTGATTGATAATACTTTTTCTAAAGTTAATGCTTATTCTGCAGTATTACTCTGGCCAAGAAACTTCATAAAAGTTTCAACCTGCTGTTAAAGAGTATCAATTTTAAAAATCTTAGCAATTATACTCTTAAGATTATTACTGAATATAATTTACAGATAAATTTGTTGAACTGGATACATGTTCAAATTTTGAACTATAAATCTAAAAAAGGAAAAAAAATTATTTTAAACAGCAAATTACTTTATGAAACACTCATATCAAAATCATACAACAGCATATGGAATCTTTCAAACCATACGTTATGTTACAAATGATGTAACCATGAACTGAAAATATGCTATAATATGAAAAGTCTACTCTTTGGTCAGGCTTAATTTGGTTAAAACCTAAATTAGTTCAGATTCGAAGAAATTATGAATATCATAGCCTGTTTTAGTTTGGTAAAATTTTTTGCAACCTATTTACTGCAAATGTGATATACTTAAACTCTCTGTTCCTTGCTGTAAAACATCATGTTGGCAATTTGAAAAATTTTAAATTTATTTAGATTAATCAAATTACACACAGTATTATGTTTTGCTTTTAGCGGCATATTAATAAATTTATGTAAAATTTCACAAGCTACCACAATTTTATATTTCTGGGAGATGACTTAAATATAGTTAATTTACAATAGTCAAATATTATTTTGTAATATTTATTTATCAATTCAGTTTATGCACATTTATCTTCCTTTTCATTTTATTTTGCTTGATACATTTGTTTTCAGTTAGTTATACTCCATTCCATTTGAAGATAAATATGTTTATAATCCTGCAGGTGTTTTTGATAACAGTGCAAGTTTAAAATGCTTTTGCCTTGGATTTCCCAAATGAAAGTAATTATACTATTTCTATTGTGTTTTGCTTAATTGCTGTGAAATTATGTATTTCAATGCCCATTAACTAATTTTAACATTTATATTTAATTTTAATAAGTGTTTTTATATTTTAACTAAGAAAATTCAAATATAATTTAAAACAATGATTTCATTTTATGCAGAAGTCTAACACCCCAGTCCTTGTACAGAAGGTTGTTTGTACTTTTATGTAAATGATTTCGTAATTATATTTCTCTTTAGCATTTTGAGGTAAAGAACAGATATTTATAGCATCAAAGTCTGATATTTTATTTTGATAGGAATGTAAAAAAAAATTAATTTAATAAAGATTTATATTTAGTCAATATTCACAAATTTAATAATATGCTTTACATTTTGTAAACCTAATAAAAATAAACTATTAGGTTGTTTACAAAGTAATTTTGCTTTTTCTCAAGAGATGATTTAATTATATTCTCTTGCAGACAATTTCACACTTGAATGACATTGTCATTATATATTTTGATAGCTGATATAAAGAAGCTGATTAGTGAAAAAGTTTGATTTCCAAAGAAAAATGGAAAGTCAAAAGCAGCACTTTCAACTTATTGTATTTTTTTTTTTTTTTTTAATCAAAAAGGTAGAAATGCTGTTCAAGCAAGAAAAAAATTATTCAATGTGTATGGAGAAGATGTAGAGAACACCAGTGTCAAAACTAGTTTGCAAAACTTTGTTATGGCAATTTCAATTTTGACGCTACGTTCTGGAAATCCTGTTAAAGTCAAAATAAAGTGCATTAATTTATGCAAATTACTATGTAATAACTTGTGAGACTACTCAAAGTTTGAATTCACTGTATTCAACCAATGTAAAAATCCTTGATATAATTTCAAATTTTGGCATACAGGTTCTCACAGAAACTTGCTCTTTTGCACTGATTCAGTGATTTGCATCTCAGAATGTAAAACAATTATCCATTTTAAAAGCAAATCAGGTTGCCTGCAACAATGTTAAATGAAAAAGACCTTGGAGTAAAAAGATGATCAAGCTCAAAGCACTTTGAAAACCAATATTCGTGAAAAGAAGATGATGCTGTCTGGTCAGATATCAAGATAATCTAAGTTTTTACCGAACAATGTCATGATCAATTTTTAGGTGTGTTGTTATTAACTGGACAAATTAAATGATTAAAAATCAATTTTTGGCTTTTTCAGTTAAAAAAAAGTATAATGTTTTATCAAGATAACTTAGATTGGTTTTGAAATGTTCTGTCCCTCTAATGAAAATGCTCTTGCTAACCATTTTGATGACAAGATCCCAAATATGTCAAATGACCTATACTACATCTGTTCCGATTTCATTTTATAATTTAAGATTATTACTTATTTGTTGTGCATCATAGATTTTTAAACAATTTTAAGCATTAATTTAGTTTCTATCACTGTGCTTGCCAGAGCTAAACTTCTATTTTAGAATTTTAGAACAATAAAGCCTATGGGGCCTGAAAATATTCCACATTTTTTCCATCCACAGAATTTCAAACTACTTAGTTTTGAACTTTTATATGATACTCTGACTATATATCTATCAGGGATTTAGCTGTAAAAAACTTATCTGTAGTACTGTTATGTTGAATGCATTGGTATATTGGATTTCATTTTCTATTTGAACATATAACTGAAAAATATTAAGCCTGTTATAATTAGGACCAGATGTATATTTATTAAGCATTGATAGCATTATGAGGTTAAAATGCCAGGTATGTTGCGCCCCTTCAAGTATTTTGGAGCAGTTTCCGGAGAAGCAAAACTTTAAATTTGGAGCTGGAGAAGCATTTTCGTAGCAGTCAAAATCTTGATTTGGAGCAGGATATAGTGTTTTTGTAGCAGTTAAAGTAAAGATTTAAAAAATAAACTTATGTTTTTGAAGAGTCTACCAAATAATTTAGAATGATTGGTTAATAGCATTCGGAACAGCTAAATATTCAATAATTTCTGATATGGTTTAATGGTTTTGTATATGCAATAAACATATATTTGTTTGAAATTGATTAGTATAATCATATAAAAGATTATAACAAAGTATTAGCAGTAAAAATCAAAGCTGGAGAATTACTAGTAAGCTTCATTATTACAGCTTCAGTATGAATTTATTTATTAACAAGAAAGCATTCTTTACAGCATGATGCTTAAAGAGTTGTGACACATGATTACAAGAATATCAGTAGGATATTTACTTTTCATTCACAAAATCACACGAAATAGCACTAAAAAAAGGACCAGACAGGAGAGGAAAGCCCTCTTTTTCTCTTCAATGTAATGTAAAAGATATATCAAGTGTTTTTTTGGTCAAGATCAGAAAGAATGTGCTTAGTGGTAAAGATAATTTTATCTTTCAATGTGTTGGCTGAGTTCTGAACACGGATTAGTTCACAGAGGAGAATAATTCACAAGGTGGGAAGAACATCACAACTGCATGACAAAAGACAGTACTTACAGATGAAGATACAAATGATCTTTAAAGATTAAGAGGTGTAAATAGAGGATAAAATGAACAGCAAAAAATAGATGAAATTTTGTGCATTGCTGCTCCAGTTTTTAGAAGTTATTTTGGTGAGTTTCATCTCTCCATTTATTGCAAAACAATTAACGAGCCTAAAAACCACAATTCGAAGTAAAAAATTTTTAAAAATTTTACTTGAAAAATAAAATGATAAAATATTTTACATGAACATCTTCAGCAAGAAGATGATACATAAGACTTCTCCCCCTAACGTTCTTCAAAGAATAATTTACCCAGGGTAGTCACAAAAAATACACTCCAGTATTCCCTCATTTATAAATTAGTAAAATAATTCCATTTAAACTTCTTTATTCAAAATGAACTAAATATATATATTTAAAAACTGAAAAATAATGAGACAAAATAAAGCTTTTAATGCTGATATGAATAATTTTAGGCATCCAATTACAACTGTTACATTAAATAATTAGCTATTCAAATATTTAAGGTATCCGTATACATTCGGAGAACTTTTTTCTTTAAACGTAGAAACTAGTTCATGTTTTTACATTTTTAGATTTATTTTCTATATTCATAGAGAATTGCACTTAAAAAATTTATTCCTGGAGAAGTTTTTATAAAATTTCTAATAAATAAAGAAAATTTAGTAAAAAAATCTGTTTTTTTTTTTTTCAAAAGGTATAATTTTTTAATAAATTAAATTATTTCAATATTTTTTGATGCAACACATTTCTTATACACTGGACTAGTGAATCACCTAAAATCTTTGCTGAATTTACATTTGGCAAAAAATTTTGGTCCTTCAAAATCAAACATATTGAATTTTTAATGAATTTTCCTTACCTTAATATCTAACTATGAGTGTAACATCATTAAAAATTATCCAAATTTAAAGCTAAGGTCATTCACTAGTAAATACTATCAAAAGCATTCATAATAATTTTCAACAAAATATTTTAAGAACTTTTTCAGAAATCACATTTCAAGTTTCAACATTGTATTAAAAATACCATTCTGAGAAAAACGCCTTTGAAGTTTATGATAGCAACATGTTTAACTATTAAAAAATTAAAATACATGTTTAAAATTTCCCACAATTTCTTGCTTCAAAACTTTCTAATTGCAAAGTTGCTAATTATTAAAAATACTAGAGAAATGATTAAACTAATCTTCATGAAAATTTAAAAAGTTATGTCCAAAAAATGCTCATTAAAGGCTTTAAATTCACAACTTCCGGTTCCGAAGTCGCTACTTCCGTTTTGTTTTGACAGCTGTCACTGATGTTTAAACACTATAACTTTTCTTTAAAACGCCGTAGAGACAAAACAAAAACAGATTTAGAAGCCTAAAAGTTGAAATTTTACAATAGAGAAGTAAAAAAAATTTGATTTTTGGCAAAAAAAAAAGACGTTTTCAACGTAGACGGATACCTTAAAGTTATTAAAAATTATTCACCTTATTTTTCTCTAACTTTACTTATTTTAATTTCGCTGTCTATTTTTTTTTAATTAATCAACATCCTTTTATATCCTTTACGAGATCCTATACTAGATTTGTATATCACTACAGTACGGATTATCCCCTTGAGAACCAGCACGTAAATGCTATACGAGTCGACCGTTGTGAAAACGGTTGCTGTTTACACTATCTAGTAGTTAAATCTAGCATTTAAAAATTAAAATAAAACGTTCAGATCTTCTATTACGCATACGCGACGCTGGTCACTCAATATCAACCGTAGATATCGCGGCGTCGCATGAGACGTTGGTCGCGAACGGGCTAAGACTTGGCGATGTAACGATATATCGTGAAATATCGATAAAACGTACTCCATCGCGACACTGATTTCCAAACTTTGAGTTCCAATCAACATATGAACGAACACCTAGACAGCTAAAAGCGATCGCCGATCTCTGATGTGAAATCGTCTTTCCGATATCAAGACAGTATTAAGAGTATACGAGGTATAGTGTTCCTAAAAATCCCATTTCGACATATAAACATAATCTTTCCGATTTTATAACTTCTAGTCACAATAAAACATCCTTTTGCATAAACGCCAAACGATGGCCGAATGGATAAAGCATTGCTCCTTGGTACCGGGATTTGGGGTTTTGAATCCCGCTATTGGTATGGGTATTTGTAGTCATTCGAACCGACTTTAAGCAGAAGGTCACGATCTCATTAGCTCTGGTATAGCGAAACAGTAGACCGTAGCACTCTAACCAACCGATATTTGAACATCATCTGTTCGAATTCACGACATTGTGAGAGGGACATGCGGTATATCGTGATCGGCAATTTATCTACATCGCGAAATCGTTATTTCGACCTTAACTGAAGAATCCTGATAAACATTGGCCGGCCGACGGCCGATTGGTTAGGGTGCTGGCCTTCGGTACCGGAGTTCGTGGGTTCGAAACCCACAGTGGCATGGATGTTCATAGCCGTTCGGAATCGGCTTAAAGCTGTAGATCCCGGTCTCATTAGCCCTCGTGTTTGAAAAAGTAGACCGTAGCACTCCAAACCAAACCTGATAAACATTGGAAATAAAGAGAGAGAGACGGAAAGGAGGAAAACCTCGACGATTCACAAATATGGAACTTCAAGTTCAACTGGATGGGGTCTGCGTCAAGATATTCTTGTAACACGTTTGTATGCAACTATAATGGAAAAGTTATATTAAGATCTGCGTCTGACCAGTGCAGGAGATTCATGTTGTGACATGTTTGTGCAGGCTCGTTCAACCAATTTTTTCCCGATGGTAAAGCGCGGAAAATTGTAAATTGGTTTTACAAAAAATAAATATAATAAATTTAAAAAATAAAATCTAAATATTCTATATTGGTTAATTTCCATATTTTTTTGATTTGATTACCATTTTATCCTGTAACGTAAGGTTAGCAGCCTATTAGCTACTAACCTTACGTTACAGGAGCAATTGGCCATCGGGAAGAGTAGTGGTCCCCCAGAAGATAAAAATCTGATATAAAAGGATGAGTCTCACCAATACGCGAATTTCTTTCCGATTTCGAAAAATTTACAAATAGAAAGTAAATTTTTGAAAAAGCATGATTTTCAAAAAGAATCGGAAATTCCCATCGGAAAAAAAAAAAAAAAATCAGCAGTAGAAATCAAGAAGCAGGACTTCACCAAAAAACGGAAAATTTCTATCGCTCTACATGCTATAAACGTATTTCTTTTCGTTGGGCGCAATTTTAATTTTTATTTAGATTTTTATGTCAATCTTGAGTCTGTAGTACGAGAGAGAAGTAGCATGTCTGAAGGATGAAATTCTTGTTTCATGTACTTCTATCAGACAAAGTAGGAAAAATAAATATGACATTCACTCCAGTCTAGGATTCGGTGACTTTCGGCGGGAAAAATTCGTCTTAAGTAGAACTAACGTAATTACTAAACGTGCGAAAACTTCAAAAAAATTGTAAAATGGCGCAGTTTCGGCGCAATTTTTGCTAAAATACCGTTTCTGGAGCAGCTGGGCGCAGATATCGGAAATTGGCGCATTTTGGCGCAATTGGCGCAGCCGCAACATCCCTGAAATGTTGATAAATGTAGGTAAATTGAGGTTTTGACTATAGTTTCTGTATATTTTAAATTTTCTTAATCTCTGAGAAAAACTCTTTTGTATTGTTTTAAGAATTAAGCTATTTTAAGTTAAATTTGATAATTTTCTCTTCAAACCAGAGTACAAGAATAATACCATATAATTTGCTGTATTTTAGTAGTTATGAATATTTTTGTTGCTAGATTTGTATTATTGTGTAAAATATAAGTATTCATATCTCATTGAAGATTATTTACATAATAGCTTTAAAGAATGTGTAACTTAAACTTCTATCATTTTACTTGTCTAGAAGTTGTAAAAATGACATTAAAATAGAATTATTAGACAGTTCAGTCAACTGCCTATGTCAAAAAATACTAATGTTCTATTTTGCAAAACAAATTTTTTGGATCCTAAATATGCTAATTTCTGTGATAATTACAGTAGAGGTTGAGTTCATAAAAGAAAAGTTTTTCTTAGTTATTTCAATTGAAAAATAAAAATTTTTATTGTTGATACCTTTATCAGCATGAAATAATAAATAACAATTTATTGGAAATATTCTCTATACTGTGAATACTGTTTTTAATAGTTCATTCTTCTGTTTTCAATATCACTGTACATCACTTCAGTATCATTTTTCCTCATTCTTATGTTTTAGTAATTTCAGACTAATAACAATCAGATTTATTTATTCTAAAAACACACGAAAATTAAAATAGGCAGTTTCAGACAGCTAGAAGAATCATAAAATAAAATTATACATTTTCCTCACAAATAGTCTGACCTTAATAATAATGCACACCAAAGACCCAAAACCTTATAACCATTATGGACTTTTTTCCCAATTAAAAAAAAATACTTGGCAATTTGTTTACTAACTGTGGCTAATTAAAAACTGTACTCACATTTTTCTCTGAATTTTCAATGATTTCTGCATTTAGAGGACCATCCACATATTGAAAAACAGAAAATATTTTTGTTCACCCAGTTCCATAAATAGCTGGAAATAATTTGCAAATTTTGCACAGCATTTACCTGATTAATATCAATATTAGAGTGATTTTTTGGAAAAAGCTTGTGTAATAAAGATATTAAGATTTCTTCAAATTTTCCTTATAATTTCCAAAGATAATACAAGGCCATTAACAGAACAGAAAATTACCATATTTCCCTCATAATATTAAAGTTTCCAAGCAACAGCAGTTACATGACATGGTGCTAAATTTTAACCCTGCAGAGATTGCATCTCTTTACAGTAGGTTTCCTCATTTTTTGTATTTATAAAAGTAAAACTTTAGGTAAATATTGACATATGTGTTACATCTGAGTATACCTCTGCAATTAGAGTAGTGAAAGACATTGTTATGTCTGCAACCTAAAGAGATTTTTCCCACTAGAGGGCGCTCTACATGGGAAATAATATAATGATGGAATTCTAAGTACATGTAGTGTGTGAAGTGTGATTTTGTGATGTTTTTTTTTATAGTTTTTGCAGAGAATGCAAGAATAAAATGTTTGGTGTGTGCGTCGTATGAAAGTAATGGTTTTTTGTCTTCTTGGTCCAGACATCACCATGATTCAACATGAAAGGTAAAGAAATTTTTCCATATTTTAATTAGAGGGACATTAAAAGGAACCCTAGTCAGTGGATTCTGACAACTATGATCAACAGAAGTTGATCCGATCAGTAACATATTGGCGCCTGAACAGGGACTCTTTGTCCTGAAATGAAATTATGCAGGTTTTAGAAATAGTACTGCATATTCAGAAATAGTATTGCAGATTTAGAAAGAGTTACTGCATAATTATAAATAGTTATTGCAGATGTTTATTAGAAACAGTTTTATTTTGCTGAAAAAAACAAAATAAATATTTATTAATATATATGTCACCCAATCAAGGTTATTGAAGTTAATTTCGATTTTGAATCTATAAAGTATATTTATAGTGAATATTTGTTTTGATTTGGGTCACAGAATTTTTATTTTGAATATGATTCAGTTTTGGTTTTGAAGTATTTAAGTGTCCCAATTAAGAAGTTTAATAATGTTTTAGAATTTGTATACATAGTAAATTGAAGATTTGTTTTGATTTTAAACATGGTATTTTTATTTTGAATATGATTCAGTTTTGGTTTTGAAGTATTTAAGTGTCCCAATTAAGAAGTTTAATAATGTTTTAGAATTTGTATACATAGTAAATTGAAGATTTGTTTTGATTTTAAACATGGTATTTTTATTTTGAATATGATTCAGTTTTGGTTTTGAAGTATTTAAGTGTCCTAATTAAGAAGTTTAATAATGTTTTAGAATTTGTATACATAGTAAATTGAAGATTTGTTTTGATTTTAAACATGGTATTTTTATTTTGAATATGATTCAGTTTTGGTTTTGAAGTATTTTAGAGTTTCACTTAAGAAGCATAATTATATTTTTGAATTTGTTCATGTAGTACATGTTGAATCTGACTTTATTATTTTAAGTGTTGTTTTTGATATAAATCTGCATTATATTTTGTTCTGAAGACTTAGTATTTGAATTATTGTTTTGAGCATTTGTAACAGATTTGATTTGAAAGTAGTAAATCTTCCATCATGGATAAATTAAAAAAAAGAAACGTACACCTTTAGGTGCATTGTTTATAAAAACTTGCAATATTTTGAAAACGGAACTAGAAAAGGATTCTCCCAATAAAGGTCTAATTTTGGATTTTTATTCTAAAATTGAAAGTATCATGAATGAATTAAAAGCTTTAGATACGGGTATAATAGATATCTTAGTGGACAATGATACGTGTAGTGAGTCTGCCATTGCTAAGGAAATGGACAAAAATGAAAATTATCTGGACGAGTTTATCACAATTAAAAGAAAAGTTAATGAATCATTAAATGCAAACAAAGTTTCGAATGATACCGTTCTTAGTAATTCTGATGTTGTCAATAGTAATTCTAAAGTCAAAAGATATAAATTACCTAAATTGAACATTAAGCCTTTTGATTCTCAGTTAATCAATTATTTGCCATTTTGGGCACAATTTAAGAAAATACACGAAGATAGAGAATTAGATGATTGTGATAAGTTCCAATACTTGCTACAAGCTGTAGAACCTGGAACTCGAGCCAGACATTTATTAGAAAGCTACCCCATAACTTCAGAAAATTATTTGAAGGCCGTGAAAGCTTTTCAAGGGCGTTATGGGAATAAAGATGTTCTTATGGAAGTGTACGTCAGGGAGTTTTTAAAATTAATTACAACAAACGTTCAAGCTAGAGGTAAAGACAGATTACCATTATGTGACTTGTTTACTAAGGTAGAAACACATTTAAGATCTTTAAAATCTATGGAACTTGATACAAAAAGTAATTCGGCCTGTCTGTACCCCATGATAGAATCCTGTTTACCTGATGATATTTTGAGGGCATGGCAAAGATCTAATATTGGAGGGAAGGATGACCTCGATAGTTTGGTCAGTGATACCAGCTCCACGAAGTCAAATTTAATTTTGTTGAGAAACTTTTTAAAGAGGGAAGTGGCGAGTGAAGAACAATTACAGTTAGCTAGGTCCAATTTTGTTAGTGTTATTCCAAAAGATAAAGTTAAAGAGAAAATACATAAAAGGGATAACAAGTACCCAACTGCTGCTGGTTTACTCACCGCTAAAGAAATGTCGTGTTTGTTCTGTGGTAAGTCACATGAAAGTAAAGACTGCATAACCACCAGATCACTATCTCTCAAAGAGAAAACCAATAAAGTTAAGGACAAGAATTGTTATCTTAAATGTTTGCAATTCGGCCACCGGGACAAAATGTGTAAAGTTTTTATACGGTGTCATGTCTGCTCAAAACTGTTGGCATTTTCAGAATTTTAAGCATAAAATAGCCCATTTAACTGCCAACTTAATTTGTTTAAAATTACTTATTTTCAGTTGGTTTATTTTTAATTTCCCTCCGATCCCAAGAAACACCCCCCTTACTACTATTGATGTAATTGTCATAGCCAATCAGGGAATTTAGCGGCTGTAGCATACTTGGCTCCGGAGTGAGCGTTATGCAAATTAATAAGTATATATAGCCTCAAGAGATGTGTTGGTATATATGTGTTATGTTTATCAGGTTGTTTTCCCCCCTCCTTTAGTAAGAGTTAATTTCTGTTTAGCTTACTTTAGGACGTGTTAGAATTGTAATTTAAGTGTTAATGCGTTGTTCTTTTGTTATGACAATAAAACTGTTATTGTTTACTGATTTATCGTGTCTTGCTGCACTCTAATCCAAAAGAATAGGCCAGTAAGCTTATCAAAAACCACACACAGAGGTATTCTGTGCAGAACTAAATAAAAGGAAAGAAACTAGTAGCCAAAACACAGCAAATGTTCAGAACATACTTGTGAATCAGAAGTGTACATCAGAAGTAGCCCTTATGATGCTACAAATACTAATTAAGGGAGATAAGAAATATAAGAAGGTCAGGGCTCTACTGGACAGTGGGTCCCAAATGAGTTACATTTTGAAGAGTATCACGATAGAACTTGGTCTTAAAGCTCTCTGTACTAAAACCATTACTCATACAGTATTTGAAGGTGCGTTAACAGAGGCTAAACCTCATGGGAAATTCAAAGTCCTTTTAAATATGATATATAATGATCCCAAGTCAGACTTCACAGCCGAGTTCCTTGACCAAGATAAAATATATGCATACATTCCTCACATGCCAAAAGGGATTTTACTAAAAGAACTTAGAAAAAAACAGACTGTGGTTATCAGATATTGGTCCTGAGAGTTCAGAAATAGAACTTTTAATTGGCAGTGACATTTATGGTCAATTCCTAACAGGTCAAATCAAGCAACTAAGCAACGGTCTCACAGCAATTCAGACAAAGCTCGGACAATTTGTGGTCAATTAGAGAGTCCATCTCAAGATTGTTCAAATAATATTGCAGCAATATTACGGCAAATTTATCTTTAAGGGAATTGAGTGTTGCAGATTTATGGCGGATAGAGGCAATTGGAATTAATGACCCTATGCAAACATTGTTCAGAAGGGAAGAAGAACTAGCCCACGACATGTTCCTTAAAGAACTTACTAGAAATGAAGACGGGCGTTATTGTATAGGTCTTCTATAGACTTGTGTTAACTCAAACATCCCCTCAAATAGAAATGAAGTTGAAAGAAGGTTATTTAGTATCACCAGAAGACTGAAGAAATTAAATAAATTCAAAGATTATGACCTAATTTTTAGAGAATGTCAGAAAGAAAATGTCATACAGGAAGTCTCAAAAAAGGAATTAGAAGAGGTGGGGGGGGGGCACTACTTATGCCACCATCCAGTTATTAAGCCTGACAGCGCTATTACTTCAATTAGGCCAGTTTTTGACACCTCGTGCAAAGTTCGAAGAGCACCATCCTTAAACGACTGTCTCTTCAAAGGGCCTAATAGAAGAAATTCAAGTTATATTAATGAGATTTCGAGAAAAACCCATGGCTGTCTTGCCCGACATTAGAAGAGCCTTTCTCCAAATTGAAGTTAAAGAAGAAGACTGCAAATTTTTTAGATTTTTATGGTGGGAGAATACAGATAAAATCAAAGTATATCAGCATAATCGAGTAGTCTTCAGAGCCACCTGTAGTCCATTTTTACTCAACATGGTCATAAGATACCACTTGAACCATTTTCCAGAAGAGCTCAAAACGATTACTAAGAAACTATTGAAGTTCTTCTATATTGATAATTGTCTGACCTCCGTGGAAGGTACATCTGAATTAGAAGAATTTATCTCAAAGTCAACAGAAATTATGGCAGAAGCTAAGATGGACATGAGATTATGGCAAATTTGATCCTGTAGAAGAAATAGAAAGAGGGTCATTCAAAAAAAAAAAAAAAATATTTGAAGATCTTTCAACTCCAGTTTCTGTCTTAGGCCTTAGATGGGATAGAAAAGAAGTCTGTTTAATGATCTGCAACAAATTTGACTTAAATATAGATAATGTAACTAAACAGCAGATTTTATCTATAACTCAAAGTATTTATGACCACATTGGGTTCCTTGCCCCAATATTGCTACCAGCCAAGCTAATGATTAAAGAGGCCTGGTCAACGAAGTTAGAACGGGACTCTCTCCTTCCAGAGAAGATTCAAAGGGACTTTCAGAAATGGTACAATGAAGTCAAACAAGTGTGTAACTTAAAGATAAACTGACGTATCGGTTTCGGAAGCAAAGAAAAATGGGCTATACATGCTTCTTGCGACGCAATTCAAAGTTCATATGCCACAGTAGTTTTTTTACGCTGCCATGATCAAAGCAGAACTTCAGTGCAGCTTTTAGTGGCAAAATCCCGACTTGCTCCAAAGAAGATTTTAACAATCCCACGTCTTGAGCTTATGGCATGTGTTTTACGAGTTAGAGTAGCCAATTACATTATTGAAGCTCTGGATGTTCTGTCAGTTTTAGTTACCAATAGATTTTACAGAGAATGCAAAAATAAAATGTTTGGCGTGTGTGTCGTATGGAAGTAGTGGTTTTTTGTCTTCTTGGTCCAGACACCACCGTGATTCAACATGAAAGGTAAAGAAATTTTTCCATATTTTAATTAGAAGGACATTAAAAGGAACCCTAGTCAGTGGATTCTGACAACTATGATCAACAGAAGTTGATCCGATGAGTAACAGACATGTCTCTCTTTCAAGTGCACTGGGTATTAGAGTAGCAATTTCTAACCCAAATAACTCTAAGTTGGTGAATATATATGAATGATGCAACTAAAAGTTATGAAATAAACTTCTTAAACTTGAATTGTCAGAGAAAAAAACTAGCACACGTAATGAATATTAAAATTTGTACATTCCCTTGAAAAGAAAATAGAAAATGGTTTTACCCTAAAAGAAAATATTTTTTTTTAACTCTTTAATTACAAGTTTTTAAACTGTTTTATTAACAGGAGTTATTCTTTTGGTGATTGAAAAATCTTTTAGTTGTCAGAAAATGTTGCAAAATTCCCTTAATTTTGTGAAACTTTGAAAAGCACCCTCACATTTTCTTGGTGTTTTCCACAATTGTAAAATATCTGGATTATTCCCTGATTCCCTTATGTGTGGTCATATTAATTCAGTTATCATCTGCCCAAAATATTATAGTCAATGCAATAAACAAATTTTTTTGGATTGCAAATTTGCTATTCAAAGAAAATATTATTACTACACTCTTTAATTATTGTTATTTAGGGCTGTTACCTGCATTTGAAAATAGATAACCAACAAAACAAAAATGGTTATTAAATATATGACTAATGAGTACCGAGTAAATTAAGAGACTACAAACAGTGTTCATTTAAAGATGCCAAATTATGCAATTTTCAATTAATTTTGCATCCATAGCTAGGAAATCAAAATGATTGGCTTTTTAAATCAAGAAAGGTTGGATTTACTAATAGTTTAAAAATTACTGAATGCAGAATAAAAAAAATTCATATTCTACACAAAAACTAATTTTTCAGTCATTGTAGTCTGTACAAAACCAGAGTGCTCAAAAAGTTTTAATGATACTAGATATAAATTTTGCTTAAATGCTTAGCATATATTTTAATATTCTTTGAAATACAATAATGCTAAATTCTATATTTCAACTTGCCTCATTTATAGAAATTATGAAAAGAAATCATTCAGATAAATTCTGTCATTTTTTTAAAATAGATAACCTAATTCAGTGAATTTTAAGTTAATTTTACGTAAGAATTAGTTCAGAGCAGTTGTCTCATTAACTTCTAAGATCAACGAAAATTCAACTGCACTGGATTGAATTAATACAGATATCCTGAGTGCCAGAATTTGTATAATTCGCCTATTTCTAAAAATTTTATTAACATAAGTATGTATATAGTAACAAAAACCAAAAGAACAGTGTTTGAAAATATCAAATCTTTGACGTTACTCAGATGAATCTGTAATACATCAAAATATATCAAATATCTTATAAGCACAAATTTTATTTCAGTAATGACATTGTTTTCTTTTAAAATCAAGTACACCAGTTTTGAAGTGCTAAAAAAAAGGCTTGTGTAATGTTAATTACATAATGTTTGAAAAAGTGATCAACTGGAAGCCCCAGTCTCTTATACTTCACAAGAATCAATTTTTTTAAAATGCATTTAATCAGCATTGAATCTAAACAATTATTTTATATAATGAAAGTACTTTAGTAATGCCCTAAATGATTTTCTATTTAAATTGAGGACTGCCAATCATAACTTTATTCTTAATAAATAAGAATGAAAAAGTATAACATGTTACCTGGAGCATCATCATATTTTGACAGTCCTTCAGGAATTACAGCTTGAAATTCAGATCCGACTTGAATTGTCTGAAAATAGAAGATACAATTTAAATATTTGTTTATATCATAATAAATTACATAAAATGTGATAAGTAGAGAAGAAAATTTACAAACTTCAATTTATAGATGTAATAGGTAATAGTAACATTTTTATTTTTAATTTTGCAACAAGAGTCTGCTAAACAATGTGGATAGAATAATGCAAATATGTAGTTCATAAACACAGCTTTATAAAACACTTTAAAAGTATATCACTCTCTCATACTATGAAAACTATGGAAAGTTTAACATCTTGAATATTTACTAATATGCCCCATCATACCAATGAAAATTTTGTTTTAAGGGAAATTTACAGAAATTAATGCTAAATGTTTATAATAATAAAATAAAATGTGATTTTTAAAAATTCTTATTCTTGTAACTTTTCTCAAAATGAAAAATTGCTATCATAGGCTACTTTACTGAATTAAACATTATCTTTTGAATTGGAAGCTGAAAAATAAACTACTGATAAATTTGCTACAGGATATGCAAGTTTAAATTCTGATGTTTGCAGAATTCATTTATCTAACACCCTATATGTAACTTCTTCAACCATTTATTTACTGTCTGTATGCAAAATGACAAATATTTTAAAGTAAAATTTGTGAAAAATAGAACTTTTATTTGTAATGTTAAAAGTAGTGTTATTCTAAAAGACTAATGGATATTATGCAGAATCAAATTGGAAGATTTTTAAATTTCAAAAAGTACTACAAAAACAAAACTTTAAAAATAGATTAAAATTGTGTCATAAAACAGAAAACTACATAAAGTTAGCTTCTTGAAAAGGAATTCTAAATGATTTGTTGTCTAACTCTTCTCAAAACTTAGATGAAAGTGAAATATGTCCAAAGAGAACAAGAGATTACTACCATTTCCAAACATTAAAGAAATGAGTAACAATTAACTGCTAGAATAATGCATTATGATTTTTGTAGCCCAATAAAAGTTTTATTCCATGAAGTCACCAGATATTTTATCACATTTATTGAGAAAATTCGAAATATTCAAAAATTTAATTTTTTTTACACAAAAGCAAGAACTTTTGAAATGTTTCACAGAAAAAAAAATTAAAGGAAAATTTTACATGGAAAAGTACATAAAAAAATTTCCAGGGAGATAGTAAAAATGTATAAATAATGGAAGATTTCCCAAAATTTTTAAATGCTCTTGGAACTTAGAGAAGCCATTTATGCACCAAACCAAACCTAATTTAAAAAGGGATAAAAACTAAGAGAAGACTCTCTGCTCCTCAATCTCAGAACAAAATGAAATTTCTGAAAGAAAATATTAGAACATCAATGATAAAGAAAAGTGTTTTTTGAATGAATCAAATCCTATTATGCTTTTCCTACTATAAATTATTCTAGAAACAGAAATCTATCCAAGGCACTATAGAATAAAACATGTAGTGAGAAGAATTAATTCTCTTAGTAAATCATTCAGATATATCATTTCAATCAAAAGCACATATATCGACACTTGTGAAGCCTGTGAAATTCAACATTCATGAGAAAATGCAGTATAGGAAATAAAAACCTACCTATTGAATAGCATATGAGCAATTGGTAAGCAAAAAAATATAAATGTTTATATAAAATACTGAAAAAAAGTTTAAAGCTAATTAATCGCTAGATGGAAAGAAGAAACACATGGGATGTATTATGAAAAAAACTTGCACCAGATCAGAAGCCAAATCGAATTCCATAAGGTATTAAGACTGGTAGGTAGCTGAAGAAAGTTTTAACATTCACCTACTCACTGTTTCAACAAATGTTATAAATAAAGAGAAAGAGGTCAAAGAAAAGATACCTATACACAAGTTTTAACCTTACAAAAAAGAATATCTTAAGCATAATTGTTACAAAAAGGTAAAGTTATACAAAATGAGAAAATACAGACAGGGGATTTTCCTATAACATTCATTCCTATACTTCTGCTATCACTACATTTATTTCTAGAGTGTCATTATCCTTCTTTGGCCTGCAAGATCACACAAACTTTCTCTAACTGAATATATGGGGCATTGTTAGGTATCAAATCCAGTATCCTCCACAAAATGTGCAGAAAATTGTTGATTTGACATGCATATTAGGCATGGAACTATATCCCACAAAATGACATATACCTATACAATAGAATGTGTGTGTGCATGTTCTTTTAGAATCCAACATTGTAGAGGCTACAATTATTAATATACTACCATTTCATATTTGAAATGGTTCTTGTGCATACTTTAACCTGACTTTAAAACTCTTTAATCAAATTAATGTAACCTAGAAAAATGCTTTATCTTAACTTAATTTCTCTACACTAATCTCTTCTTTGTGTTGCTATTTCTTTTTCTACTAGTATATGGCTAACATGAAAATAATACAAACAATATCTTATAAAGAATATCCTAAAGTGTTTTTAATGCTGAATTACAAATTTTAATTAAACAGAAACATTGATCTCCAAATTTATTCTTTAAACAGATTGTGGTTATGCTAACAAAAAATTAGATAGCTAGTAAACAAAAATAAGCGTCACTATAACATCTAAAGTATTGAAATAATTTATAAAGAAAGTTTATAAATTAATCACAATCAAATAACTATCAAGTTAATAAAATAAATGAGCCATTCTGAAATTTTTTAGGTAAGGCAAAAAGGTACAAGTTAAAACTTACCAAATTTTAGACATGTTCAAGATAATTCTCTACAACATCAATGCACTTCTATAAATAAATGTTTACATTTAAAATCCTTAAATCATTAATTTCTTGGAATATATGCAAAATATGCCTTTTAGCCTCATCAATCTCATTTTTAGAATAAAAATGGCAATCAAACAAACTTTTCTTTAGATTTAAAAAAAGCTAAAAGTTGCTTATAGCAAGATCAGGAAAATAGGGTAGATGCTCTATCACTTTTTTTTGTTGTTGTTGTTTTGTTCAAAACAATTCAACTGTCAATCTAACTGTATAAGAAGATGTATTGCCATGATGAGCCATGAGTCTCCTTATATTAACTTCTCGAAGAAATTTTGGAAGATACTTAGCAGCATACCACTTAGCCTGTAGCTGTCTTCTGTCCTTCCAGCTTCATGGCTTTGAACAGCCCTATACTGCTGAACAACATGGCATACATTACTAATTTTATTAATTGATGTCTTTTCACCATTGTAGTGTTGAGCTCATCTTCGAAGACACATAATTTACTTTCTTGGCATGATGAAATATCAAAACACTATTTCTATATATTCTCATCATCAGTTATGATTTTAGAGATAAGATGATCCTCTAAACAGATTCTAACATGCTCTGCTTTTTGGTGTTCTGTAAAAATTATGGAGGATCTAATGACAATTGTTTCATATTCCTTCAGTTTCATTGTATAAGTGAAGTAATTATTATCAATTAATATTTTTCATATGACTGACACATTTTCTGAAACTACGGTTAAAAATATTCTTTCTCTATGTTCTTCCTCTAAAAGAGAACTTTGACCTCTGAGAAATACTGTGAGCCATCTGAATACAGTAGCATGAGATGGGGCTTCATTTCCAAATGCTATTATAGACACTGAAGGAATTCTTGCCAATTGAACCGTACTTTTTAAAATCATAGCACAATTATGCTCTTGCTTCTTTTCTTTCAAAATTTATTCTACAACAGTTAAATTATAATTGTTGCTACAAATTAAGGTCTGTAGTCATAAAAGAGTTCAAATTTACATTTTTAACAATTTTTTTTCTTATGCACTTATCTCTTACTGTCTCTAAAATTTCAGAATAGCCTATAAATTATTAAGGTATTCTAACTTGAAATTTTAAAATCACTATTAACAGATAACCTAATTTTAAAATGGTGAAGAATGCTGAAGTGCATTATTATAAGGTGCTTAAATTTATATTGCTTACCTTTCTCCAATCATCATCAGGAGAATAGTCATAATCTGTTCCTGTATCAGATGATTCACTGGCTTGATGAACAGCTAAAAAATTTTAAAGATTTATTCTAACAAATAACAAGATATGTTAAAATCGAACAATTAAAAACATTTAATATTTTTGTTACATCAATACTATTAAGGAATATTGATATGTCATTAATTACTTTTATTTCCTTACTCCCCAAAAATACTTTTTATTGAAAGAATGCTTGTCAATTCATGCTTTATGTTTAAATTCTGAACTGTAGAGAATTATAGTTAAGAAAAATAAATCAAATGATCTAAAATTTACAAGTAATGACCATAACACAGCATAAGTTTTTCGTTCTACAGGAAGGACAAGACTATTAATCAGTTTTTAAAGTCCTATCAAATTTTATTATCATTGAACATCAACTGAGATATGGCAGTAGAAGCAAGTGAAGCCATGGGCTTTTATGTGGTTATCATGTATGTTAGCAGGGGGAGAATAATAACCACTGCAAGTGTAGATCATTTTGTATACAAAATTTCAAGCTGTCCAGTATGACTAGGACCTACTACTTAAAAGTAATTCTGAATGGCTACAAAAATCCTGGTCAGCAGCATTATTCAAACACATGGACTACAGTTCTAAAAGGAAGCACCCTATTAATTTAGCTATCATCCTGAAAACAGTCTAGTTTTGAAACACATTGCAGAGTCAAACCTGATTCTTTACTTTTAAATGATAAATAATAGTCAGATTTGGGCACCACAGTATAAGTGCTTATATATTAAAACTCAAGCATAGTATGGCATTTAAAAATAAAACTATGAAGTTTTTAAAAAAATATAGCAATTCAAGTTTTAAGCTGTATGATTGATATATATATACTTTTAACAACTGCAACACTAATATTAATTACATTCTTAGATAACAGACTGGTGAATTGTTCTCTAAACCCAATTACTTATGAATATTAAATAATATATACATAAATTTGGTAGGATTCTAAAAATACAGAGCAAAAGTTTTTAAAAAGATAAGTAGCTTGTACTTACATCTCAAAAGAGGTCGAGATGATCCCATAGGAACATCTGGAGCATCATAGAATACTAGATCCATGACTTCAACTTTTGCAGGTTCATCAGCTGGTGAACTATCTGATTGTGATTGCATCAACTGATTATTAATAATATGAGGAGACTCAGAATTTTCAGTTATTTGTTGAGGAGAATCAATAGATGAGTCACTATTTTGTTCAGGAACTTCTTGAATAGTGTCATCATACTCAACACCTGATTCATAACCATACATTGCAAGTACTTCATTTAAAGGCATTTCACCTTCCTAGAGAGAAAAATTTCAGATTTTGTAGTTTCTTTAATAACATCTTTAATAAAAAAATTCTAACATTCATGAAAATATGAAAATCAGGTCTACTTAAGAACTGGGTTCCCCCTCTTACTTTTGGCAATTTTTAATGGCACCAATCGCGCCAACCCCTTCGCATGGAGTTCCCAGAAGGCTGATATTTTGAAATGGAGCAGATTTTCAGCGTGACTAAAAGTAACTGACTTATTTTATGGTGAAATAATATACTAATGTTGCAATTAATGGCAAAAAAGTTGAAAATTGCATAAAATTATATTTATATTAATACAAATTTTCATTATTCACTTTATTTTTCTGAATATTAATTGGTTGTTAATTTTAAAACATTAAAAATTCATTATTTTTATTTAATATTCTTAAAATATTTCCTGATTTTAAACACACAAAACAATTAAAAAATTAATTTTAAAAGATAAATCAGAAATAAAATAAATAAAACATCCATAGAGATTTTTTTTAATTTTCAAAGAATATTAAAAGGTTAGTACTTTTTAATTTTTTAAATAAATTTTTGAGTTATCAAAAGAGTTTTTTAACCAAGGGGAGCTCTGCTCCCCTTAACCCCCCATATATGTTATTACAAGTAATATAAAAATTTATTAAAAATATGATACATTTTTCATATACATATGAAAAATGAAATAAATACACACTAACTGCATCCAGAAAAATAATGCTTAAATCCGCAACTGTTCAAAAACAAAAAACACATCAAAACCTTCCTTCATTCCACACGAAAGAGTTTACTATTAAAATAACATGAAATATCACTTGAAATTAAAAAAAACATTAGTACTTGTTTTAGTCGTTGGATGCACTTCCATCCAGTCGATCTTTATGTTCGATCAGATGCACATCATTCTTACACACCGAACATTCGTATTTATTACTGATAAGCCCCTCATTCACACACAAAAAAAAACCAAACAGAAGTGCATCAAACAATATCCTCAGGCGAAAATGGCCAGGGTTGTTGTGCCCCTTTAAGCATTTCGTAGCAGTTTTCGGAGCAACAAAACTTAAAATTTGAATCAGGAGAAAGCATTTTCGTAGAAGCCAAAATGTTGATTTGGAGCAGGATATAATGTTTTTGTAATAGTTAAAGTAAAAATTTCAAAAATAAACTTCAGTTTTTGAGGAGTTTGTCAAATAATTTAGAATGATCAGTTGATAGCATTTGGAACAGCCAAATATTCAATAATTGCTGATATGGTCTGTTGGTTTTGTATATGCAATATACATATATTTGTGTGTAATTGATTAGTATAATCCTATAAAAGACTATAACAAAGTATTAACAGTAAAATCCAAAACTGGAGAATCACTAGCAAGCTTCTTTATTACAGCTTCAGAAAAAAATTTATTAAAAAGAAAGCATTCTTTACAGCATGATACTTAAAGAGTTGTTACACATGATTACAAGCAATATCAGTAGGATATTTACTTTTCATTCACAAAATCATGTGAAATAGCACTAAAACAGGGACTGGACAGGAGAGGAAAGCCATCTTTTTTCGCTCAATGTAATGTAAAAGATATATCAAGTGGTTTTTTTTTTTTTTTTTTTTTTTTTTTGGGGGGGGGGGGTCAAGATCAGAAAGAATGTGCTTACTGGTGAGGATAATTTTATCTCATAACGTGTTGGCTGAGTTCTGAACATGGATTAGTTCACAGAGGAGAATAATTCACAAGGTGGGAAGATGCAGATGAACATCGCTACTACATGACAAAACACAGTACTTACAGATGAAGATACAAATGCCCTTTAAAGATTAAGAGGTGTAAATAGAGGATAAAATGAACAGCAAAAAAATAAATGAAGTTTTGTACATTGCTGCTCCAGCCTTTAAAAGTTATTTTGATAAATCTCTCCATTAATTGCAAAACAATTAATGAGCCTAAAAACCACAATTCGAAGTAAACTATTTTTTAAAATTTTATTTGGAAAATAAAATGATAAAATATTTTACATGACCACCTTCAGTAAATGATACATAAGACTTCTCCCCCTAATGCTCTTTCAAGAATAGAGTACCCAGAGTGGTCACAAGAAATGCACTTCAATATTCCCTCATTTCTAAATTATTTTTGTAAAATAATTGCATTTAAACAACTTTATTTTAAATTAAATAAATATAATTGAAAACTGAAAAATAATGAGACAAAATAAAGCTTTCAATGCTGATATGAGAAATTTTAGGCATCCAATTACAACTGTTACATTAAATAATTAGCATTCAAATATTTAAGGTATCCGTCTACATTCGGAGTACTTTTTTCTTTAAATGCAGACTCTAGTTCTTGTGTTTACATTTTTAGATTTATTTTCTATATTATCATAGAGAAATACACTTAAAAAATTTATTCCTGGAGAAGTGTTTATAAATTTTCTAATAAATAAAGAAAATTAAGTAAAAAAATCTTTTTTCAAAAGGTCTATTTTTTTAATAAATTAAATTATTTCAATATTTTTTATGCAACACATTTCTTATACACTGGACTAATGAATCAATAAAAATCTTTGCTTAATTTACATTTGGTAAAACATTTTGGTCCTTCAAAATATTATACATTGAATTTTTAACGAATTTTCATTACTTTATATCTAACTATGAGTGTAACATCATTAAATATGATCCAAATTTAAAGATTTTGGGTCATTCACTAGTATATACTATCAAAAGCATTCATAATAATTTTACCAAAAATATTTTAAGAACTTTTTAAGAAATCACATTTCAAGTTTCAACATTTTATTAAAAATACCGTTCTGAGAAAAGCGCATTTGAAATTTATGAAAGCAACTTTAACTATTAAAAAATTAAAATACATGTTTAAAATTCCCCACAATGTCTTGTATCAAAACTTTCTAATTGCCAAGTTGTTAATTATTAAAAATACTAGAAAAATGTTTAAACTAATCTTGATGAAAATTTAAAAAGTTTTGTCCAAAAAAATGCTCTTTAAAAGGCTTTAAATTCACAACTTCCGGTTCCGAAAATCGCTACTTCTGTTTTGTTTTGACAGCTGTCACTGATGTTTAAACACTATAACTTTTCTTTAAAATGCCGTAGAGACAAAACAAAAACAGATTTAGTAGAAGCCTAAAAGTTGAAATTTTATAATAGAGAAATAAATAAAAAAATATGATTTTTCGCAAAAAATGACGTTTTCAACGTAGACGGATACCTTAAAGTTATTAAAAATTATTCATCTTATTTTTCTCTAATTTTATTTATTTTAATTTCGCTGTATTTTTTTAAAATTAGTCAGCATCCTTTTATATCCTTTACAAGATCCTATACTAGATTTGCATTTCACTACAGTATGCATTAAGATGGGGCGATGTATCGATATATCGTGAAATATCGATAAAGAGTACTCCACCGTGACACTGATTTTGAGTTCAGATCAAGATGTGAACGAACTCCTATATAGCTAAACCGATCGGCGAATTCTGATGTGAAATCGTCTTTCCGATCTCATGACAGTATTGTATACGAGGTATAGTGTTCCAAAAAGTCACGCTCCGACATATAAACATAATCTTTCCGATTTTACAACTTCTAGTCACATAGCGCATGCGCAATAAAACGTCCTTTTATATAAATGCCAAACGATGGCATAATGGATAAAGCGTTGCTATTCGGTACTGGAATTCGCGGGTTCGAATCCCACTATTGGTATGGATTTTCGTAGCCATTCGAATCGGCTTTAAGCAGAAGGTCACGGTCTCATTAGCGCTTGTATAGCGGAACAGTAGACCGTAGCACTCCAACTAACTGATATTTGAACATCACCTGTCTGATTTTGCGACATTGAGAGAGCGGTATATCAGAAAAGGGCAATTTATCTACATCGCGAGAAGAAATCGTTATTTCGTCCTTAATTGAAGAATCCTGATAAACATTGGAAATAAATAAAAGAGAGAAACGCACGGAAATGAGGAAAACCTCGACGATTCACAAATACGGAACTTCAAGTTCAACCGCGAGAGGCTGGGTGGGGTCTGCGTCAGGATATTTTTGTGACACGTTTGTATGGAAAAGTTATATTAAGATCCGCGTCCAACCAGGGCAGGAAATTCTTGTTGAGACATGTTTGTGCATGCTCGTTTCGAACCAATTTTTCCCGATGGTAAAACGCGCGGAAAATTGTAAATTTTCTTTAAAAAAAATAAAATAAATTTAAAAAAAAATAAATAAATCTGAATATTCTAGATTGTTGAATTTCCATATTTTCCCGATCTGATTACTATTTTTAATAGGCTGCAAACATTACGTTTCGGGAAGAGTATTAGTACCCTAGAGCAGGGGTCGGCAACCTATTTGTCCTTAAGGGCGCACTACTAAATTTAAAAATCACCGAGGGCGCATATTTTACAGATAATCAACAGGTATAAATAGGCATTAAAAAACAGATTTTTTATAACTTTATTTTGTTGGTGTCATACATAATGATACATATAATTCAGTGTGAACTTGGGTGTCCATATTTTCAGCTAATTTCTTATAATTGGGGATATATTTAGAGTTCCCGGTCCTTAAACAATTATCTAAATGTGAGCCATTAAGCTTTGTTCGGTATTCTGATTTCAAATATTTCATATTTGAGAACAAAGACTCAGAATTGTATGTTGTTGCACAATATGAATAAATTTTTAGCGCACATTTCCTTAAAATAGGATACTTATTTTCATCGGCTAAGTTGCAAAACATTTTATCATTACTATGCGCTTTTAAAATAATATCACTTTGCAAGTTTATTATTTCTAATTCTAGGTCTTCGATATTATGAAGTTCGAAATACGCTGACTTATTTCAAGGACATCATTTTCAGTAACATTGAATGGATTTATGAAAAATCTTAG
The DNA here is from genome assembly GCA_032207245.1 of Pardosa pseudoannulata. Classification (NCBI taxonomy): domain Eukaryota; kingdom Metazoa; phylum Arthropoda; class Arachnida; order Araneae; family Lycosidae; genus Pardosa; species Pardosa pseudoannulata. The sequence continues at coordinate 97,839,269 of CM063502.1, forward strand.
AACGGGTTCTAATGCTGCAAAATCTTCAAATCTAAAAGAAAACTCTTCTATTAGCTTATCTATAATTTCTAAATATGATGTAGCAGTAAAATTTTCATTATTCAAATTTAAACTCTCAACAGAATATTTTATATTTGGGAAATGTGATAATGATTTTTTCAATAGATGGGATTTCAACAACACTAACTTGCATTTGAATGCATTTACTGCACCAATCATGTCAGCGATATGCTGATTTTTCCCCTGTATTTTTAAACTTAATTCATTCAACTTTGCCGTTATATCTGTCAGAAATCCGAGGTCGATTAGCCAATCCTGATTTTCTAATTGCTCGTAAAATTCGCCTCTTGATGCAATAAATTCCTTTATTTGTGGCAAAAGCATGATAAACCGCTCAAGTATTTTACCTCTGCTCAGCCACCTCACTTCAGTATGTAAAAGAAGATCTGTGAACTGAACGTCCTCATCTTCTAAAAATAATTTAAACAATCTGTGTTGCATAGCTCCCGATCTTATGGAATTAATAATTTTTGTTACTATCCTAAATACGTGTTGAAAACCGATTGTTTTTGCGCATAACATTTCCTGATGTATGAGGCAATGATAAGAAATAAATTTAAAGAATAAGGAATCCTGTCTACATAAGGCAATAAATCCTTTTTTCTTACCAGTCATCGCTGGTGCCCCGTCTGTTGTAATTGACGATAACTTTTGTACAGGTAATTTTACATCTGTTATATACTTTTTAAAAGTAGAAAAGATATCTTCTCCTCTGGTGCTTCCCTTTAATGGCAGAACTTTAAGGAATTCTTTTGTTGTAAAATCAGAAAATACCATCTTCACGCAAATTGCTAATTGTGATATATTTGTCACATCTGTCGATTCATCCATCTGTAGCGAAAAGAAAATACAATTTTCCATATCATTTGCTAATTCTGCCTCCAAATTCTCCGCAATTCTTCTAGTAACAGTTCGTGCTGATAACTGCAACGTGTTTATAGCTGAAACTATTTCATTATTTTTAAATTCTTCAAAAAGTGAATCAGCAGCTTCTAACATGGCTTCTTTCACTAATTCTCCATCTTTAAATGGTTTTTTATTCTTAGCTAGCAAATGCGATATTTTATATGACGCGATCGTTGCTGCTTTGTGTTGTTGCAGTGATTTAGTAAAAAAATTTTGCTGGTTAGTTATTGAAGATTTTAAAGAAATAATTTTTTTTTTAATTTCAGAGTTCATTGAATAGTCACTATCAAAATTGGTATGAACGGTCTTAAAATGTCGTTCAATATTACTTTTCTTGGGAATCGCAACACTATTACACAACAAACAAATACACTTCCCTTTGTAATCAACGAAACAATATAGATGTTCCCATTCATCGTTAAAATAATGTTCTTTTTCTTTTACATTTATCCATGAAAGGTTTTGAAAGAAAAGAATTATTTCGGATTACTTGGTAGTTTTAAATGCACGGTCTACATGTGGTCTATTCGAAATACGATCACACACTAACAAAAAATACGTGCATATTATTAGATACGCTCAAGGTTAGCAAATTGCTAATCTATGCACAATCCTAAACTCGACTACTTGCTTTATATCGCCGTTTGACAAGAGTAAGTAAATCACTCGGGCTATCATACATTTACGTTAGTCCAGCGAGGGCGCATTAAAAACCGATCGGGGGCGCCATGGCGCCCGCGGGCGCCGCGTTGCCTACCCCTGCCCTAGAGGATGAAAATCTCATATCAAGTGATGATAGTCTCACCAATACGCGAATTTCTTTGCAATCTCGAAAAATTTAGAAATAGTAAGGAGATTTTTTTTAAAAAAAATAGAATTTTCTAAGAGAAATAAAAATTCCCACTAGCGCACTAAAATTTGCGAAAAAAAAAAAAAAAAAAAAGAGCAGAAACTGACGGAGAAACAGAAATCGGCTGTAGAAATCAAGAAATAGAACTCCACCATTAAGCGGAAAATTTCTATTGCTGTACATGCTATAAACGTATATCTTTTCGTTGGGCACAATTTTAATTTTTAATTTTTGGATTTTTTTTTTTTTTTTTTTTTTGGGGGGGGGGGTCAATCTTGAGTCTAGTACGAAAGAGTAGCTGCATGTCTGAAGAATGAAGTTTTGTGCATTGCAGCTTTAAAAGTTATTTTGATATGAGTTTTATCTCTCCATTTATTGTGAAACAATTAATGAACCTAAAAACCATTATTCCAAGTAAAAAAAATATTAAATTTTACTTGGAAAATAAAATGATATTTTACATGAACACCTTTAGCAAGAAGGAGATGCATAAGACTTCTCCCCCTAACGTTCTTTCAAGAATAGGTTACCCAGGGTGGTCCCAAAAATGCACTCCAATATTCCCTTATTTATAAATTATTTTTGTAAATTAACTGCATTTAAACTACTTTATTCAAAATTAATTAAATATAATTAAAAATTGAAAAAAATAGGGAAAATGAAGCTTTCAATGCTGATATAAGTAATTTTAGGCATCTAATTACAACTGTTACATTAAATAATTAGCTATTCAAATATTTAAAAAGTTATTAAAATTATTCATCTTATTTTTCTCTAACTTTACTTATTTTAATTTCGCTGTCTATTTTTTTTAATTAGTCAACATCCTTTTATATCCTTAACGAGATCCTATACTAGATTTGCATATCACTACAGTATGCATTAACCTTTTGAGGACCAGCACGTAAATGCTATACGAGTCGACCGCTGTGAAAACCGTTGCCGTTTACGCCCTCTAGTAATTAATTCTAGCATTTAAAAATTAAAATAAAACGTTCAGATCTCCTATCACGCATACGCGACGCTGGTCTCTCAACCGTAGATCATCGCGTGGAGGCAACGCTGGACTGATAGTGAAATCGCTGCGTCGCGTATACGAGACGTTGGTCGAGAACGGGTTAAGACTGGGTGATGTAACGATATATAGTGAAATATCGATAAAGCGTACTCCATCGCGACATTAATTTCCAAGCTTTGAGTTCAGATCAAGATGTGAACAAACACCTGTATAGCTAAACCGATCGCCAATCTCTGATGTGAAATCGTCTTTCCGATATCAGGACAGTATTAAGAGTATACGAGGTATAGTGTTCCTAAAAATCACATTTCAACATATAAACATAATCTTTCCGATTTTACAACCTCTAATCACATAGCGCATGCGAAATAAAAGTCCTTATATGTAAACGCCAAACGCTGGCCGAATGGATAAAGCGTTGCTCTTCTTTACCGGGATTCGCGGGTTTGAATCCCACTATTGTTATGGATATTCGTAGTCATTCGAATCGGCTTTAAGCAGAATGTCAGTCTCATTAGCCCTTGTATAGCGAAACAGTAGACCGTAGCACTCCAACCAACCGATATTTGATCATCATCTGTTCAATTTTGCGACATTGTGAGAGGGACATACGGTATATAGTGATCGGCAATTTACATACATTATCGCGAAATCGTTATTTCGTCCTTAACTGAAGAATCCTGATAAACATTGGAAAAAAATAAAAGAGAGAAGCACGGAAAGGAGGAAAACCTCGACGATTCACAAATACGGAACTTCAAGTTCAACTGAGAGCGGCTGGGTGGGGGGTCTGTGTCAAGATATTCTTGTGACACGTTTGTGTGCAACTGTAATAGAAAAGTTATATTACGATCCGCGTTCGACCAGGGCAGCAGATTCTTGTTGTGACATGTTTGTGCAGGCTTGTTTCGAACCAATTTTTTTCCCGGTGGTAATGCGCGGAAAATTGTAAATTGGCTTTACAAAAAATAAATTAAAAAAATAAAATAAATCTGAATATTTGAGATTGGTGAATTTTCATGTTTTTCGGATCTACCACTTTTAATAGGCTGCTAACATTACGTTACAGGAGCAATCGGCAATTGGGAAGAGTATAGGTCCCCCAGAAGATGAAAATCTGATATGTCTCACCAATAAGCGAATTTCTTTCTAACTTCGAAAAATTTACAAATAGAAAGGAAATTTTTGAAAAAGCAGAAATTTCTAAAAGAATCGGAAATTCACACAGACGCACTAAAATTTGCGAAAAAAAGAACAGAAATCGGCTGTAGAAATCAAGAAGCAGGACTCTACCAAAAAGCGTAAAATTTCTATAGCTGTACATGCTATAAACGTATTTCTATTCGTTGGGCACAATTTTAATTAGATTTTTTTGTCAATCTTGAGTCTGTAGTACGAAAGAGTAGCAGCATGTCTGAAGGATGAAACTCTTTTTTTCTTGTTTCATGTACTTTTACCTGACAAAGTAAATAGGAAAAATATGATATATTCACTCCAAAGTCTAATATTCAGTGACGTTCGGCGAGAAAAATTTGTCTTAAGTAGAACTAACGTAATTATCAAACGAGCGAAAACTGGAAAAAAAAAAAAAAAAAAAATTTTGTAATATGGCGAAATTTCTGCTAAAATACCGTTTTTGGAGCAGCTGGGCGCAGATAACGAAAATTGGCGCAGCCGCAACATCCCTGAATGGCAGAAAACAAGTCTAACCGGTTTGACTGTTGCGTTAATAGTAAAGTTAACCATAGAACCAATAAAAATTAGGCTCATTAAAATGTAACGAAAAAGTTACATAAGAAGAGCAGGCTCTGAAATGAACATAAGCTAAAAAATAACACGGCGAGGATGGAGAAAGCAGTCTGGGTTACCGTATTTGGCGCTTTATTGCCACTTAGCAGGGGGAACCCAATTTTTAAGTCAACCTTGAAAATCAATAGATAGTATATAAAACAATAAAAATATGATGTATACTAGAAAAAATTATCACTAAAGATTTGACTTTTCATGTCTAGTATAAACAACCTAATACTTTAAGGAGCACTACCCATTATCATCTATGTAAAATAGGGAAATTTTAGAAACAGATATACACAATTATTCATTCTAATTTCAATAAATCTTTATGGAAGGTATGAAACTACTCACAACCCCTTTAATGCAACATATTGTAGCAGATTTTTGGGTTGGAATATTGTTTTAATTTTGGCTACATTTGTGACAGACAAACAGAACTGTCAATTATGAAAGGCATGCAGTCACCTTATAATTGGACATATTACAAATATTTTAATAAAATTATAACTATTTTAAATATGTATAAATGAATATAAACATCCAATGTCTATTAAAGGCCTTAAACTGATATATGCCTGAAATTTCCTCTGCAAAATGGCGTAATAGATACAGAAAAGAAGTATGATATTTTAAATTAAAGGAAAAAGACTCCAGAAATGTCTTGTACATTACATTTTTACAGGACTTGTCCAGATCATGCCTGATAATTTTCAGGTAAGAGCATTAAAATATTTGATTTTTTATTTGAAAATATTTAAAAACTTTTAGTTTGGTTTTGATTCTACAGTCTTGGGTATATTTGTTAAACAAAAAATAATGGCAGACAAACTAGATATATTAAAATGGAAACTAACTCCATTGAGAACAATAATTCTTAAACTTTTAAAGCTGAGAAAAATGTAGCAAGTTTAAATTTAGTAGACTTTTACAAATTACTTGAAAATAAATAGAAAGTTCATGAATAAACTGTTGAATTTAGAACCCCTAGAGAAATCTAACAATATTACATAATTACAAAAGTTATTCAATGAAATAGAAATTGCAGTTCAGAATTGGGAGTCACAAGTGTTATTAAGGGGTTTTTTTTTTTTTCCTTGGTTATTAACTAGTTCTTGTGTTATTGAAATTTATTCCAAATGTATTTGTTCTGGAATTTAATCAATATGAACAACTATATTGAGTAAGTATTACAAATTTAAAAGATTTTATAAAAAGTGAAATTTAATGTCATGAAACATCGAACTTGTTAACAAGAGAGAAAAAAAATACATTGCCTCCAGATTTTGAATATGCAAAATTTGAGAGCAAAAAGTTCTCTAGAAATATACACACAGTTGTCAGTTTACTGTTGATAATAGTACATATATCTTCTGCAATAAATTTCATAACTTTTTTTTTTTTTTTTTTTTCATTTTCACTATTTTTTAAAAAATTTTATTCCTCAAATTTTTATATTTATTTTTACAAATTTTTATTTTTATTTATTATATGAACTTCCATAATTCTGTACTTCATGGGAAGGTGTAACACATCACGGAATGAATAGAATCCAGATATCTTTGTTGGATATCCAGATCTTTTATGAGGTATCTGGATATTATAAATCATTTAATAGAACCAGATAGCAGTTTTATCCCTATTTCTTTGTTCTGCTTTAATACTTTTATCATCCAAAGATTTCTTTAATTAGCCTAAACAAAATCTCCATTGTTTGTACGAATGTTAACTATATTCTTCAAAGTGAACCTTTCTGCCCTTTTTTGAAATTCTACATAATGGCATAAATGTTCATAGCTATATGGAATCAGTTTCAATCAGTAAGTCCTGGTCTTAAATAGCCCTCATGTTGAAGGGGGTAAATTGACCATAATGTATGAAATAAATTTATTTTAGAATTTTTCTATTAGCTGATACAAAAAATAGTTTTTTAAAGACTAAGAAAAATTTAAAATACTTCGAAGAATATAATAATCAAGTGTCATGAAAATGGTATAAAATCAACAATCTAACATATATTTAAAGTAAGAGTTAGTATTAAGACATTCTTTTAATACCTTCATGAGACTACTTTTTTTTTTTTTAAGGAAACGTGAATACAAAGCATCTTATTAAAGCTACATAAACTACTTTGTTAATCTTTTCAATATTTCTAGGATACTATATGAAATATTGGTAAAATTTGAATATATTTTAAAACAATGAAAGATAAAAGGATAAAGAAAGAAATTACCCTTTGGAGATCATCTAGTTCATTAGTAACACTTTCAGCACTTTCCATGGCTTCTTCTTCTTCCAGCGTATGCTCATCATCGAAATCATTTACTAACATTTCTGCTGTAGGGTCAAAATCCTGGTCACTATCTAAAATACATATAAAAGATTTGTAAATTATCACAGAAGGTTGTACCCAAAAACTATACCAGAAACCTAAACATAGAAGAGCTGTAACTTCTAAGACTTACATCCTTATATAATTATGAATTATTTTTATTTCAAAGTGCCAACTTGGAGACAGTCTTTATTATAGAATTTCCCTTATTTACCTTATTCCATAATCTTCTTTTATCTATAACATCAACATTAAGAATTTAGAATTTGTAACACTTTTCTATGGCCTCAACCTTTCACCTAACATTTTAACTGATTGTCATGTCATATATTGGGCCTAAATATTTTGGTTAGACAAAAGCTTCTAAAATGCTACAAAGGGTTTCAACTTTCATTTTAACGAGCACTGCTAAGGTAAAAGTACAACTTATGCTAAAGTGGGTCTTCATAATTTAGAAGCAGGGACCAAGCAGAAGACCCAGATTTAGCCTGCTACCCCCAGAGGTACTGATTGAGAACTTGGAAGACCATGAACATATTTTACATGCCTAAGTCACCTTTAATGAACACAGAAGATCTTAGGCCAGCTCGGGGTCCAAACTCACACCCTCAAGTTACAAGAGTGTTACCTTTACCGACTGAGATACTGCGGTTCACTAAACTAAAATTACTTCGACAAATGATATTGATTTCAATTTGTATTGGGCTAATGGCCATATAGAAATATGGAGAGAACTCCATGAAGCCATAGATCCCACATACAATTGTTCAAACTGGTAGAAAGTTTATGATAGTATAGGACCATAATTAGTCAACCTCATTCAATACCCGTATATTTCTACAGTTAACCTTGACAGTTGACCAGTTCATAAGCATCCTTTCTAATAGCTGACACCCATTCATATTATGTATGTACTCCAACCAATTCTAAGCACTCCAGCAGAACAGTATAAATCTACAAACTTTTAAAAGTGGTACTAAGTAGTTCAAAGAATACTATTCTAAATACAAAATAATACATGTAGCAGAAAATTTCCAATATGAGCATTAGTGAATGTATTAGAGGCACCTTGTAGTAAGTTTTACAATACAGATCTTCCTCACCTCATACCCCTTTACCATTTTAGACAGCAATACAAGAAATGTTGTGCTTGCCTCCAGATTATCTGCATAAGTGAAGTCCATGACACTTCATGTTATGTTAAAACACTTTTGCATGCTCAGAGTACACACATAAAATAATATTCAGAACAAAAATAATAATATAAACATATACAGAACTTACCAGCACTCGACTCACTTGCACTGGGCTGAAATAAAAAAAAAATTAATTACATACATATCTAAACCATCAACTGCAAACAACATCAATTATTCATACAATTAATTTCTTTCAATTCTTTTCGAAAAATAGAAAATAAATATATTTATAGAAGTTTAATTAAAAATGATTAGTTTTGTTACAAAAGTTATATAATTAATACAAGTTATTCCCATTCACTTTGTAGTTACAAGAACACTACATGTGGTTATTTTGAATAGGGATGAAAGAGATATCCAACTGAATTTCAAATATACAGAACCTCACTAAATATCTGGAAGTGGAAATTCTTAGTCAAAATCTGAAGTTTGAAAATTAAATGATTAATTTTTTACAATTTTAAATTTTATTTACAAAGTATATAAACCTGAGTATATGTAAGTTTGTTCATAATACAAATCCACGTGGAGTGACATATCAGTCACCAAAATTTGCACAGCCATTCTTTGTTACTGCCAGGTCATCACCAATGTTAAAATAAAAAATTTTATATCAATTAGAAGTACTGCTGAAGAGTTAAAAATTTGTATATAGTTGATTAAAATGAAGCAAATTATTTAAAAGTTATACATTTTTTTTAATTTCAATATAATGTCAATGTGATTCACCTTATCTAAATATTTTTTAAAATTTTCACTGGATATTTAAATATTTTTGCATCCATTGCCATTTGAAAGTGCTAAAGTTCGACAGTTGAAAATTTTAATTAAGGGGTTCAAAAGTTACTAAATTTGTAAGTTCTACATACAAAGATTTACTTGTTGACTAAACCTACACATAGTGAAATACTATGAATCTTACATCTACAGCTACTTTCGTCGGAATTCTACAATTTTTTGCGTTGTTCGATATTCTTTTATTTCTCTTCAAACTGATGTTATTTTCAAGAAAATTCAACAAGGGATTAAAAGTGTTATCATCTTTAAAAAAAATATTCCATTAATCTCACTATGTAAATAAACTTTTATTATATTACACCCATTAATTACAAATAAAAATTTTATTCTCTTTTGAAATTGCTTCATTTTTATCTAAATAGTCTTTTTAATAGACATATTCTATGTTAAGTTATCCATTTACAGTAATTATTTTACTATAAATCACCATTATTTCCTAAGTATATTCTTAATCTGTTTCCACATAAGAATATCTAATTTCCATATTTTTAGTTCATTATTGTCTGTAAATAATTTTTATTTTCTTTTATGTCATTCCTATTCATTTTTACTTACATTTTACATTATTCATGAAGCCTATGCTACTCCTAAAATTAACATTAAATCAAAAGTGTATAGGCCATACTGTTATATGTACATATCAATTTATGCTAATATAATTTCATAAAAATTCATTTTGTTTAATAAAGAAACTTTAATGCAAGATTGCCATGATTGTTTTAAATTAAAAATAATTCATGAGATGAATCTTTTTTTAATGTAAAAATTAAATAATTGGTATTTTGCATACAAAAAAAAGTAAACCTTCGGGAAAAATAATAAATGGGAATTTTTACAATGGTGGTCTTATAATCATACATGATGAGTGTTTTAATGGATAAGCTAAGTGTTTTGATTCAAAAATGCTTTTTAATATAATATTTCCAACATTATTAAAATACTTTTCAAATATTTTTTTTTTTATTTTACCAGATCAAAATAACATTCATACATAACTTCCAATTAAAAGAGATATGAATACCTTTTCTAATTTTTTATTTAAACATTACTTCTATCTCTATATATAAAATGTGATACTGCAACAATAAATGCGTATGTGTGCATAAATATAAATATATTTGACATGTTGTCAGTGTCTACAAACAGAATAGCTGTGGTTAGTATAAACAGAGAACTTATATATTTGGAGTAAATTGAGATAAATTGAAAAATATAAAAAATTATTTTACGTATCTTTAGATTTTGATTCCTTGTATTTCAGCTCCCATTAAATCCGAATTATTCCCGAAAACGAAGACATTGATATGCTGTAAATTTTCGGGAGATTTTTGGACTGTTCTTTGGTAAGAGACATTTTAAACAAATGCAGATATATGCATTAGAGCAATTTCACGCAACGTCACGTCTTACTATAATGCCCTTTCCATTCATTTTCATGTTTACAACAGCCTATAAGCAAACAATAAAATGCTCTTCGTTTGAGACTAAAGCAAGAATTGTCATAAGTTGAGATGTGCCCTGCTGCATGAAACCGCCTTTTATCGAGAGTGATAAAATTATAAAGGTCGAAGTAGAAATAATTATTTGAAACTAGAAAATTTTAAAGTACAAGTAAAGCACAATCCAGAAATAGAAAGCACTTGCTAACAAAAATGTCAACATTGAATATGAACTGTGATGTCACAACTAATCATGGAACGTTTTCATGTCATGTGGTTTTCTATTAACTTTAAAATTATTTTTAAAAATAATGGATCCATTTTTTTTTTTTACATTTTTGAGAACATTTTTGGAATTAACGAGTCTGGAATTTTCAGAAAAATACAAAGTTGTTCCACTTCCCCACATGTGCAAATTCCTCTTTGTGGCTGCAAGAGGACAATATTTGCAGGTGCACTGGGCAGCAAAATACGTTATTTCCGACGATGACGATGCCGGACATGCATCGGTTTACAAACTGAAAACTGACAGATATACATTACGTTTATAACGCTTCGGATGGGAATAGAGAAGTCGCGGTACGTATTTACCTCGAGCGCTTTCAAACAGATGCAAGCTAAGTCATGCTTTCTTTTTTGGACAGCTGCGTGAGGCTTTTTAAGTAGCCATTACATACACCTCAGGAATCTGTGCTACAGATATTTGAATATAATATGTGTTACGGTTGGTGCGCTGCTATTTTGTTACACGAAGTCTAATGAGACCGGGATCAACAGCTTAAAACAGATTCCGAATGGCCAGCGGTGGGATTCGAACCTACCAACTCCAATACCGAAGAGCAACGCCCTAGAAATTCGGCTACCGAAGTTTAAAAGACGAACCCGCATACAAGTCTACGTGCAAACGAATGCGAAATGGGTGTGCATGGCTCGAGCGTTGCGCATACTACATGAGAACATACTATACATCTACTACGAAGAAATCGTAAGGTGCTGATATCTCCAAAGCGTTTCAATCACACATTGATATTTCCAAGAACGTACCGTACACCCGGATGTGCCATCGTGAATTTTGTTTTCTGATCAATCCTGTTTTACATGTGACTATAACCTAAATCTGCAAAACATGCACGTGTGGGTGCCTGAATTTCCAAGTATTCCGCTCTGCATGTAGCACCATGCTGTCCAATACGCCTGCAAACATTAACTTCTAGTAGTCACAATTAAAATTTCGAACGCAAGCTCCAACGTAAATCTTGTTCCATCATTATATAACTGATCAGTCTGTTAAGTTTGCAAAAGAGCTTTGAAGGCAGCTTCTGTGTGCATTACAAAGTAAAAAAAAAATAAAGTTCAGAAAAATTTCCGGAAATAAGCTCTACCCTTAACGATTGCATAAATTTTCACGGAAACAGTAATAAAAATTTCTTTTTTTAATTCACGAAAATTTTATAAAAACTGACACCTAATTTAAAATTTATTTCCAACAATATTATAAATAGTCTGGTACTGCCGTTATATAAGAAATAGAGAAACCTCGGTACATAAGAAATGTTCGTCTATCACTGATACGAGAAACAAGAGTGCAAAATTCCTCGCCCCATGGTATTGACAGAATAAAAACGAAAAGAATTAAAGGGAAATTATTATTGATATTGTTTTTAATAATTACACGAGAGTCAATCTTTAATTACTATCTCACTTTTATTTGATGGAAATTATTTCCTCAGTTCAAAATAGACAACAAAGCTATCGCTATCTTTTTATATGATTGCAAAACCTCAAAATAGAAGCTACTAGTGCAGTAAACAAATGACATATCGAAAGTGGCTATTATTTAGTACAGTGGTTCTTAACGGGGGTGATACCGCACCCCGGGGGTCGGTGAGATAATGCTGGGGGGCAGTGAACTTGTTCTGAGCGGTAGGGCGGCGATGTCAGCAGGTTTTGGCTTTTAAACTTAATTTTAACAATACTAAATAAATTTATTACATTATCTAATTTACACAATTTTAATTAGTAATAAAACAAACTGGTACTAGATCCAGTTATTTCTATTCCCTATGTTCTGCGTGAAATTGCGAAGACATTCAGAAAAAATATTTAATCAACAACATTCGTTTTGGTTAGGTTTGGAGCTCTACGGTCTACTACTCTTTTGCAACCCCAGGGCTATTCAGACCGGGACCTACTACTAAAAGCCGATTCCAAAGGGCTACGAACATCTAAGCCCCAGTGAGATTCGAACTCGGGAAGCGAAGGTCAAAGCTCTAACCATTCGACCGCCGAACAATGGCCGATTGGTTAAGGTGCTGACCTTCGGTACCGGAGTTCGTGGACAAAAACCTCGTGTTACAAAAAGTAGACCGTAGCACTCCAAACTAAACCATTCGACCATAACATTCGTTTGGGCGTTGCTTCAGCATTTTGCGTCTTATAATTGAGTTCTCCTATCCTACACTTTAAATTACGGGATTTTTACAAAGAAATTTTTACAAGAACACATGTCTGCCCCGCAGGGGGGCGGTAGTTTAAAAAAGGTTGGGAACCACTGATTAAATGGTTCAGCATTTCATATAAATTAGAAACGCAAATTAAGTGCTGCCTTAGTAAATTTTAATTATATTTGTGTTTTAGATGTAGTAGCACAGAAAAGAAACAGTTATTTGAATTTCTTCTGTTATTTTATAATAAGTATCTACTTTTTCTTTTCAAGGGAAATAATTTTTTTATGCAAAAAGTAAGAATTACTGTTTTTTTTTTTTTTTTTGTTTTTTTTTTTTACTAAACTGTTTCGATTGAACGTTTGGTTGTTAATGTTCTCTGTTCCGAACAGAGTCAACATTATCTCCTGCAATCCATAGTTTCCTTTGTTATCTTAAAAAGTTTCATTTATTTCACAATAATCTATAAATTTTTCATTTCAATCTTTCAACTTTTCAGCAATTTGCAGGGATTTTTTTTTAATTGAAATAAAGAAAGGTTCCTTAAACTGAACGATAGTTAGGTCATTGGATTAAAACATTAAACAAGTCCTCGTGCCTAATCATCTAGTTTTCTTTTAACTACTTAAAATTTTAAATTTTACTAAAAAATAAAACCGAGTATATTCGGGCATCACGACTACTGAATACAAGTATTATAGTTTTTAGATCAACATCTCTGGTACACTCGAGGTTTTTTGAAAAAGAATATTTTAAGCTTATATAAAACATTGCTGCCTTCATTAAAATTAATTTCATTGCTGTCAGTTTTTTCCCAACGTGATTGTTAGGCTAGCTAGCTTATATATATATATATATATATATATATATATTTATATATATATATTATATATATATATATATAAAGAAAAACACTCTTTCAGAAATAGTCAGTATATTAAGAGGACTAATCTCCATGCCTTGGATGGATTGACACAGAATTAGTTCTTCTGTTAATACGTGTCTGATGAGAACCATAAATCAATTCTAAACTTACAGCACTTATGACTTTTTATTGTAAACGTATATTTAGATTTTCTAAATCGGTTCCGGTTTGACAAACTTTAGCACCCCCCTACCCGCATCCACCTCATACAAAAACAGAAAAATGAAATTGTGATTTGAGAGAGCTATTGTAAAAACAAATGGTAACAAGTCGTAAATTTTAAAGCTGAATTCTACCGAGGCAAACACATTCGTACTACCTATAATACATTAATTACCGTACTATTACAGGAAAAGAATCCACAAAGGAAGCATTTTATAAAAATATTTTGGTTTTAGAACTCAGTTTTATAGAATGCGAATAAGCATCTTAGTCATAAGATGCTTATGACTAAGAATGATGACCAGTGAATTTTGAATTCTCGCATATCTCCCCCGTTTCCCTAGTTAATTCTAATTTTTAGTTTTAGTGTACTAATCGAGAGATTTTTCATTTTTCTTTCGTAAATATTTAGATAAGAGAATAAATAGCCTTCAATTTGTCCAAAATGAATTAATATGGGATTTAAATATCCCAAAATTATTAAACTCGACATAAGCATTCACGAATTTTTGCGATCATTGATTTTTCAGCTTTTAACTATCTTTTTTGAAATAAAGGGGAATTGTGCAAATTTTGTGAAGGGGAATTGTACATTTTGCAGTGTAAACTAAGTTTTAAAGGATTCGAATAAATGTCTAAAATGCTGATTTTGACAAAAGACTTTTGGATCTCAGATTATCATCAATGCTTTTATTATTAATTCTCCTTTAAGGCTTCTGCACACTACTCATATCCTCATCGCATCATATATCAGTGCTTTTTCTCGTATATTTTTACATATTAAGGGAACAAATGATCTTTAATATGACCAAAATTGATTAATATTACGGGGGGAATGTCCCCACATCTAGATCTCAGATTATCATCAATGTTTTTCTTATTCATTCTCCTTTTAAGGTTTCTGTACACTACTCACATCCTCATCGCAACATATATCAGTGCTTTTTCTCGTATATTTTTACATATTAAGGGAACAAATGATCTTTAATATGAACAAAATTGATTAATATTACGGGGGGAATGTCCCCACATCTAGATCTCAGATTATCATCAATGGTTTTCTTATTCATTCTCCTTTTAAGGTTTCTGTACACTACTCACATCCTCATCGCAACATATATCAGTGCTTTTTCTCGTATATTTTTACATATTAAGGGAACAAATGATCTTTAATATGACCAAAATTGATTAATATTACGGGGGGAATGTCCCCACATCTAGATCTCAGATTATCATCAATGTTTTTCTTATTCATTCTCCTTTTAAGGTTTCTGTACACTACTCACATCCTCATCGCAACATATATCAGTGCTTTTTCTCGTATATTTTTACATATTAGGGGAACAAATGATCTTTAATATGAACAAAATTGATTAATATTACGGGGGGAATGTCCCCACATCTAGATCTCAGATTATCATCAATGGTTTTCTTATTCATTCTCCTTTTAAGGTTTCTGTACACTACTCACATCCTCATCGCAACATATATCAGTGCTTTTTCTCGTATATTTTTACATATTAAGGGAACAAATGATCTTTAATATGACCAAAATTGATTAATATTACGGGGGGGATGTCCCCAGATCTAGATCTCAGATTATCATCAATGTTTTTCTTATTCGTTCTCCTTTTAAGGTTTCTGTACACTACTCATATCCTCATCGCAACATATATCAGTGCCTTTTTCTCGTATATTTTTAAATATTAAGGGAACAAGTGATCTTTAATGTGACCAAAAATGATTAACATTACGGGGGGGAAATGTCCCCAATTAAACTTGAACTAAGCATTCGCCTACAACTTATAATCGTTGATTTTTATGCTAAAAATATTGTCGCTACTACTTCTATAATCGTCTAATTTTAGTATACTTATAATTTAGTTTAGAACACTACGGTCTACTGTTTTTCTACGCGTGGGCTACATGTATATATATATATATATATGTATATATATATATATATATATATATATATATATATATATATATATATATATATATATATATATATATATGAAGATTAATGCCATATTATATATTTTCTTTTTAAATTTATCCTTTGTAAACAAGAAAACTTAACTGGTAACTGTTCTTTCGCCTATCTACATTTTGAAAGCTCTCTCATCTGAGCTATAATCATAGTCTTTATTATATTACTTATATTTATCGATTCATAAAGCTGAGTTTAGTATAATTTTTCATTTCTTTTTCGATCATTATGGACAAAATAAAACTCTCGATTTAGAAAATCTGTAGGTCGTATTTCAAAGAAACGAACTACAGCTACTACAATAGCGAAATACAATAACTGATGTAGAATAAAAAGAAATGTGATATTAGGAAATAATTGAATTCTGGGTAAGTCGTGTAATTTTAATTTACACAATAGTCTTTGTAGAGAAACATTTATAAAACTATTCCTTTGGCTTAAAATCGTAATGCAAAAATGTACACATTACTAAGACTGCACAAAGCAAACCCCTGAATTGTGTTCAGTACAGAATGTTACTTGTTAAGTTTGTGCTATCAGTTAATTATATTAGCATTATTTTCAGTAGTGTTCTACATTTCTATTTAAATGGGTTCCACCACCTTCCTTCACCCTTAAGGAAGGAGTAATGATAGCTAATAATAAATATCAGCTTAATTATACAGTGTAAATAACCATTAAATGCTTAATTAGTCATCAATATTTGTGAAATGTATTGACACTTTCTGTAAAAACGCATAATGTTAACTAACAAATATTTCGGAGAATATCCAAATATACTTATTTTGAAAATAAATATAGTAAGCAATGTTAGCTAAATTATAAAATGTGAAAAATTGTAAAATAATTATAAATTACTTACAAAAAAATTACTTTCTTGGAAATGCTTGATTAAAGTTTTTTTTATACTTATTTTTCCTAAATATATTAGTTAGTTCTAAATCCAAATAAGTTAGATCTGACAGAAAATTCTTATGAGCTGATCTTACTTATACTGCATGTAATACATGAATGATAGAAAAAATATTTTACGTAATTAATAAAATGTGGCTGTTGAAAGCAGTTCAGCCCCGAGATAGCAAAAGTTTGACAAAAGTAAGAACACTTCTAGGAGGTACCACCTCCAAACATTTATTATTTTATATTCGATATATTACAACCCGAAAAAAAAGTATTAGGTATTGCAAATTCCGGCAAAGTAATATAACGGATAAAATCATGGAGGTTCTTGGTAAAATAACAAAAATGATTCATTGATTCGATTAATATGTACATACCACTGCAGTGAAATCCAATAATTTCAATTAAATTTCAGTTATAATCGCATGTAACCGATACTATTTTGTTCTACTTTCATAATTACATAAGGTTCGGTCAGTATATTTTAAAATTGTAAGGTTAAAAGCCTAAAGGGGCATTAACCTTCAACTGCTTAAGCTAACGATACTCATTCGATATGCACTAACTTATTCGAACACAAGTGCTCTCGCAGTTTATTTCGCACATCGCAAGAAAAGCAAAAATAAGATAAGAAAAATGTTTCGTTTAGGGAGCTACAATATTACGGTCGACATATGTCACTGGTGACTCTAAGTCATAATGATATCAAAGATAGCAATTCATGGTACCAAATTCCCATCTCTGGTGATTTCTGACGTCATTATGACATGGAAGTCACCAGTGACATGTGTCGACCATAATATGGTAGCAGCCATAAGGTTTAAAAACGAAACTTAGGTGTGGTAAGCTTTGTGTCGTAAACTTAGGTTTTTACGTATTAGGTATTTCAAATTCCGGTAAAGTAATATAACGGATAAAATCATGGAGGTTCTTGATGAAATAACAAAAATGATTCGTTGATTCGAATTAGATATTTAAAAATCGAAACTTTTTATAAAAACTGATGCTTTAGTGAATGGTTAGATACAGGACGCATGGTGGGGAGGAATACCAAAGTCAAATTAGATTCTGTTTACTGTAGTAGATGGTGTATTTTCTACATCAATGCGAATAGTTAAAGGTTTAGAACAGATGAGTTTACATTCAGTATGCCATTGCAAACTTTGTATTACATATTTGACAGATATATTAACTTTAGTGATAAACTTTTAGTTATTAGTGGTGTATATATATGTTATTAAATGCTATGTGAATATATAGTTAAAAATATCAGTGTTATTTTGTACATGGGTAAAAGCAGATTCATTCAAATACTATAATAAACACAGAATCACCGAAGCACGGGAAATCAGTAGCGTTAAATTCGTTGTAGTAATAAGAACTGAAGTAATTACTTCTTGTTTTATTTTCGAAATTATGTTGTTAAATCTCCGAGTATTGAAAAGTTAGTAAATGTTTGTCAGTGTCAGTTTTGTTGAATGAAAATTAATATTCAGAAATTCAGTTAACAGGTCTCATGTTAAATGTGCCACACACTAATGAAGAGTAATTTACAGTTTTTATTTCAGTAATTAACAATTGACGTCTATGTCTAAATTTTATAATATTTTTCCCCAATTTCCCGATTTCCAGTTACACTGAAAATGTGCATACTAGCATATATTCTGTTCCAATAAGTAACTGCATTCAACTCCATTATTTTCACAACGGACATTTATTCACCACACAACACATTAAAAACACTTATACACACATATCTGCCTACCAACATGGCAGCTGGAATTCAAAGATGCTTTTTCCTCGGGTAGAGAGAAAGTCAAAGCTAACAAAATCCCGTTTTGGAAATAAACAGACGGCGTTGGAGTCGTAACATCTTCAGTGACGATATATGAATCGATAAAAGAAAAGTACATCATTGTATATAAATGAATTCATTTTAATAAACATCGATAATCTAATAGTTGTAATAATTTCTCTTCACCTCCTGCATGTGGCCGTTGTTGGTTCAGTGGTAAAATGACGGCATGAGTTCGATTCCAGGCTGGAGAATTTTTTTTCTTTGTTTCCAATATGTTTCTGCAATTGATTTTCATTACAAGAGACAACAGAACTTATGATGATTACTTATATTTTATTAGAAAATTTATTTTGCATTTGTATTTTTTATTATAGCAAGAAAAATTCAGTCTATTAAAAAAATTAACGCCTTGTTTCAACTTTCAAAATTTTAGAAATCATTGAACAGTTGTAATCTTTCCATACATATTTTAACTCTCATTTTTCACTAATTTCCCATACTCGTGTATCTCCAATGACAATACGTGAATCGGTCTAAAAAGTACATCATTATAGATATATTAATTCTTTTAAATAAACATCGAATTTCTATAGACAGTATAATAAGGTTTATAGGAGAGGGGGGAAATATAAATTTGCCAATTCTTGTGATTTTCAATCTAAAAAATAAGATCCCCTTAGAATAGGCTATGCCTAATATTATTTTGTAATAATCATATAAAGTAAACTTTTAGATTTTATAAAACTTCTTATTAAAGATTCATTAAGGGGTCTCATACTTACTAAAGGAGTATTGGTACATGCTTAAAATGCGTCCATTTTGACCAATAAGTTTTTGAATACTAAATTATTTTTTATATAAAAAGGTGACATATTTAAGGTCTAATTCAACTGTTTTAAAATTACCTACTTTAATTAATCGCACAAGTGTCGAACAATTACACAGAAGATGTTTAAAAGTTATATCACTATCCTTAAGAGTTAAAAAAGAAATTCTACTCGATAAAACCTAATTTCTCTCTATGTGTATATAGTTGTATTATCTATAGCAGGGGTAGCCAAACTGCAGCCCGCAGCGGAATTCACGAAATTTATAATAGAAATAAATATTGTATCTATTACAGTAAATACGGGGGATGATCAAAAAGTAAAGTCGAGAGTTTACGGCTGGTGGAGAAAGGGTCAATTGCTGATAACTGATTCTGGATTGCTGATATTTTATTTATAATGTATATATTTTATATATATTACATTTTTATATATATATATACATAAATGTTTATATATACACATCGACATATAAAAGGTTATTTAAATTATAAATAATTCTTATTAAAACACCATATTTTGGGAGTGTACTAATTTCATAAAGGAATTCGAGTGCTACATGTTGTTGTACTGAATTTCAATCAAGAACTATAAATCTAATTTAAATGCTCATTGAAGCTTTGTAAATTGTATTTTGTTATTAGTTATATATTTTAAGAAATGTTTAAAAGCATTTAACAAATTGTACTTTTTAATAACTTCGAAATACTTATTGATGATTAAAATCTGGTCATTTAATTGTTACATATTTTTGTCGTTATAAATTTGTAAAGTATCATTTTAATAAAATATTTTTTTTTCTTTAATTTGTTCATTGGTGTTTTCACCTGACGAAGATAAAAATTGCGCGCAGATGAAAGAAAAAAATTTTGTAATTTGTCTTTAAACGGAAATGGTCTGTGATGATTTATAAAGAATAATATTTCTCGTTTGCATGATTCAGGAGATCTACAGCAATTGGAGTGATCATTCATTCTTTGGGACGAAAAACACATCATCGATTAACCTCCTAACAGCAAAGACCTCGCTCCATGAGTTATTCACCTCTTTCCTTACTTAAAGGAACCTAGGAGGCCGATGATTCGTTCAGCCGATTTGATGCGACTGTTCGCGACAACGAGGCTAAATACACAAGGGCAGGATTTATATCATGAGGGAATACTCAAACACGTTCCACGTAGTAACAAGTGCCTAAACTGATAAAGAGACTAAGTCGAAAAATAACCTAATGTATGTACTATCGGTTGGCTGTATTATTGAATGAAATACATGTTTCACTGCAGGCTTACTTTTTGGATCACACCGCGCATATTATTCAGCTGATTTATTGAAAATGGTTCCATTGCGACCTGCAAAGTCTTTTGGGGTGGCCAGGCGTGATCTATAGAATGAATTAGCACCATTCAAAAAATTGACATTTAGGTTGTTTTTAATGATTATTTATTTCCTTCTACTTCTATTTTTCGTCAAATTTGCATGACTCTTTGAACTTATATCAAAAAGATTTCTATCATTAATTCAATCTATATAAAGTAGTTCTATGATCACTTAAGTTAATACCTATATACTAAATTATCTCCTTGACTATAATACATTTTTAAAAAATTCTCCTGTATTAATTGCTTTACATTTTCCCTTATCATTTAAGAAGGTATATCATGATTTTACATGAATGGAAATAGGTCATAAATACATCAAATTTTTATAAAATTTTTAAAGACACGCATCGAAACAGATGCGATTTCATCATGTACCAAGATTACTTTAGAAGCAAGTATGTGCCGTGATTCAGGGTAGGCAAACCCTCAAAACTTTATCGATTAAAGTGCTACCTTAAAAGCTTTAAAGCCTTGTTAATATAACAGTGATAGACAGCTGTTTTTAAGAGCTTTATTTCTTAAATTTAGAGTGTTAAGCAAAATTTTCAAATGTACAATATCCTTTTACACACACCATACACATTCAATAGCTATAAATTTGGGAAATATGGAAAGAGAAAAAAAAAAGAGCTATTTAATAACCAACCAACTATTGTTTTCCAGTTTATGCAATATAATTAAAAAGGTTCTAATTTGTTATTTTCAACTGTTTCAACTCTATCAATTTTGAGGTTAGTTTGTCATTCTTTAAAATTTGCTACCTAGGTGGTAGTACGTCCCTGTGTAGAAGGTATGAGACCCCCTTAAATTATACAGTAAGTATGATGATATGAATATTGATTACAACAATTCCCTAAAGACAAAGAGTAAAATAAAAACATGTAAAATAATTTTAAAACAAGCCTTTACTTGAAAACAAACTAAAAAGAAAATTTTCTTTCTTTTTACCAGACAACATGGGCAATTTTTGACTAAGAATAAACACGTGGCGCGCCAATAATGCATTTTATAATATATAAAAACATTGTCATTAAAATGTAAAAATCGCAATAAATTTTTATATGCTTCGAACTTTCCGCTATTTTTGGAAATCCTATATGAATATCATACTGCTGATGCTTAAAGTTAAATTTATAATTATATAGTCCAAATATTGATAGACATAACTGAACTCATATTCATTAATTTAAGACAATCCTTTGAAATTCAGCAAGAGCCATTACATAACTTTTCAATCCAAAAAACCTTCCAAACCTTTTCTATAACAAACTATTAAAAAAGAAAAATT
The DNA here is from genome assembly GCA_032207245.1 of Pardosa pseudoannulata. NCBI lineage: Eukaryota > Metazoa > Arthropoda > Arachnida > Araneae > Lycosidae > Pardosa > Pardosa pseudoannulata. The sequence continues at coordinate 97,861,378 of CM063502.1, forward strand.
TCAAATCGTGAGTATAATTTAATACATAACATAGAAAATACTGCTGCCAAATTTTTTATGAAAACAATTACGATTTAATCTGCATATCAATTATATATAAGAAATATATTATGGGAGCCCTAAGAATTTATATTTATAAAAACTTTCAATTAAAATTCAAAGGAAATTACTTTATTCTTTTCCGTCTCTTATTCAATAAAATCATGTTTACAGAAAAAATATTTCACTCGTCTTTATGTTGTAAGAACCTGAAAAACTGCTCGTTATATATTTTTGTTATAAATGTATACTGCTAAAGAAAACAACGGAAAAATGTGGACACGCAAGAGCTCGTGTAGTAACGAAGGCGACGTTTCGTGACATCTTCTTCGGATATTTAAATACACGTGACTGACGTATTTCATAGTTTCACAACCTGTAAAGATAGGCTCAAATATTGACGCAACAAAGTAATGAATGCGGGAAATAATTACGAATTCAGATAGCTTGTATAAATTTTAAGAATGATAGTTTATAACAGGGGTTCTTAACCTTATTCCCCGTCTGGGCTTATCTGACAAACATTAAATTGTTAGCGGGCGCAGTTCAAATAAAGTATAACGATTAATATTTATTTTATTGCAATAATAAACATCATAAACAATATACTACACTAAATAATTCAAAATTTTTGAAAATTATTTTTTACTTTTATATATTTTGTGTTATTTGTGTGATCATTTTCCCCTTACATTGAAAACATTTTGGTTGCTACCGGCAAAACAGTTAACCTATAATACATCTTGAACACAAAATACATCTTTCTAACTGAAATCTTATTTAGCATGGATTTCAGTTAGATTAAAAGAATAAATATAAAATAAACAAAATAAGTATACAGTAATTCTACATTTAATAAAAATGTAAGAGGCATCGTTTGCTTGTTTACTGTGAATTAATCTGGAGAAGGTATTATAAATCAAAATTAACTGAGCTCTATCAATCTTGCTTACATTTTACAGTTACCATTTCTTAAAGGGAAACTATATCGTTTGTTTATACATGTCTTTTAGTACTGCTTTAAATACATAAAAATTAAATTTTACATAACAAAAACTATGACGATAACTTTTCCTGTAAAAAAAATGGCAATTGTGAAATAAAAACAAAATTGATAGAATATGCCGAATTTGTAATTATTGAAAATAAAAAACTAGCCAAGATATAACAGAAAAAATACTAGTTTAAAAAATGAGAAAGTAAAATAAATATTTACATGTTTTTATGTAGTAAAACATTTAGCTATTAAAAAGAAATTAATTTTAGTACAGGGATAATTAAAAACAGAAAATTATTGCGTATGACAAATAGTTGTAACTATAAGCAATAACACTGTTATTTTAATTAATATCTTTTTAACTGATTGTAATTACAGTATTTTAATGGTGGAAATAGTTTAAGTATTCATCTAATTGTGAAGTAATACTCCGATCTAAATGTACCAATGTTTATAAATGCATTTAATTACACTTGAATTTTAAAAGGTATAGATACATATATTATAAAGAAATATATCCAAAGAAATCTTGAAAAATTTTTCAATGATGTAATAAATCACTAACAAAAATATCAAAATGTGCCGCAGTTAAGACACAAAACGGAGCTGGTACAAATTTTTCAAATAAACAACGGTTTGGCAAAATAGGCGATCGCTGGTCTACATTAAAGTCAATCATATTACCAAATTTCGGATGACTTTGATGTCAAAAATGAGAAATCAGTCATTGTTTTTAACGCCAAAACAACGATGGAAATGAGCGTGCTACATAATTAAAAAGGTGTTTTGGTCGGTTTTTCATTAATATCTTACGAACTAACAGGAATATAAGAACGCGAATGACCGAAATGACTCCCCTAACCAATGCCATCAACCCGATTTAAGAATAGGTGGAATAAAAATTGCCCTCTCCAAATTGGATGAATAAAAATGGCGAAATTGAATTTAAAATGAAATAAATATACGAAATGAATATTGATGAAACAAAATCAGTAAATAAGGTCAGACGCCGAGAACAATTATATTACATGAAAACACATTTTAAACGTTATCAGATAAATTAAGTTAAACGTTTTCAATTTTTATAACACATTAATATATACCGAATACCGCCTAGCCTAATTAAGAACAGGTGGAATAAGATTGGAGTAAAAAAAAAAAAACCTGGATAAATAAAAATGGTGCAATTGAATAGAAAATTAAAGAAATATACCAAATTAATATCGATAAAATGAAATAAATAAGGCTAAAACACCAAACACAATTATATTATTTAGTTTGGTTTGGAGTGCTACGGTCTACTTTTTTTGCAACACGAGGGCTAATGACACCGAAACCTACAGCTTAAAGCCGATTCCGAACGGCTACGAACATCCCTGCCACAATAGGATTCGAACCCATGAACTCTGGTACCGAAGGCCAGCACCCTAACTAATCGGCCGTCGTTCGGCTTATATGATTTGAAAATACATTTAAACGTTAATCAAAAGAAGAAATGTTTCAATTTTGTTAACATTTCATACTTGCCATTTCTAAAATGAAAATTTATGTGTTCCCTGTATCTAAGTACATCATCATAGTGTACATCATTTGCCTATTTATTTTTGTAGTGTATAAAAATTTTAAATAAAAATTCTGTTTAAAATAAGAAAACCTATAACCATATGTTAGTTTTTGCGTATGAAATGGCAATTGCGAAATGCAAACAAAAATTTGATAGAACGTCGCGAGTTTATAATCACTGAAAATCAAAATCTCGTCAAGAAAATAAAATAGGAAAAAAAATGCTTTTCGAAAAAAAAACGAGTTTATCGTTTAGCAGATGCAAAAATAATTTCACATACATATATACATTCATAAATATATTTCTTTTGACTTGAACTTTAATAGTGTAGATACGTTTTTATGTTACTCAGAATACCAAATATCAGGCGATTATAATGCCAACATCGAGTAACGCCGTCATTTTTTTACTCTTACTCAACAATGGAAATGCAAAATAAAAGAAATACATACCGAAAGTCACCAAGCTTAATTAAGAATAGGTGGAATACAGATTCCCGTCTCAAAATTGGATAAATAAAAATGGCGCAATTGAATTCAAGATGAAAGAAATATACCAAATTAGTATTGATAAAACGAAATAAATTAATAAGGCTAAAAGTGGAAATAATATCTCAATATGTCATAGTTGCCATTTCTAAAATGAAAACTTATTTGTTACCTGTACATCATTTGCTTACTTTTTTTTCTCTAGTGTAGTTGAGTTTTCAATAACAAAACCTATAACCATATGTTAGATTTGATTTAAGAAATGGCAACTGTAAAATTTAAAAAAAAAAAAAAAAAAAAAAAAAAAAAAAAAAAAAAAAAAAAAAAAATGATGGAACAAAGTAAAATAGAACATAAAAGTGATTTTCTAAAAAAAAATGAGTTTAGCATTTAGCAAATACGAAAATAGTCTCATATACATAAATGCCATCATATATTTATATATTTACACTTGAATATTAATAGCGTAGACACGTTTTTATGTTACTCGGAATACCAAATATCAGGCGATAATGCCAACATTGATTAATCCTATTTTGACACCAACTCAACAATGGAAAGAGCGTGCAGCAAAATAGCATTTTGGTCGTTTTTTCGTTAATATGTTTTGAACATGGAATATCGGAACGCGAATGGGCGAAATGACTTCCCTGGGTCGTTCCGCGTCTTTTGGTACCTTCTGCGTTCAGCGGTTCGTGAGGAGATAGAAGCACATAGTCATAATCAGATTTTAATATATAAGACTAGATGCTTCGCACGCAGCCTTCGGTCTGGGTAATATGTTCCCAAGCAAAGTTTTAGAACGCTTATTAAAGATATTCGTATTCATAAAAATCTTAAACCTCATACGCTGCAAGATTGTTGACGGATATATTTTATTAATAATGGATAATCACAGCTATAACTAGGTATATGCTTTGTGTTGCCGAAAACCGCTGTGTTACGATGCCAAATTCCACGGCTTTCTCAATTAAATGACGCAAGTGTGTTAAATTTGGCACTGATGGATTCAGATATGTAGATATGTATAGCGTACAAACATTCTCGAAAATTTTATGTTTATATTGTTATTCAAGCGATGATAAATTTCATGTTTATATCGTTATTCTAGCGATGATAAAAGAAGTGAGGTCAGTCGACACATTCACTACATTCTCTACGAAACAAAGGGTGTCAAGTAATGATCCTGAATTAAATATATATTTTGGGAATGTATGAAGCTTTAAAATTAAAATTTTAATGTAAGAATTCTGAATTTCATCAACCGATTACAAACTACGGTAAATTTTACCAAATAAATTTAAGAAGGTTGGTTGGTTGGAGTTTTAAGGCGCAAGGTCCTGTTTAGGACATAAGCGCCAAGCACAAGGTGTTTTCATAAAACCAAGACCTAACTGATAAAAGAGCCCTAACCTAATAACAGAACAAGGTAAAACCGTACCAGTTTAATAAAGTTATAAAAAAAAGTCTGCAGTGTAAAAACTCAATTACACCAGATAGGTATGTAAAAGGTAAAAATGATGAAACATTAAAAAGCTAAAAGCACAATAAATTTTAATTAAAAAATTTAAAAAATACTAAAACACTTCATAGAAAAAAAGTTGAATAGACCAAAATAAGCCTATAAAACGTAAAAAAGATAAAAGACAGGGATGCGGGGGTTCATCTAGTAACTCCGTTAAGGTAGGATGCCGAGTACCAAAAAATAAGACATACGCAGGCTGTAAGTGACTACAAGATGTAAGTAAATATAAAATAGTTAGCGGGGCCTGACAGAAAGAACATCGGGGTTAGGGGTCATTTGAAAGATAGTAATTATGTGCGAGACGAGTGTGCCCAAGCGAGTAATTAAAACGTCGTGCTTACGACTAACATTATCCGGGAAAGATCGAATGTCCTCAGTAATGTTATGAAGCTTATTGCTGACACACGAGTCCCACTCGTTCTTCCCCATAATATGCAACTGGCGTTTAATTTCACATTTTAAGTCAGAAAGGGATATTTTCGTAGACATTAAGGTACTGACATTCTTCGCTGCATCATCCGCAAGCTCGTTTCCGAGGATCCCCGCATGCGCTGGAAACCAGCAGAATAAAACGGTAAAGCCTCGTTTATATAGAGAGGTATACAACTTCTGTATATCATTAATAACAGGGTGCAGCGTCTCATCCGAGTTCAGAGAATCTAGTACACTGATTGAGTCTATGCATACTATAAAGTGCCGGTTCTTCCTGTGCGAAATGTGCTTTAGAGCTTGGTACACCGCTTTACATTCAGCTGTAAAATTAGAGCATTGTTGAGGTAATCTCCAACACCTCCTAACAGAGTTATATACAAAGCTGCAGCCAACATATTCGTCAGTCCTAGAACCATCGGTAAAAACAAGATCATGCCCAGAATATTTAGCTATGTGGGCATAAAAGAGCCGTTGATAAACGATATCACTAGTCTCACTTTTTAAGTAGCCTGGACAAGGATGGGTATATGATATCCGATAATTTTCCCAGGGAGGACAATTGAAGAGTTGTTGGGTTTCCACTGTTAAATCTGCAAGACTACTCCGCTGTAGCAAACGACGAGTCCGCAGGCCAAACGGAGGTATGCATGATGGACGATGTTTATACCAATTATCCAATGTAGTATTCAAAAGGTGACTTCTGAGCGGATGGTACGGATGGGCCAAAATGCGGTAGTATAATATAGTAGACAATCTGTCACGTATAGAGTTCAGACATGGTTCATTGCAGTATACGTATAGGCTTTGAACAGGTGACGTCCGGAAGGCACCGGAGCAGATTCGCATCCCAGTATGATGTACGGTGTCTAGATACCGTAGGACAGAGGGGCGAGCAGAGCCATAAACCGGACAACCATAGTCCAGTTTCGAACGGACAAAAGAGCGGTAGATCCGTATCAAGGAACTACGATCCGCACCCCAACTGGTGTTAGATAGTACTTTCAGTAGATTTAAGGCACGCTCGCATTGCCTTCTCAGGTGTAAAACATGAGGCAAGAAGGTTAGGTGGTTATCCAGATAAATACCAAGAAAGCAGGTAACGGGCTCGACACGTAACTTTGAAGTACCAATATAAATTTCGGGGTCACTGTGGAGGCGACGCGAGCGACAAAAGTGAACGCAGCAGGATTTATCTGAAGAGAAGGTAAAACCATTTTCCTCATTCCAAGATACCATACGATTAATCGCAGTTTGTATCTGATTGATAATAAAGGCCATGTCACTATTTGCGCAAGAAATCTGCAGATCATCCACATACAGATACCCATGTACGGCAGATGGGAGTTGACGCAGGATATTGTTTATCTTAATTGAGAACAGAGTTACACTTAGCACACTTCCTTGTGGTACACCTTCATCTTGAGTGTAGGTACGAGACAGTGTACCCCCAATGCGAACATTGAAGTACCGGGTATGCAAAAAATTCTTTATAAAAATTGGAAGATTCCCAACGAGGTGCCAGTTGTGTAAATCTCTTAAAATGCCGTACCTCCAGGTACGATCATAAGCTTTCTCGATGTCGAGGAACACAGATACCAAGTGTTGACGTCTCAGGAAAGCGTTCCTTATTTGCGTTTCAAGAGCAATAAGATTGTCCATTGTTGACCTTCCTCTGCGGAAGCCACTTTGAAAGGGGGAGATATAGCTCTTCTCCTCAAGAAGGAAAACCAGTCGGGTGTTCACCATCTTTTCAAGGAGCTTGCTTAAGCAACTTGTAAGGGCAATAGGACGATAATGCTGGGGATTAGTTTGATCTTTCCCAGGTTTTGGAAAGAGAACAAGAATAGCATACCGCCAGGCATTAGGGAAAACGTGTTCCAACCAGATACGATTATATAAACATAGGAGTTGTTGTAGCGACTCTGCAGAAAGATGTGACAACAAAGTGTAGGTTATCCCGTCAGGGCCTGGCGATGAGTTGCGACTCCTTTTGAGACACCGAAGCATCTCATGCATTGTAAATGAGCTATTATACGCCATTTGGGTGTCAGAGTGAAAGTTCAAGTTCTGCATTTCTGCTTGATGTTTGTAGCTGATAAACGGTTCGGAATAAACACTACCGTTTGAAACAGCAGCAAAATGGCGACCGATGACATCAGCGACCTCCGCCGGAGTAGCGGCCCATTTTCTCTAATACAGGCTACTCGACGGTCAAGGGAAATTCCCATTGACCTTTTTACTCGGGTCCAAAGCTGACGACCATCAGTAGCGCCACTGATGCCCGACACATACTGTATCCAAGATTCTTTTTGACTACGTCTACGAATCCTCCTGGCAGCAGCACGTGCACGCTTAAAGGCAATTAGATTTTCACTTGTGGGAGATCGTCGAAAGACGTTCCAAGCTTTTCGCTGTACCCTAATAGAAGTTTGGCACTCTTCATTCCACCAAGATTTCCGATGACGGCCACGGAAGGGGGAACTTTTAGGAATAGTCAAATCGGCCGTATTCAAAATGATACGAGTGACGGTATCAACGGCATCATCAATGTCACCTGCAACCATGTTTGAGGTTATAACAGCATGAGACTTTAACGTTGGCCAATCAGCTCGGTCATAGATATAGTATGATGGCTTGAAGATACCATTTTCGTTATCAGCGGGAGAAACAAAAATCGGGTAGTGATCACTGTGAAATAGCTCAGAACCCACAAAGAAACTGAAGTGTGGGAAAAGTGAAGGCGTGCAGAGGGCGAGGTCTAGACAATGGAAGGTCCGACTGGGTTCGTGAAAATATGTATTCTCCCCATTATTTAGAAGACAGAGGTTGTGATCTGCAATAAGTTTTTCTACTTGTCGATCCCGGGAATTGGTATCTTTACTGCCCCATATCGGGTTGTGTGCGTTAAAATCGCCAAGTAAAATATAAGGTTCAGGGAGTTGCTGCACTAGATCATCAAGTTCATGCTGGTCAACAGAGATGGAAAGTGGTATGTAAATATTACAAATAGTGATAAGCCGCTGGGTATGTACCTGTATGGCAACAGCTTGCAATGAAGTTTGAAGAGATATGGCTGTGGACAGATAATCATTCGAAATGAAAAGAGCAACACCGCCAGATGTTCTACCACCGCTGTCTTTATCCTTACGAGAAAAAGTGTAACGGCGAATTTTAAAATGATCAGCAGGCTTCAGGTAGGTTTCCTGAAGTGCGAAACACACAGGATTGAAGTCCCAGATAAGGGATTTAACATCGGCCCAATTAGGACGAAGGCCACGGCAGTTCCAGGAGATAAAGGAAGCTATCAAGAGGTGGATAAGCAAGACCCAGGCGCAGAGGGGGGTAAAAGTGGTGGCTCCATGCCAATGTCCTCGCTTGAAGAATAGAGTCTAAGCTCCATCTCAGATGTAGCGAATTTCCGGAGATTTTTATTTGATTTTTTAAAAATTTTGGGTCTCTCTGCTTTCGAGAGCCCCCTAAGGATTTCCTCTGCTTAGTAATTGTTTTCATGCTAAGCTTTGGAGAGGAGATCACAGGAGTAGCACGAACAGTTTTTGAAAGGGGTATTTTAGGACTTGGACTGGTTTTTGACGATTCTGTTTTGGATGGTCTGGTCGATGACTTGGGTTTTGAAGTACCTTTTGACTGACTTCTAACAGGGGAACTCGGTAATGAGTGTTTATGTCCAAAAGATACATCGGTTTGGATGCCTATATGTTTCACATATTTAGCAGCGGCACTAGCGTATGATATCCCGACTTTCGGGGATCGAGATTCAACCAATTTCCTAGCCTCTAAAAACGAAATATTTTTATTAACCTTTACGACTTGGACTTCTTTCTCATATAACCACTTCGGGCATTTTCGAGAGTATGCTGGATGACTGCCTTTGCAGTTAGCGCAGCGTGGATCTTTTTCACAGGCATCTTTATCGAGTCCAACTTCAGAGCATTGCGCACATACTGTTTGGTTCTTTCGACAGTATGTCTGTGAATGTCCATACGACTGGCATTTGAAGCAACGCAGAGGGTTAGGAACAAAGGGTCTAACCTTGCAGTTTAGATATCCAGCTTTGATACTATTCGGAAGTGCTGGAGTGTCGAAAGTAAGCACCAAATGTTTTGTAGGTATATTTTCGCCATTTTTACGCAAAATGATACGACGAACGCCACACACTCGTTGATCTCTGAGGTTTTCGAGTATCTCGTCTTCTGGGGTTCTGATCAGTTCTTGCTCAGATATAACACCTCGGGAAGTATTCAGTGATCCGTGAGGTTTCACAGTAACTTTGAAGGGACCAAGAGATGTACACTTACTTAATGCATAGGCTTGTTTTTCCCCACCAGCTTCGACCAGAAGGTCTCCAGACCGGAGCTTTTTGATAGCCTTTAGAGTACCTATAGAGGTCTCTAGTGTTTTCGATATCAGGAATGGCGAGACAGTTTCAAATGACCCATCACATTTTTGGATAATGAAGTACCTTTTGTAATAATCTTTGACAGCACAGGACATAGAGAGCGTTTCATGAACCATGATGAAAGAAACTAATTCAGACTGTATCTATATTTTTATTTATTTTATATTATCCAACTCTCCTTGAGCAAACCTTTTCTTATATATTACATGCCCATAATGGTTAGAAAATTAGCTATAGGGAACCATTAATGGCTTACTGGGGCCAATTTTTAATAGTTTGGAGCAGTTGGCTTTGTAAACTGTTGAGGGATTAATTGCCCATAAAAATAAATGCCCGGTTTCTAAGTGGTTTGGGTTAATAAAATAAGATTATATAATTCTATTTCAATGGCGCACTCTTCATCCATTAAAGTCGCCAAAAAAGGGAATACAATGTTCAGATGGAAAGCCTTTAGTAAACATCGACAATAATTTCGCCAAATTTGTACCCCATTCTTAAGTATTACAGACAATTGTATCATTGAAGTTGTATAAATAATATAAAAGGTTATTTTGAGTACTATAATTTGAGTACTGTAATTTTAAAAGCAATAATACAATAAAGAAAATAACTTTGTATATCCAGAAATTACAGATAAATTTACAGGAAAAATTTTCACTCAGCTCAATTTACATCCCATATAATTTCTAGAAATAAATGTAAAAGAGCACAAATTTAAATATCTCTAGTGGGGTTTTATTTACTGAAGCTATATATAAAGTTTATTCAATTCTCACACACACACGCAAATTATATACATGTACATATATATATATATATATATATATTCAATACTCATACTTTTTAATAGTGAGGAATTTTGGGCTTTCAAATGATAAACACAAATTTTTATATATTTACAAAACTTTGAAGCTCTTTGCCTTCCTTATCTTTTAAGGATGTTACTATAATATTAAAATTAGCAATCATTTGTTCTAAAGTAAATTGTTTTTAAAATAATTTTCTTTAACCTTCAAGTCTGAAGATATATGAAAGAACTAGAATTAAATTATTCCAAGCAGTTGAAGTTTTATTGTACACATGTTGAGCAGCATTTTATTTCATGCACTTCATGGAGTCTGTCATATGCTTGTGACTCAAATTTATTAACTTAATATTATAGGCACTTTGGGTGCTACTCTACTGTAGTTGAGATATTTCACAGGCGACACCCGCGTCAGAAGTCGTCTCATAATTTCTAGAAATAAATGTAAAGGTGCACCAAATTTAAAAATCACTACTGGACCTGGAGCTGGACCTGTACATAAGTAAATCATTTATTTGTTGTATTTAAACATGAATGATTTAGCTACATAAAAATAAAATTTTAAATAATAAAACCCATAGTAATGCGTTAGTTTTTATTTAAAAATTGGCAATTGTGAGGTATAATACCTACAGCAAAAATATATAAATGGTAAAAATATAGAAATTATTTTTACCAAATAAAAATTTAGTTTAAAATATCAAAACCCATAACAATAAGTAGTTTTTGTTTAAGAAATGGCAACTGAAAAAAAAATTTGATAGAACGTGGCGAGTTTATAATTACTGAAAATCAGAATCTCACCAATAGAAAAAAAAATAATGCTTTTCTAAAATATATATATATATATATATATATATATATATATATATATATATATATATATATATATATATATATATAAACTTTCTGTATTATTCATGTTCTTTTTAATATTAACTATTTGATATTTTTCATATTTTTTTACAAATTGATTATTAAATAAACTATTCAATATTTGACATGCGAAAGTCTACTTTTTACATTAACTGCTTTTCAGTATCTTGTCTTTGAAATAAAGAATACCAAAAATTATTAGTTCCTACTTTTTATGTTATTTCGAAAGAAAAAAAATTACCTCTAAATTACAGAGAAACCGAAATTCAAAATGTCATTTACCGAATCGGTAAATTTACTAACAATGTACTAAACTCAATTTAAACCAATTCAATTGCATTTCATTGATATTGCATGTTACTAAGACTGTCTGTCGTGTGCAATGAACTAAAATTATATTATTCTAAATAATCCTTATGTCATATATATGGTACAAAGTTACAGAATTCTTTTCAAACAAATATCCGTAAAAGAAACAAAATATAGAACTCAGATTGTAATTCAAAGCATAACAAAGTATTACTAAATATCTGAATACAATTTAAAAGCAGTATCTTTAAAACTTTTCAGCGATCAGGACTGGAAGGATTGGATTTCGCAAGAACTGGAAGAGCTGAAAAACTTGTTTTTCAAATAACGCATTTAAAGAGTTCGTTTGAAAAGATAATATGAATTTTTCTATGAATGGATGTTATTCTAGATTTAAAAAGACTAATTTATTTTTTGGCTTCCTTTTTTTTTCTGTTTTTCAGAGTAATCTTACACTTGTGAGGGAGTAGTGGTGGGCAAATAACAACCTGCAGGCCACATGTGGTTCAATTAGATGTTCTACCTCGCTCACCCTAATTTTGAAACACTAGTTGAGGAATTTTCAATGTCAGCGATCAAAACGGATCATTCAGGAACATGTTCACTTTTTGCATACGCAAAAATTTTCTCAGCACTTTTTTTTTTTTATGCAAAATGGAGCCATAAGAATTCTTTTTAATTAAAAACTTTTAAATGTGCGAAAACAGGAATACGTTGTAATAAAAATACATATTTTTAAAACATTTTTGTTGTACATTTAAATTTTAAAAGAAAAATTTGAATTTACTGATTACGAATTTATATTAAATGCTTGTTCACTTCATATAATATTAACTTATTCAGGAAGATGTGAAAAGATAGAGGAACTTTTAGAAATGCAGTCTTAAACTTTGTTAATCATATAATCACATTAGTCAAGAACTTTCGAAGTATACTTTTTCTTTTAGCTGTTATACATGTTTGCCCGCCATTTTTTTCCCGTTTTTAAATAAGTTTGCCCTTTACTGGTATGGAGCCTTAATTCGCCCAATAACTATTAACCTATACTAACTATGCATAACTCTCCTATTTACGATCGTACGATTTTATGTATTAATCCTAAAAATAAATACAGCTAAATAGTGACACCATAAGTGTTACACCCACCAGTAAATTGTGTAGACCAATTAATCTTTTATTGTATTAGCTCCAAATGAAAGCATTAAAACTCTACATGCAAGTTTCAGTCTTTAATATAAGCATTTTGAGAGTATAGACCGATAACACAGATTCGTATACTGTTATTTTATAACATATTGAATTTGGAAGATCAGTAGATTTTTATGGCAATTGTGACCATTTGATATCTGCTCTAGATATATCAGACTGCCTATGTATTTTTAATGCATTGTTCGAGCAACAGTGAAAATTTCTACTCTTCACTATTAGGCTGGAATAAGAAAAGTATAAAAATGAGGAAAATGACAGAGACTGTAAGGTATTTCGCGCATTCACAGTTAGAGAGTATTTCCTTTACAATCGTATATCGCTGTCAAATGAAATTTTTTACACTTTATTTACACCATTACGTTTCTCTTGTTTAACATCTTTTCTGAAAGTTTCATATCATATACATTTTAGGAAATACGAGATAATTAGGAGCAAAATTTTGCTATGTTTTAAAGAAGCATTTTTGTCTTCTTTAATCTACGAGTTATGTATTCTAAAAAATCATGTAAAATAGTCAGAAAAATGTCGTTTAAAAGTGTGCACGCACATACAGTAAAACCTCGATACGACAATCCAATAAAAAATATTTATGGAGGGATATATTGCTATACCGAGGAGAGATACAACCATACATTAAACAAGACACAATAGAAGACCTCAATTTAAAAAAAGGCTTAAACTATGGCTAGTTTGATATGTTTATAATAAAAATTTAGAAGCATAGGATCAAACTTAAATATTCTCAAGTATACTTTAAAAAAAAGTACAGGTATGAAACAAAATACATATACCTGAGTAGTTTATTTATTGAAAGAAATCCTTTATTTTTGTTTGTATTTTTTTGTTATTGATAAATCAACTAAAAATGATATTTGAAAACTGAAGTATTTTAGCAGAGGGATAGGAAAAAACGATAGGTCGTGAGATAACGTTTTAAATAAAGGTTAATTGGTGCAAGGAATATCATTGAATCGCGGGAACTTTATATCGTAATTTCATAGACGACGAAATATTATCATTATAGAAGGTTGATTGGTTGGGAGCACTACGGTCTACTTTTTTGCAACACGAGGGCTAATGAGACCGGGACCTACTGCTTAAAGCCGATTCCGAACGGCTACGAACATCCATGCCACAGTGGGACTCGAACCCACGAACTCCGGATCCGAAGGTCAGTGCCCTAACCATTCGGCCATTATAGAAAGATTTATCGTTGTATCGAATATTGTTGAAGAGAAGTTTTAGTGTGTATACACACATACGTACATAGTGCACCCCGCATTGATCGTTCGACTCATTTGGTTCCGAATTTATTCCCATAAAACAAATTTTTTCTTGCATCTATCGTCGAAACGATCGTTTTGATATCCCAGATAAATCAGTTACTTTGGAATTCAAGACAAATAGAGAAATGAGTTCATGTTGAAAAGAATGTTTAAAGGTTGTGCGACCGTCGAAAAAAAAATTCTGGCTTTCCAGGGGTCTTCTTAAGCCCCCAGGGATTTTTTTTTTTTTTTTTTGGGGGGGGGGGGTGATGATTTGGGTGAAAATGGACATTGCTTCAATGGAATACTAGAACAAAATAATTAAACAAGCAAGACCTTAGTATGTGCGTGAGTGTATAACCACTTTGTCATTCCCTCATCTCTTCTGCTAGTTTCGCACGTCGGAAGAAATTTTTAGCACAATTTCTACGTAAAAACTTCACTTGTATTACACCATCCTTTTAGTAATTAAATTCCCCGCATTCATTTCCCATATTTATTTAGTTCCCTAGTTTCAGTTTTTTAAAATATATATATATATATATATATATATATATTAAGACAGCCAATTCGCGCAATTCGAAAAGCAAGTGAAACAAACTAAACTTATAGATTGAAACGAAACAAACTAATGTTTTATTAAGACATAAAATGAGCAGTTTTCTGATTATGACATAATCCATGAACGCATAATGCATATTTAGGTACATATAAACGCCCCCCTGTAATTTTGTTTTTTATTAAAGAACTGTTTGCATTATTCTTTAAAAAATAGACTAGCGAGTTTTCGTACAGTTTGTATTATCGCTTTATCATAGAGTCGAATTTTTCTTTTAGTGTAGTGTTTTATACACACGTTTCCTTATGATTGTATCTATTTAATCGATTCAGAAAACTGATGTATTTAATAAAGAAAATTCATTATGTAATGGTCTACAAATAAAATAATTTTCAAGCTTTGATAAACTACGTTTAATTATTTAAAACAGAAAATAGTACAGAACTGGTTTCATGTTGTCATAAGCGAAAACGATTCCTTTCACATAAACAAAATATTCGGTTAAACGAAGCCTTTTCCTTACCCCTTCGGCTTCGTATAAATGAGTCCCACTATATATATATATATATATATATATATATATATATATATATATATATATATATATATATATATATATATATATATATATATATATATATATATATATATATATATATATATATATATATATATATATATATATATATATTTATATATTTATATATTTATATATATATATATATATATATATATGTGTGTGTGTGTGTGTGTCTGTGTGTGTGTAATATATATGTATCTATAAACAAACATGTGTATGTATAAACATAAATGTATACACATACATATAAATGTACACATACACATAAATGTATATACACACATCAGTGTTCGAAAAATAATGATTTTTAATTTTAATAAATCAAAAAAGATCTCATTTAAATCTAATCTAAAATATATAAGATTTTTTTACTTAAAATGTGGAGGGGAAAACAATTGTTAAGTGCAATTAATATTTATTTTTATTGCTACATTATAATATTTTATTCAGACTAATGATATTATTACCATTATTATTCATCTACACTATTCATAAGAATCTTTTATGTTTATCAATAACAGAAATTTGTGAAATGTTATGGTCAAATCTAATGTAACAATAATATAACTTGTGACTTAGTAATTTGTTTAAATTTTTTAATGCAAACAAACAAGCAACATATGTGAAGTCATATAATTTAATGTAAGGAGTTACTGTCACTATTCAGAACCTAAAATCATATTAAATCAATAATTTTCTAACAAATTAAGAATTTCCCAAGACAATAAAATGCAATGTTAAAAATTCTGAACTTATTCTTTTAATGAATTAAACAGAAAAACAAGTTTAACATAATAATACTACTTTATTTCAATAATTTTAAATACAGTACACTAATAATAGTAATCCTAGTGTATTTTAAAAAATAAAACAGAAAAAAATTCATAAATTAAAACAAATTCTGATTTTTAAAGAATCATGTTTTTTAAGTGATTTACATCACTGAACCCTGATATATATAAATAGGCATTATATAAATTATATAAATATATATTATTAATTATATAAATATATATTATTAATTATATAAATATATATTATTAATTATATAAATATATATTATTAATTATATAAATACATACATTTATAAGTTATATATACATTCATATAAATATCAGTGTATATACTAAATCTCTAATTCAATCACTTGACTTCTTGGCATTTTGGGGACACTTTTGAAGAATTCCCCCGTCATATTTTATTTTTTTTAAATCTTAGAAAAATTACATAATATATATGTATGCATTGTAGAATATCAAAGTAATACTTTTATCTTTTGAAAAGGATATGAAAAGCTTCAAACAATCCAAAATTAAAAAATAAAGTAAATTACAGTAACTTAAAGGATACACTTAAGATGCTTTTTCTTAGTTAAAATTACTACTAATAATATAATATTTAAAGAGAGAGCAGCAAATTGTCTATACTTAAATTCCCATTTTCTTTTATGCATCTTTAAATATTTTTAATTAATACATAGCATTTAAACTTGTTCTCAGCCTTAATAAAAAAAAATATAATTTTTTTTTTAATTTATTCTTAAAGAACTGTTATGGAGAGTATAAATAAAAAACCTTATGCAACTAATTTCCCTAACAATTTTGCCATTCTTCTGATGATTTTATATGGGATTATTTACAATTTTCCTGAAAATTCCTGACTATGCATGCTATATATATAGGCATTTATTTACATATGTATATATCTATATAAATCTATAAATAAGTATAAGGATATATATATATTCTGATAAATACATATGCATATATATACATGCATTTACATATATATATATATATAAATATATATAAACATTTACATAAAAATACATAAATGCATATAATTATATATATGTCAGGATTTAAATTGTAGATTAATTTTAAAAGATTTTAATCAGGGATTATTTACTGAGAATGACGTGGCGTGAGGAGTTAGCCACATAAATATGGCTCACGTGCAGAGAGCAGTGTGCACATTCCACGGACAGAGCTGTGGCTACCCGAAGCAGCTAAGCCTGCCTTTGTTAGAAGTTGGGTGCCAATGTGCAACGCCATTGAAGATGATTGATGAGTAATGAGATTGAATAAAGGATGAAAACTATGTCAGGACTCTAGTGTCGTTTAGTGGAACGTGTCATATATATATATATATATATATATATATATATATATATATATATATATATATATATAAATTTGCAAATAAATGAAAAAATATATACTTATGCATGTACATAAAATGTAAATATTATCTATGTCTATATATATTATATATATATATGTGTGTTTATATATAATATATATACATTACATATATGCATTTATACATAATACATACATATTCATATATATAAATGGCCTATTGGCGAGTAGGGCAGGAGAATCATATGCCAAAAGCCACATTTCTATAGCTCAATGTTTTGAAGGACTTCTAAAATATTGTTTGCCTGGGCCTCACATTTTCTTCAAAAGGCCTTGTACACACACAAACACACATATATACATATGTATATTGAATGAGTTTGAAGCACCATTGTCTGCTTTTTTGTTACACAAGACCTAATTCCACACATGTGCATACATATACATGTATATTAACAATTATATTATATATATATATATATATATATATATATATATTCTTGCACATATGTGTTTATACAAAAGCTTAACAATACAGTACAACTTATATGAAACATTTCAATTTTTTTCTAAAATTTTTACATGTATTATGTTTTAGTATAACATTTATTCCATATAGCTATATGTTTCTAATAAAATTATTTCATTTGTTCACTATTTCAATTTACTACAAAAGTATTTTTTTTAATTTGGTGTTATAAGAAATTAAGTGAAAGTCAATTATTCTGCTCTCATTCATCAATTCTGTCACCTTGGAAACACCACTATTAAAATAAAAGTTTTACAAACATTTTATTATGTAATATGTTTTTCAGTATTCAATTGATTAACTTATACAGTAATGATAATAAAGTAAAAAAGAAATTAAGTTATAATTTGTAAACTAAGTTTGCTAACTGATGATTTTACATTAAATTTTTTTACATTGAAAACTTAAATACATAAGTATGAATATATGCTGCATATTCATGAACAGTATTAGATAAATTTTGTGTTTTCTTCGCCAGAACTTTTGATTGCTAGCAAATAATTTATAGGTCTATAAACATTAAATTAAATGAAAGCTATCAATCAACTTAACACTAAATCTATAGTTAGCTCTCTTAAATATCTGTATAAATAATATACACAAATAAACATACATAAACTTTTATACTAATAACTGTATTAAATAAATTTAGAAATAATGAAAATATTTATATAGATAAATCCTAAAAATTATATAAATTAGCATACATATGAAAATATGTATGTCCTTATTTATTTAAACATAAGCTTTTATGTCTAAAAGCAGGCATTCTAATTTATACAAAGACAAACATATTTATATCTGATATAATTTAAACTTGGTGTAGATTCCTAGATAGCACAAATGATTGATTTTATAACTCAAAACTATTCTATTGAAATTACGAACAAAAAAATTACCAAATTAAAAAGTAGCAAAATTTTAAATATTGACTATATAATTTTTTAAGTAAATTAAAACCTGTATTGTTTGTAACATTTAAATACTATTTACTTAGGCAATATGAAAATATTAATTATGCAATAACAAGATAACACTAAATAAATATGATAAAAATAAACCAATCGCAGCATACAAAGAAAATTACAATATTTGATATTACTGTTGCTGCTTATAGTTCCAAAAGAATAAAACTTTTATATGCTAATAAAATATTACTGCTGATAAAGTCCCAAAAATATTTAATAAACTGACAATATCTAAAACATTTTTCTTATTTTATGAAATCTTTCAGATTACTTGGAAAATCTAAATTTTGCAAAACATAAATGAAATGTGATTATAGTTTGATATAAATAAGCTTTTATTTATTATATCAAGGGATCAAAAAGGCATCATTAGGACTATAGTGCTTGATAGGTAATATAGAAATAATTCATACACACGTGAAAATGTCTAAATTAATAATTATTAAATATGAAATTATTAAACATATAAATGTATCTTACTGCATGCAAATATACCTTTGTACAGTGTATATAGATAGGCATCTATACAAATGGTGAATGTATGAAATATTTCATATATATATATATATATATATATATATATATATATATTATATATATGTGTGTGTGTATATATATATATGTATGTAGATATGTATATACATATAAACATATATATATATATATATATATATATACACACACACAATTTGATTTGCCAACCTTAACTAGGATACATAAGCATGAGTAAAATTGTAGTCATATTTACAGCTTTAATTTCATACTTAAATATGCATATAAACATAGAATATATAATTGACAGATTTTTAATAGTAACATAATTTAAATACATACTTTAAAGAAAAGCAAATGTATAAATATTAATGTCAACATATGTAACTAAACAGAATAAGAAATATAAATATTTATAATTTACATGCCTAACATAAAAAATAAGCAAACTAAATACTAATATAGCAAGTTGGAGGAAAACAATGCATTATCTTATAATTAGAGGTAAAATATGGGACTTCTATTAATCTAAAGTATATACTCTTCCTCCCTATATGTCAGATTTAAAACACCCATATAAAATTCATTAAAAAATAAAATCCACTATTAAAAATGTTAATACAAAATTGAATTTTTTATTATTCACTGCTCTCTTTCAAATAAATAAAATCTTATTATATTATAAACTATTTACAGCTGCAAATTATTCATATTTAGGGCTAAACCACAATAAGCAAGTCAGTATACATGCATAGTATATTTGTATACACATAATAAACAATTTACATATGTACACAAATATTTAAACCAATTATTGTGTTCAGAAATAATTGAAACAATCATTTATATAAATTGCTAAAATTTATATAAATTAGCCTATTATATGTGTGTATATGTAAATATGTACATTCTTAACCCTACAAAATAAATAATGGGAAAAAACATTTTATGAATGAAAAATTTTTGTGAGTGAAGGTTCTGTAGAGTCTTAGTGACTGGCTAAAATTCCCTCTTACTCCCAAAAGGTCAGATTTAAAACACAAATATAAAATTCATTTCAAAATAAAATACTTTTATTAAAATATTAATACAAAGTCCAATTTCTAATTATTTTCTATTATATCTCCCAACATAAACATAATTTTTAAAGAATGCATGTAGGTAGGGGGGAGACATAATTACTAATGTCATTATAAAGATATTTGTATGTATAGTTGTACTACTAAAGATCAAAAGTTTTTTTAAAAAAAAATTGAGCAACAACCTGTTCATAAAATATTAAGGACACAGAGGAGAAAAAATAAACACCTAAAGAGTTTGTGCATTTTTCTTAGTGCAAGAATTTTATAAACAATGCTTCGAAATTTGCACTTATCAAGAGTGTTTATAAAGGATTTTATACTGTGTGAATAGAGAAAGTTTTCAGTAGGAAAATTTTATAACTCTAGCATATTTATAAATTAAATTTCTACTCATTTCAAAATTAAAAGGAATTTAAATGTAAATAAAATGCTATACTTTTAGAATTTGCATTATTTATTCTCTTTACAAACATTTAACACTAATAAAACACTGAGTTGTAAACCAATTGGTATAAAAATTTAAGGTTGAAAGTTAAAATTTTGACTAGTAAACAAATAAAACAGTATATATTTAGAGAATATGATGCAGGATAATTCAAAGTTAAGCCTCAATACAGTATATATAAATTACACTCTCGGTAACAAAAATTAAAAACAAAGAAATTAAAATGTTTCAAAAGAGCCAAATTTGAGTGTCATAGAAAGTATAAGCCAGTATTTAAAATTGCTGTTACATTTTTTTCATTCTGGAAATTAAAATTGCATCTACATGATAGAAATACGTATGAAATTGCAACTGAAAAGTTCACTGATACTCGATATTAAATTTTTATAGATGAATTTAAAACTTAAAGCAAATTAAAAATGCAAAATATAAAGCATTAAATGATACCGGCGAAACAAGTTGTTTCACCAACAATAAGAGTCATTGACTGCGAGGTTAAAATAAAGTTGCAAGTAGACGCGAAAATCAGGCGAAATTTCGCGCGTTAATACTTAGTTTATGTTAGTAACTTACCATTATTTCAAATGGCAATAGAAGAGAATTGTTTAAGCGCACTTAAAAGATATTATTATTGTTTGAATGAATAATTTTTCTTTTCTCTGTGTATCCGGAAAGGCGTTACATTCAGTATTTATATACATTTAGAATGAAAACAAGCAATGCATATTTACATATTAATGATTAAAGCATTGAAGGTAAACAATTAAAAGATTAAGTAAGACGTAAAAATTTATTTTGAAATACAAACTAAAGAACAGCTGGTCATGAATTAAAATAATATAATAATTTAATTTAATAATAATATATAAAGAAAAACTTCTTACCTCCGCCATTATACAACTTTATAATTTATAGCGCCATCTCAGTGACATAGTTTCAACCATTTTAAGAACCATCTTCGACTCAGGAGGTTAGAATAGAAGGAAGAGGCAATTACGTTTCACCATGGATGCAAATAAAAAAAATTTTTTTTTTTTTTATTGCGTCGATTTAAATCCGTTTTGGCAAAAAATTCCGCTTAAAACTTGTGCAACATTTGTCTACAGAGAAATCTTTGTTCTCTAACTGATTAAAACATATTTTACCCTAACAAAATAAACTATTTATCTTAACCTAATAACTCAATTTAAGATAATTCATTCATTTAACCATTGCATACTAAAGCTCTTTTTTTTTTTTAAGAATAAGCACTTCAATTTTGCTTCTATTACCACCAAGCTTAAGTATGCTAACTACAAGTGTGGAATAACTTCAGTTTTTTTTCCCATGCTGTTATTTTCTTGAGGAATCTCATTCTCACTACCTTAAATATGAAATTGAGAAACAACTTCTGTTAAAATTTGGCTTGTTATACATCACCATAAACGGATCAAACAGATACAGTTTTTTAATAAGTATAAAATAACCTCTGCCTTAAAAAGAAAGTAAATAAATAAGATATCATTGGAGTATTATGAAAATTAGATACTTTTTAAAGTTAAAATTTAGAATAAGTACTTATGCACATGATTACAAATTTATTTTTAGTTGTAAATAAAAAATTACACTTGTAACATATTATTTTAAAGAATCAGTGCCCGCTTGAACCTAAAATACATTAATAAATGCCTTATATATATATATTTAAAAATAGATAATAAATGTGATATCTCAGTACATATCTGCATATGTTGTATGCTAGTCTTGTGCATTGTTTCCTAACATCAGGAGCAACGATAACGAGAATTACCACAAGAAATGAAAAATATAAGTAAAACTAAAATTAGTTAAAAAGATCCAAAGCTAATAAAAATATTTAATAAGCATAGTAGAAATTTCTAGAATAACATAACTAAAATTGGCTTAATACAAAAGAATCCAACCCTCAACTGAATTGTAAAATATAACTGCCTGTTCTCTTGTTGCTACGTTATTAACTGATGACGTAGTTAATGAGGATGGGTGACCTTGAAATGTCTATTCAATATGCAGCGGCATCGCATCGCCAAAGTACCAATGAGCAAAGAACTACACCACTATTGGCGAGCAAAAATACCTAAGCACGTGTTAAGAGAACAGTCGTATGGACAATATGGCGATTTTACACAGTAGGGCAAATCTTAATTTAGGACAATTCTGGCTTTAGTTTCAAACGGAAAGGCAGTTTATTGTTTGTCTATTGGCTGTTGTAAACCTGAAAATGGATGGGAAGGGCATTATAGTAGTTCGTGACGTTGCGATAAATTGCTCTACATAGACTGTGAACTATGCAGCTTGCATGTGATAATAGTCTGTTATTCTCTTTTGTACCTTTACTCCCTTCAGTATGTAATTATTGGTAAAATAATGTTCATTAAATTGTTAATTGTTTCCCTTGGTTGACATTCTTTAAATATCTATTTTGTTTACGCAAATATGTAAAATATAATGCGAGACATAATTTCTCAATTATACAGCATATTGAACAGCATATTCTAGATCAGGGGTCTCCAAACTACGGCCCGAGGGCCACATCCGGCCCGCGGACAGATTTTGTCCGACCCACGGAGAGTTAGCATACTTGAAAACTCCTTTTATTGAACATATTTTTTATAGCAAATTAAATTTAGTTTACTGAAGTATTCTAATTTTATGTTGAGTAATTATTAATATGACATCTACATTGATATGGTCATGGGCTAACTACTCATAACATTGTTGTAGGCTTATTGTTATTGTTTTTGTGATAAGTTGGATAAAGAAACACAGAATTGTAATGAGTAAAGACATGTATAATATGCAGAAAATTTAATTTCAGTATATAATAACTAACAAATTATTGAAATGAATCCAACTAACATTTTATATATTTTAAATAAAAACATAACTTATAACAAGCATAATGACATATGAAATACTAATGAGATTTATGTAACTGAGATTTTCCACTGACAATAGTTTGTAGTTGTGGACTAATTTTACTTGTACCAATTATTAAAAGAGATTTAAGATGCTCATCAGTTAATTTAGATCTGTAAACATTTTTTGTGTACTTCATTTTGGAGAAGGTCTTCTCACACAAATAAGTAGTACCAAAAACAGAAAATAGCCCACGAGCAAATTTATGCAAATTATCAAATTGTGTCAGTGGAAGACTCTTATAAAATTCCAACAAAGATGAGTTTTGATATTTGTTCTTAATTATATCACTGCACTGTAGATCAATCATTTCCATTTGAAGTTCCGGGGCTAGGGTTTCAATGTCAGTATCAAAAGGATTCTGAAAAATCTTAATTTGATTCGCAATGGCATCAAAATCAGAGAAACGAGTATCAAAATTTATTTTCCAAGCACTCTAAGTTTCGATTTCAAAATCGATAGGAAACTCAGTCTCAGTGGTGTGGCTGAATATTTCACATGTTTTAAAATGTGAAAAACATTTACTTCGTAGTTGTGATTGAAACAGTATCAATTTCTTCCAGAATGATTTGATATTAGTGTATAAATCAGGAAGATGCTGGTTTTCTCCCTGCAATCTCAAATTCAGTTCGTTCACATGTTTTGTCAAATCAACATAGAATGCTAACTTCCACAGCCATGCGTTGTTTTGTAATTCAGTAAGAGGACGATGCTTTTCATTCAAAAAAATTTCGATCACTGCTCGAAGTTCAAAAAAGCGCTGAAGGACTTTCCCACAACTAAGCCAACGTACGGCAGTATGATAAGGTAAGTCATTTTCTCCAATCTCTTCAATAAATTGTCCGAATTGTCAGTGATTCAGCCCAAAAGATCTGATAAAATTAATAGTCGATATGACTGGTTTCAGAACTTCAGACATATCCAAACATTTTCCACACAAAGACTGTTGATGGATGATACAATGTAAGACTAATGGTTTTGAACCATCGTCATTTTCTACAGCCTTTCACACAAGAGCGACCACTCCTTTATCTTTCCCACTCATGTTTTTGCCTCCATCAGTTGTAATACATTTCAAGTTTTTCCATCGAAGGTTCTTTTGATTAATGGCCATTTCAACTCCTTTAAAAATATCTGTACAAGTAGTTGTGCCATGAATCGCTGATACTATACATAACAAGAAGTTCTTCATGCACTTCATAGCTTTTATCTACTCCTCGAATATAAATCAACACCTGAGCAGTATCTGACACATCCGTTGACTCATCCAAGGCCAAAGAAAACCACTCAACATGTCCATTTTTGTCGAACAGTTGAGAGGATATATTTTCAGCGATGTTTTCTACCCTTCGAACCACAGTGTTTGCTGACATACTGACAGTTTTTAATAAATTTACCTTTTCAGGGCACATTTCTTCGGCTACTGCAATTATGCATTCTTTGATCATTTCTCCATCGGTGAATGGTTTTCCACGTTTTGCAATTTCAAGAGCCACACGAAAGCTGGCACGAGTTGCAGCCTCTTGTTCAGTTTTGAGTTTTGTAAATTAAGATTGCTGCGATTTCAATCTGCGCTTCATAGCTTCGAATTTTTCTGTCCGCAAACTTCCTATATATTTTGAGTAATTTTGAAAATGTTTTGTTTCCTAATGACGTTTAATGTTATATTCTTTGAGAACGGCTATGCTTTCATTGCAAATCAAACATAGCGCCTTGTTACTGGACTCAATTACAAAATACTGAATGTTCCACTGATCTTTGAATTTTCTGCATTCACTATCAATTTTTCGCTTCTTTTCCATACTACTAAATCACACACAAAAGCAACGATTCAAATCAAAATACTGTTACAAAGATGTCTTAAACTTAAACACGCACAAACACGTTTTAAGGAGGTACGCACTATTTTATTTCACAACAGTGTCATAGGAACTGACTTGTGGTTGCGCCACTAGCCTTCTTATATATTCCAATTACTGCCATCTAGAAGTGATTGGAAGACACCAAAACTTTCTCGAACCAACGAGATTATTCTGTACATGCTATTAGCGCCATCTATTAGCGAGAGAGGGTACTACCTATTTCCGCTTGTGTCCACCAGATGTCATGTCGCGTTACTCCTCATGGCTCGTACTCTACGACTAATCTAGAAATTACAGATAATGACAGGAAAATTAATAATATGCAGTGTTGCTGTTTTGCGGACTTTAGTCCGATTTGCAGCCTTTTTTAAACGTTGTGTACTTTTTCGGACTTTTTTTTTTCATCAGTGGACTATTTCACTTTTTACCACCGGCAACAATGATAATATGGTTTTGGCCTTCGAAACTTACTGGAGTAATCAGTATGGCTCTAAGGCTGAAAAGTTTGGAGACCCCTGTTCTAGATAAAAACAAAACAGACTGTAATAAACTTAATCAAAAATTCTTACGTACTCTCAGAAATTTTTTAACTTTGCGGCAATCTTTCAAATTGAACAATAAATTACTCCCTCTCTTTTCTATTGATTTTTTATAGGATCATTAATTACGGTTTTTATTTTAATTTTAATCATTTAAGTAAACATTTACAATTTAAATGAACCTCATATTAAAGTTCGAGTCGTACATTGGGAGTTAAAAAATTTATAATTTTTACTTCTGCATTTTCTAGACTTTTAATCAGTGTCACAATTTAATAATAATGTAGAATAATTGATAAATATTACTGTTCACCCATCCTGAGCCAGCAAGTACACCAATATTAAACTCATTGCCCTCATTACATTTAAAAATATCTTGTTTTCTCACATTTCAGTAACATAGTTTTAAATAAATAAGATTATAAGAAAGACTGGGGAAAATGAATTGTTGAAATATAACTTTAAATCACAGATTAGTTACAACGTGGATAAAAAAAATTCACATATGAAGCACATCGATTGAGAACCATACTGTCTAGTATACAGATATTTTTTTTAAATATTTAAAACTTTTGTAATTTAAATATGAGTGCCACTTTAGGGAATCTATATATTAATTCAAATTTTTATATAAAGTGGTGATCAAAAATAAGCCAACTAACCACACATTCACAATCACAATCTTAAATAATCTCATGTGGACACCATAGGAGTTCATTGTATCTTCTATATTACACTCTTTTTTTTTATTTTGTACGGTGTGCCATCAGAATTGGGGTTTGTTCATCCTCTTCAAGATTCAAAGAAGGTTCCTTTACGCAAACTATCCGTTTTGTCTAAAAAAGAGCTTAACTGCTGCGGTCTAGCGAAGATCCGCAACATTAATACTCGTTATTTTAAGATTATTTATCCAGTAGATAAATCTTTTAAAACCTTCCATATTATGATATAATAAACAGTAAAAATTCAAAATTATTTTCTCCATATGATAGATTTTTATTTTTGTTATCTAAATAGGCTTTAAAAGTATTATTTCCACCTTTAAAATAACATTGCTACCGTTGCATATGAATACATCGATATCTTTTGAGTTGTGTTGTGGGAGATTGGTAGCTTTCATAACCATTGTACTGAGAGTTTTCATTATATTGATTGAGAATTGCAATCAAAAATAAGGGTACACAACTGTATCCTGAATACAAAATTACTATAATTTACGGTTTACCGCTTTTGAGTTATGCCACACAGCATTATTATACATTATTTCGAAGTTTTCCATTATCTAGAATGCAGATTGCAATAAAAAGAAGAGGAACGCAATTAGACGTTAAAATAATTTTAAATATAAATTGTAACTATTTTAGGGCTAATTGCCTTTTAATTATACCCTACAGCGTTAATATAAGTTGTATTGAATGTTTTAGTTATATAAAGAGCAAATTGCAATCAAAAGAAAAGGTGAACAACTGGATGTTATAATAGTCCTAAATACAACATTTCAACATTTATCAGGTAATCGTTTTTGAGTTCTTTCCAACAGCATAAACATACGTTATATTGATATTTTTCGTTATACACAGTGCAAATTGCAATCTAAGGTACAGGTACAAAACTGGATTTTAAGATAGTCCTAAATACAAGATATCTACATTTTACAGTTTTAAACTTTTAGAATTATTCACGACAAAGTTAATAGCGTTGTATTGAAACATTTCATTATATAGACTACTAATTGCAATCAAAAGGAGAGATGCAAAACTAGACGTTATATGAGTCTGAAATACAAAATTCGACCCTATACGGCTAATCGTTTTTTGAGTTATTCGAGATACATAAGTACGAATATAAGTATGTACGTACATCAACAGCAATTTAGTCCTAATCAGTTTAGGAGCTCTCAAAATGAATATTTGAAGTTTCAAAACTAAAATCTCCTTGTACTTACATACGGACGTAAAATGGAAACTGGTCAAAAATAAGTATTTCCTTTGAAATTTGAGCACTGAAATTTATCGTGATTACAATACTTCCTTTATTTTTTTTACCAGCAGCGTTAATACTTCTTTACTGAGACATTTATGTAAATATTTCTCTTCAAATAAAAATTTTTCTCGTTCACATTATTTCCTTCACTTTGAACGAAGAAGTAATAAAAATTTCAAAGTTATTTTCTGTAAGTAATAGATTTTAAATTTTGTTTTCTAAAAACAGATCATAAAACTATTATTTTATTGTTTAAATATCACTGTTATGAATGCATACGAATATGATGATATTTTTTAGTTATATTTAAACCATATTTAAGTTACATTAAGATTATATATATACACCGTTAGAGTTTTATGCGTGATTATAAAAAAAAAAAATAAATGGACATGCAGAATTAGATGTTATATAAGTTCTAAATACAACATTTCAGCATTATACGGCTAATCTTTTTTTAGTTATGCCCCACAGCGTTATTAGGCAATCAATGAAGCACCAATCCAGGCCCATATGGCCGTGAGACCCTCCAGGCTTTTTCCGGTGGTGGATGGCAGATCGCAAGTACTGGGCCATCTCACCCTGTCAGCCTCCTTCAAAGTGCCCGGCGAGCATCCGTCGAGCCGCAGTCGCCACTGGCGAGTGAACTCAGTAAATTATCGGTCG
This sequence comes from Pardosa pseudoannulata, assembly GCA_032207245.1. NCBI lineage: Eukaryota > Metazoa > Arthropoda > Arachnida > Araneae > Lycosidae > Pardosa > Pardosa pseudoannulata. Next base: position 97,890,087 of record CM063502.1, read on the forward strand.
TTGGAGGAATTTGGAAGACTACAGTATGCTCTATCGGACCTCTTTTGACGCCGGAGTTAATAAGCGTGACTCGACCACACGGACCAAAAAGAGGGCTAATCTTGTAGCCTAATGAATTTTGCTCGTTGTACTTTGAGGCGGAATCCAGATGGCCTAGCCTAAAGAAGGAGCAGGAAATCCTGGGCTCGGAACCATCGCTCATGTGCTATTGCAAAGGCCGAACGATGGCCGAAGGGTTAGGGCTCTGATCTTCGGTACTGGAGTTCGTGGTTTCGAATCCCATTGTGGCATGAATGTTAGTATCCGTTCAGAATCGGCTTTAAGCAGTATGTCGCGGTCTCATTAACCCTCGTGTTGCACAAAAGTAGACCGTAGCGCTTCAAATCAAATCAAACTATTGCAACGGAATTTTGACAAACACTGCGGAACCCCGTGACTCGGCTTGCTCAAAATTACCCTCTGAAACCTCCAGCTTTATCAGGCATCATTAGCTCCATTTACAGGTGCCAAACAGCAGGGCAGGTTAAATCCGTGAATCGTACTCCACTTTCAAGACTTATCCCTAGCTACGAAAAAAAAAAAATTAGGCATAGAAAAATTTTACCTTTCTACCAGGTTAATTCTGTTTAACCTCTTCCCCATTATCCTTTGGGTTTGATGGTGCTGGATTTTAAAATGGCTGATTCCGCTGCTATAAAAAGTACAGTAATAAAAAATGCAACTGCAACTGATAATGACAAGCTAACGGATCGAATTAACTCCTTCATTATCTTCCTTACACTTCTGCTTCTGAAATTGTCATCATAATTTAATGAATTTTTTTGTGATTCATATAAAATAGTCAAAAGAAACCGTAGATGTCGTAGTTTGTATCAAGTAAACAAGAGCGCAAAACACTGAATGGTGGGATTGCCCTTCCCTATGATCATGTGACTTCTGACGATAATCCCGGAAAAAGGAAAGTTAAATGATTGCTTCGGTAAACTTTTTTTTTACTCTCCAATTAAATAACTTTTACCCGGTAAAATGAAGGTAACTTTACTGGCACATGTAAATAGGGCTATATTGACATTTTTTCGTTTTATAGAGTACAGATTGCAATTAAAGAAGAGGGACAAAACTAGATATTATAATACTCCTAAATATAAATTTTCAAACATTTTATGGCTAATCACTTTTATGTCCTACCCCACAGCGTTAAAAACATTATATTGAATTTTTTCGTTATATATAGTGCAGAATGCAATAAAAAATGAGATGCAAAACTAGATGTTATCGCAGTCCACAATATAGAATTTCAAAATTCTACGGTTAATTTTGAGTTATGCACTCATGACATTTTTCGTTGTATAAAGTGAAAATTGCGGAAAAAAGAAAAAGTATGAGGCTATTTTTTATAACAGTCCTAAATACAAAATTTTGACTTTCTACAGCTAATTGTCTTTGAGTTATGCTAGATACATACGTACGTATGTACATATGTACTTACAAACGTCAGCAGTTAACTTACCAAAACATAACCAGTTCAGAAATGATCAAAATGGATATTTAATGCTTCAAAATTACACGTACATACTTACATACGTAGGTACATATAGACATAGTATTGAAACTATTCAAAATTCAGTCAGGCATGGTCAAAATAAACATTTCCGTTAAAACTTGGTTAACTCCGTCTATACAGTATTAAAAACGTTATATTGAAACTTTTCTTTATAGAGAGTTTAGAACTCAACCAAAATGGGGAGGGTGCACAATTAGACGTTATAAGAGTCCTAGATAAAAAGTGTCAACCTTCTCTGATTAATAGTTTTTGAGTTATGCGAGATACATACGTACGCTCGTACGTACATACGTATTGACAGACGTAAAGATAGAGATAATCAAAACTAGATTGGCAATGGTGAAAATGGATATTTAACGTTCCAAAATTAATTTTTCCTTGTACGTAGCATTGAAACTTGTCACAAATTCATTCAAGCACAGTTTATATGAATATTTTCGTTAAATTCGGAACACTGAAATATTTCGTGGTTACGATACTTCCCTTTACTTTGTAGAAGTTAGTATATGGTACAAAACTTTGAATAGGAATTGTGAATTGAATACGTAAAAATAAATTTTTTAGATAAATCTGATATAAATTAAGCTAATACTGCAGATCTGCAGCTAGAGGAGCCACAATTCTGGGTCAAACCACATCAGTGGTAAATTAAATATCCACATGCAGAGCTGGCTTCAAGCGGTATATGTGAGAAGATAAGGAGCAGCCTATACATGCAGAATTCAGGAGTGACATAACCCCCTGGGCTAAAGCATAAACAAATAAAAACTAGACTATTGGACTACTGGAATTTAGAATATAAATAAGTAATAGCTTAATGTTAATGTTACTTCGTTGTATAAAGTAAAGGAAATACTGTAATCAGGATAAATTTCAGTGTTCAGATTTCAACGAAAATACTCATTTTGACAATGTCTGATTGTATTTTCACCAGTTTCAGTATTGCGTCTGCATGAATTAAACGGAAACTTTAATTTGAAACTTTAACTATCCATTTTGACCATTCCTGAACGAACTGTGGCTACTTTACTCTTGACGTCTGTACGTAAGTATGTACCTCGCAAAACTAAAAAACGATTAAGCGTAGAAGTTTGATATTTTGTATTTACGACTTTTATACCGTCTAGTTGTGCACCCCCTCTCTTTTGATTGCAATCGTTATTCTATATACTGAAAAATTTCAGTATAACGTTACTAACGTTATGGGGCTATAACTCAAAAGTGATTAACCGTAAAACATCAAAATCTTGCATTTAGAAGTCTTATAAATTTTTGTTTGCTTTTCTCATTTGACTGTACTCTGTATTTATAAGGAAGGAGTCGGGATTATAAGTAAGAAGTCAGGACCAGCAGTAAAAGGAGTCACATCAGGTAGAGTGAAGGTAGATTAGAAACAGACGTTGATCGAGTCACAGCCTTTTTTCATTATTTTGTATTATGCAAATTTCTTATTAGCGTTAGACTAATTACTTCTGGTTACATCTGCCATGATTGTATAGTGGGTAACGGAGATTATTGTGACGATTGATTGGCGTTGGTTATTAAAAAAAATAATCCCGGAACGTCGCAGTAAAACCGAAAAAGGACGAGAGTACTTAGGCAAAGATCGAGGTGGGCTCCAAAGGAAAATTTTGCCCCCAGAAAAAAAACGCGTCTGAGAGGCTCCTAAAAATTTCCTTCTCTGTCTCTAAAAATTACCAAAAACTTTAGACTGGGCTCACACCGAAAGTGCCAAAAACACAGCCAGTAAGGGGGTTGCCAGGCGCCAAGGAAACCCCGTGCTCTCAAGTAGACGTAGGGCTCTCTCGGCTCTGACCAATGAGAAGCCGAGACAAGGAGCGTGAAGAACGAAAATGCCAACTGTTTGGAGGCGCATTCAGTGCGGTGAAAATTCGCCAAGGGCGATGCGGAGCGAATTTGGCAACACACCACAACGTGGCACTTTTCAAAAAGAGTGGCTGTCAGCAAAACCGAAACGTTATTGCCGTCCAGAGTGTCAGAATACGAGCCGATGGGCTCAAATTATGACGAAAAGGTTTAAGATCTGCGAATGCGGGTGGCTATAATATGGAAGCTCGGTCCGAAATTTAATCCCATATCGAGGGCAGCTCTGTTTGAAGAGAAAGGCTGCTATCGTGAGAAAACAGAGCTGCACCTGCAAGTGGCAATATGCGGAAAAAGACGAAAAATGTAGCGCCATTATATTGTCTGTACTATTATATTATCTGGTTGTGTACCTCCCCTTTTGATTACAATCCTTACTTTGTATAACGAAAAATTCCAGTATAACATTATTAACGCTGGGCCATAACTCAAAAGCGATTAGATGTAAATGTTAAAATTTTGGATTTACAATACTTTTATTATCTATTTTTATTCATCTTCATATGATTGCTCTATGCGCATTCTATACCGAAAAATTCAATATTATATAACGCTGTAGAGTGCAATTAAAAACGATTAACCGTAGAATGTTGATAACGTCTAGTTGTGCATTTCATTATTTGATTGCAATCTGCTCTCGTATAACAAATCATTTCAATTTAACGTCTATAACGCAGTGGGAAATAACTCACAAATAATTAGTCGTAAAACACTGAAATTTTGTATTTAGAATAATTATGACATTTAGTTGTGCATCTCTCTTTTGATTGCAATCTGTTACCCATACAACGAAGAATTTCAATAAAACACATATTAACGCTGAAAGGCATTACTCAAAAACGATTAGTTGAAAATTATCTAATTTTGTATTAACGACTATTATGACGTCTAGTCGTGCATCTATCCTTTTGATTGCAATCTACACTGTATGTAACGAAAATTTCAGTATAATATATATTAACGCTTTAAGGGATAACTTAAAAGTGATTAGCCGTAAAATGTTGTGCAACTACATTTTTTATTGCAATCCGCACTCTGTAGAAGGGAGCTCAATTTAACGTCACCAATGTACAATAAAGCAACTCAGAAATATCGACTGTTTCGACGCAGTTTTAACAATGCAATTTAAATGGTGGAAGCAATGCTTTTAAAGTTTTTAGTTTAAAGAAATCAATTATTTGCAGAGAATAATTCTGAATCTGTACTCCTTATTTCTTCCTGGTAAGAGTAAAGGATTGTAACTGCGAAAAAAGTATATTTAGAATGAAATATCTGTATTGTAAAAAGTCTTTTAACGAGCGATAATGTTGCGTGTCTCCGCTAGATGGCAGCACCAAGAATCGAAACCGAATTTGAATCTTAAGAATGAGCCAACAAGTTTGATTACTTATGATATAAAATTTAAAAAAGTCATATAACAAACAACGTACAAGGAAGTCACTCTGTGTCCACATCAGATTTTTGTTTGTTTAATTATATATATATATATATATATATATATATATATATAAATATCGGGATGGAAGTCTACCAGAAGCTGCGTCGATCAACGAGAACGTTTTACATTATGTTTGACACAAGAGTTCAAGAGAAGAGTGGAGAAGGCCTACCCACGAGGAGCAACGGAGTCAGGTGTGGTTCGCAGAGGCCTGACCTGAAAGGATATTTGTATTTCTTTTAATATTGTGAATTTGTGTTTTGGACGAAAATAAATATTGTCAGCGAAATATCAGCAGCAAAATTTCTAGCCCTAAACTAGACACTCCTATTTATTCTGCAGTGGGGCTAGACCAGGTTATTTTACATATATATATTCTTTCTCTTTTTCTGTCTCCTAAAGCCCAGTGGCGCATGATGCCGTCATTGTTGCGCCCCACCGTCTTCCGGTTCAATTCTGCCCCTCTAGCGCTCCCCAGCTTGGCCAGCCAAAGGCATTTCTTTACTGGATGGCTATATGATGCCAGTCCAGCTTTGGGCAACGTCTCTTCCTTTTCTCGTCGGGGACCATGTGAGGTTTATTCTAGTTGGGTCCTCTGCTGCCATTCTAAGAACATGCCCAATCCATGACCATCTGGTGCTTTTTTATTATTAGAGTTATGGGTATGCTACTGGAGCGGATATGTAAGTCAGAATTGGAAATTTTGTTTGGTATATCTAATTTTATTAGGCATTTAGTTTGGAAAGTATATATATATATATATATATATATATATATATATATATATATATATATATATATTACAGTTACTATATATTAGTTACTACAGCTACTAGAATAAGTTCTAAATAAAGCAGTATTTTATTTTTAGTTAGGGATGAGGGCCAAAAAGCAAAGTCTGAAGATCATGCATTCTAGCATACATAGAATTTTTAAATTGTTTAGATGCATTTAGATGAGTAATTCAGTAATTACTTAGTATATTTTGTAATGACTATGGATAATCCATAGCAGGTGGAGGGTATGTAATAATAACAAATTCTAAAGCCTTCCAAGAACAAAATGATATTGAAGGAAGTAGAATAGGTTTGACTGGATTAAGTTAAAATGGCGGATAAGGTAAAACATCCAACAAAATGATAATTTCTGCCTTCTATCATCTTATTTCTGCTGCATGATAATTTTAATGAAGTACATAAGAAATTATATGATGTATAATAATTTTTTCTATTGAAAAAAGAAAAGGCATTATAATAAAAATGTCAATAAACTTTAATGAATTTGTATTTCAAAAATACACTGTTAAGCTCAATAAAACCAATGGGATGAATGTACATCATGAAAGGACAAGTTTTACAAATGTTTAACAACGTCTGTTCTTTTCTTGAGGAACAATATCTTGTAATCTATAATTGGCATTTTTTTGTGGAACACGTTGGTATGGATGAGCTAACAGTTTTCCAAATGCATTGTGCAAATTTGTTATACTGCGAGTTGTTTCAAATATATATGATTTATCTTTATCATCTAAATTGCAGAGAGCTTCATATATCTCCTAAAAAGAAACAGAGAAGAGAGAATTCAAAACAATTTTCACACAATTTAAAATTAAAGTAATATAGTTCTAAATTTCATTATAAATTTAACTACAACACATTAATGCTTGACAATTCTGGGAGAGTGTTATGGATTAAACATTTTTTTCTTTATGTAGTTTATATGCATTTTGTATACATTATAGAAAATAAACTTTAATTATTAAACAGATTTTATAAGGCATTTCAGATATATGAAGATATATAATGTGTTTCATTCCGTTGTAATCCAAGAACACTTATGAAGTTTTGAATTGATGCTATCATCAACAATATTTCTAAATAATTTAATACAACAAATATGAGATAAACACCAAACTTATTTATAAATTAAAGTGGGGAAAAAGACAAATTATTATGCAGCCATTTGAATTGAATAATATTATTAACAACAAAGAAGCATCAAGAGAAGTCTGTGTGAAAATAAATTTTCCTCTTACAAACTATGAATTATCTCTGAAAACAAAGCTTGTATAATGTATCTGTAAAATAATTCTTTTTTTTTCCACATTTTCAGGATTGTTGATCAAAGCAAATATTAATGATACATCTATTGATAATTGATTCATAGACATTTATATTTAGGATATTTTGATGTACTTCCTTTTCTACTCCCTACTCTCTAAAAATTTCAGAATCTTGCTTTTTAAGCTGAATAAGTTCATATATAAAAGAATAAATGTTTACAAACAATAAATTAAATATTTTAGATTAAAAAATATAGTGTTTTATAAAATAAATTATGCATAAATAAAAAAACAATGCATATTTTTATATATTTTATATATATATATATATATATATATATATATATATATATACAGACACAAGGTCAAAAAGCCTGCATAAATAGCTTATAATATGGACACAGTATGTACATATATATTAATGTAATGGTTATGTGATTAAGCTAATTAACCAAATATTTAAAAAAAAAAAAAAAAAAAAGATTTAAAGTTTTGTATGGTCTCTGAAGACCCTTGTGTAATGCAGGACATTTGTGTTATTAGCATGATGCAATAACCAACTAAAATATTAGGCCACATGAAAATTAGAAGAAAAGCTTTTGATGTTTTCTAGAGGAAAGCATTAGGTCTTTGCATGTTTTATAACCTTTAAATTTCCCTGAAGAATCTATGATACAAAACTAAAATGGCTTCAAAAAATTAAAAACATAATAAAGAAAAACCCTGACTAAATTTAAAAAACACTAAAATACTGCCAACTTTTCCACTCAAGAAATAATATGTAAAATTATAATGACTAGCTAAAATAGCAATGAATTTTATAACTGCACGTTTTAATCTAAGTTTGTAAAATGCATAAACAACATTTAAAACATAATTTCTCTTCCTACATCAGTTTAAAAAGTGGAGCTTTTTAAATGAACAATTTAAAAAGTAACTCTAACTGTATTCAAATTTTACATCTCAAACATTGATAACAATTTTAAAACAGGTTAATGATTTATTTAAGCTATATTAACATAAAATAACAATTTAAATAAGTTAATGAGTTTCTTTGGGATCTGAATAAACTTAAATATGCACATTCTGTATGTTATAATTAGATAATACATTTATTTGAACTTACCAAACATTTATTGTCTTCTGATTGAGGCTCATGTATATAGACAATATCCAAAAAGAGAGAAGGATAGTCCATGAAGATTTCTTTTGCCTAAAATTAGCAAACATCAAATCTGATATGTAATAAATTTAAGATATTTAATATTAATACTATAAAATTACTGATTAACTGAAGGTCTTAAAAATTTTCAAAAGTAGTATAAGCATATGCCCACTCACACATGCATATGTGTACAAACACACACGCACACACATACACATATATAGTGCATGTATACATGAATAAATATTTTAAATGTTTATAACAAATACAAGATCACTTGTATTTTTTTTAAATAATGCATCAATAACATACATAATCACAACCAGTTTTTAAATAATCTGATATAGGAACTCCTAGGATTATGCAGTTAGTTTGTAACACTACAGATATTGGTTTTTTATTTAAAGACTTATTAAATTATAAGTCAATTCCAAAAGACCACAAGCATTCATACCAACATAGGTATTTCCAACTAAGATATGCTGATTCCGAATCCATTATATCACTGTGTTTCAATCTTTTCAAAATGTCAAAGGTTTGGTTTGGAGCGCTACGGTCTGCTGTTTTGCACACGAGGGCTAATGAGACCGGGACCTACTGCTTAAAGCCGATTCCGAATGGCTACGAACATCCATGCCATAGTGGGATTCGAACCCACGAACTCCGGTACCGACGATCAGTGCCCTAACCAATCGGCCAGCGTTCGGCCAATAATGTCAAAGGATTTGGAAACAACGATATAATGAATAAAACAGTCTATTAACAAAGCATAAAAAACATTTACTTAAAACTACCTGAAGAAAAATTAGCAGAAGTGAGTTTATTTAAAAGTGGTTTTGAAAACTCAACTAAGCTACTTATAATCAAAAGAGCCTTTGTATTTAAAAAATACTCTTTTATCTGAATTTCATAGTGTAACAAAATTTTTAAACAGAACATTCAACTCTTTTAAGCATTAGTTTTCTGTTTGTCCCCATCACAAATGGAATGATACAAAGATTACATATATATATATATATATATATATATATATATTACTTTATTCAAAAGTGAAAAAAAATTGTGAATAAAATGAAGAACTAATTTGGATGACATATCAAATACAAGCACAATAGATATTCATTACATATCCACCACAGTATTTTTGAAAGTTATTGTAAACTTACACTTGGATCAGAAAATTCTACCATACAATTGGTTCGACCATAAATGAGAATGACACGACAGATACGATGAATGTCAGCAGGTAGAAAATCTGGTGATAAGATGAAGGGACATTTCTGAGTACTGAAATAAATTATAACTATTAATGAATACATAGTGTGCTCAATAAAGTCTATCATGGCAATTTTTTAATAAGATAATATAATACTTCATGGAAATTTTAAAATGAATATATAATTGAAATTTAAGTTTCCAAAAAATGGGCTGCATCAATTAAAATTAGAAAAAATTCAGCAAGTACTAATAAAGAACTGATAATAACACTGGTAATACTGAGAGAACTTTTACTTAAATCCAGGTGTACATGCATAAACAAACCATAAGTATCGAATTCTTAAACAATGAATTAAAAATATAAAAAGTTAATCTTCATCTTATAGAAGAACATAACATTCTCTTTCAGAAACTGGCCTAATGGTTATAAGCATATATTTAAAGATATATTTTTAAGGTCAATATAATTTGGATATTGTTATTTTCTGTGCATTTTTAAGAACAATATACTCTTAATAAGAAACATCTTAATTAACTGATTATTTTAACTAATGTTCAAAAGATTTATTGTTGGCACATGACTACAAACAACAATCTATTCTCATAAATAGAGAATAACTTCCAGTGAGATGCAATTAAGTCATTTAGATTAAGAACAAGAATTGATACTTAATGACAATTCAAAGCACTAGATTTTAGGACTGTCTTATAAATATATTACTGTTAATTCTCAGGAATGCATTATAAAGAACTGTAATACAAAAATTGATACATGTTTCTGATTAGAAATATCACTGGATTAATCTAATAACAAATGCAAAGAATTTATCTGATAAAGATATTGAAAGATGAAAACTGAATATACATTCATATTTCTGAATGCTTGCATATAAGATGACAGTTCAACAAATCCTTCATACATTACAGTTTACACCTGATGCAGAAAGACAATTTTATACTAAGATTCAGTAGTTCTCTAATAGACATATTTTACAACAAATAAGTACACTCAAGAGCCAAAACATTATGACCATCCCTACATTTTGCAATGAACTCACCTGGATGACGTGGAAGGCATGTGATAACGTGGAAGTGGTATTTAACTGCTGCTGGAGAGTCTGAAGAAGCATTCTTTCACTTACTTCTGTATATGATGTGAAAGGCTACGGATCTAAGCAATTTTGATAGAGGGCAGATTGTAATTTCTCGAAGGCTCGGAAAAAATATTTCTGAAACTGCATGACTCATGGATTGTTCACGATCTACAGTTGTTAGTACTTATGCAAAGTGGATGACTGTGATGAATGACAGTGAAACCAGCAGTAGATGACATGGTGTTGGACATCCACATGCTATCAAAGTAAAAGGTTGTTGGAGACTGTCTTGCATGGTAAAGCAAAACTGGAGCCATACAGTAGCTTAGCTGACAACCTAATACATTGCAGGGCCTAGTAGAATATATCAGAGCACACTGTTCAGCAGATACTGTTGGATATAGGGCTACGCAGCAAATGTCCCACTCGTGTGCCTTTGCTGACCGAGTGTCATCGCTAACTGCACCTACGCTGGGCCCGGAAACATCGCGACTGGTCCATGGATAAGTTGGAGAGAGTTGCCTGGTCAGATGAATCATGGTTTGTCATTTATCATGCTGATGGCCATGTCAGGATACACCGTCTTCCAGGCGAACAGTTGGCAGACTTATGGCATCCATGCCAAGGCAGGTTGAAGCTGTGTTGCGTGCCAAAGGTGGGCCAACTCGTTATTGACAGGTGGTCATAATGTTTTGGCTCTTGAGTGTATTAACTCTTAAGTAATTTTTTAAAATGAGTATGCAGTACACATAAATTATTTTGTAACATTAAAAACCAAGCATTTTTATTATCAAAAGCACAAACCCTACAAAGGGATCTTTAGAGGAGTATTAAGAAAATTTTATTATACAGTGATGAGACAAGAAGTTTTGATAATAGTTTAAGATACTATCTCTTGAAATAGTAATAAAATAAAGATGTATAAATTTTTACCAGAGAGTTCGTAAAAGTATATAAAATATTACTTACAGCATAGCAATAACAGATGCTAGATCTAAATAACACATTAAGGTTTACAATTTCATTCAATTTGAAAACTAGATTTTTTATAATAAAGATAAATTTTGAATAAAATATATCTTATAATTATAAAATATATTTAAATGAAACTACATATTTATACCATTCTACATTAAATTTACCTACAATAATCATCAGAAAATTTCAGGACATCTTGATATAGATTAGTAGTAGTTATGCATTATCTAGGGTAAGACAGTTAGGTTTATCAAGCAGTATAACATAAGATTAAACTAAAAACCATATTAGCTATGACTAATATGATAATTAGAGCAATAGCTAGCAAAAATGTTACAAATATAAAATTAAGCTCTTGGGGTTACTAATATCTTCATTATACTATATTAGTCAGAGTAACATTGATATGAGTACAACAGTACATAAGACTTATTACAGAAAACTTGAACAATATAGTTAATTTCATTTACATAAACACTGAGAATGGGAACAATTGAAAATATAGCAGAAAATATATAAAATAATTAACACACACAAGTCAAATTTTGTTTTTGAAAATATACTCCATTTCTAAAAAAATTATTTTCTGTAGAAAGCTACTTTTAGCTGCTCCCATTATGTGTTAAAAAATTCTTTTTTTAACTAAACATTCTTATGTGATTACAAAATATTTTTTTACAAAATACTTTTAAAAAATTTTGCAGCTTAACAAACTTAAACATATGCTACATATTTATTCTTCCATGTCTTAAAACATTTCATGAATATATAACAAAGGATTACAAATTTTTACTCAAGTCTTTAAATTATTTCAAAACATGATGGTTTGAGTGAAAAAAATGAACTTTAAAAATGATTAGAAAAAATAAAAATAAAATTCATAGTAATGCTACTCAACAATCTAAAATTATACAGGAGAATAATATCACATAAGTTATTTTAAATTTTAAATATATCTTCAAATCATGCTTCAAGTTAATATATACCTATACCACTGCAAGGTTAAATGTAAATGAATACAAGCTCAATTCTGTTTCCCTTATATTAAAAAAAATTACAATTTGTAATACTTTTTGAGCATAATTAACATTTCTTTGTAGAATGACTTCATTCAATTAAAATACTTATGATCTAGGACAGTTTAAAGGTAATTAATCAGATATACAGCTCCAGAACTTCTTAAAAACTTCAAAAGTTTTCTAACAAAAGAGGTTAAAAAGTCGGTAAAGAGTAGGTAGAGTCAGTTAAAGAGGTAGTCAATTAGAAATGAAATTCAAAATAAATTTAAAAATATATATATTATTCAAAACCTTTAAAATGAATTTTGAATATTGCAATATTTTGAAAGGATACCACAGGAATTACAGTCAAGAGTTTCTGTTACATCCTCTAAAGCATCCATTAACTGGCTAGGATTATTGGTAAATTCACAAACCTAAGAATAAGAAATATTAAGCAGTTAAATATTAATTTTGTATTTTTTTAAAATTATATAATAGATACAAGAAATACTGTATTATAAATATAAAATACAAACATACTACTAAAAAGTCAAATTAAAAAAGCAGAATATAAGTGTTTACAGCATATAATCACAAGTTGTGTATTTATAAATTCTATAGTATTCAAGATTATAAATTTATATGTAATAATTAAAAACATAACTTTACAGTGATTATTTTAATATATTAAACTTTATTTTTCATTACAGAATACTGTTGACAAGGATGACATGTAATGAAACTGAATAAAAATTAAATCTTAGAATAGGATTTTAGGAGAAAAACTTTTGAATTATGATTAGAAATAGAATGAATCTTGGAGGAGCTGTGAAACACACAACTAAACATATAATAAATGTGGCTTTTGGAAAGTATAACATTTAAAATTGAAACTTTTTTTTTTAATACATGAAGTGAAAATTGAATCATCTGTCATGTATTTCAACATTTAGTTTATATTCCACTTTATTAGATTTTTTTTGTGTATTTACAAAGAAAATATAAACTATTAATTAGAGTATTTTTGGTACAAAATACCTCAATTTGGGCCCAAAATAATTGAAATTTTTAAAATTATAAGTTTTGTGTAACATTGAATAAAAACCCAATTATCTGAAGAGTTTTGCTAGTTTATAAATATAAACATTAAACAATACCCAGTACTTTAATATTTTTATTGTCTAAAAAACTAAATTAAACTCCAAGCACTACAGTCCAACAAGTGGGCCATGGTCTACTGTGCCAAATTTTTATAATCTAAAATTGCATTTTGGTTAAAAAAAGTTTTTAAGATAAATTATTTCTATGATAAAAGATATATATATATATATATATATATATATATATATATATATATATATATATATATATATATATATATATATATATATATATCCAGCCACACTTTTTAATCATTAATAGCATATAATGTTTACTGAAAAGGATTAATATTGCTTAACTTAACTGAAGCAATAAAATTACATTTAAATCAGATAAACAAATTTATTAAAAGTCTATATCATGACTAATAGATAAACCATTGTTTATTTCAGTTTAAAAAGACAAGTTTGATGTAAAATTATTTAAAGAACCTTAAGAAGCAATGATTCTACAATAATATTCGAAGAGGTTACAATGTCATATATGCAGAAAATTCATTAACTGAGATAAAGTTTGTTTTTATTTCTCCATATACATGGAAGAATAATTTCCCCTAAGGAGAATATTTTTATAAGGCTTTCATCAAGGTAAATTTTCAGTTTTATTTCTTTAATTGTTTAGTTTACAAACTAGATATTTACTAAATATCAGTAATTTAATACAGAAGAAATAGATGGGTCAGATTCCAATACGAAAATTTGCTAATTATGAGTTGAATAAACATTTAGTAGTATAAAGGTAACATCCATTTTCACTAATAAATCTTAATTTCATAAACTGTGTAATTAAGTTTCATTTAAACCTGGGCAATAAGACCATTAACAAACCATTTGAATTCCATTTGATAATTTTTAAATGAGCAATATACAAGTATGAAGTACTACTTTACTAACAAATAAATCAAGTATATACAAAATATATAAAATTTACAAATGATAAACTATCAGTTTTACTTTATGATACTTTATTAATTAGTGTTTTATTTATTAAATAAGATTTATAATACTTTAAAATTACATAAGATTTATTTACTTTGCCAACAAATTACATATATTTCCAAAATACTTTACCCATGTTGCAGTATCATATAACACCATGAGAGAGTATTCATGTTTCTTATCAATAAAATGCTTGTTATGAACAAACATACCAATAGCTCTTTTTACCATTCCTAGAGGTGAATGTCGTCCCCTGAAAATGTTCACAAATTTCATATTTAAACTAAAACTTAATGCATGCATCCTGTTGAAAAAAAAAATTAGTAAAAATGTGTCAAGGAGGTAAATTATTGCATTAACATTGAGCATATTTCTTTGGAAAGTTCACAATATTTATGGAACAGAAAGACAGTAAATATTACAATATATTGCTTACATTTGATGGTTTAAGACAAATTCTACACATAACTATCACATCTAAACATATGCAGTCATTTATCTTGAAATATAATTTCAAAAATTTTATCTTTTTATTATAGCTTTCTATTTGATTAATAATAAATAAGCAAATTTTGAGGAAATTTCTCAAGGTTCAAGAATTTATATATATATATATATATATATATATATATATATATATATATATATATATATATATATATATATAACTAAGAGTAATTTACAATTAAACCAGTTTCTGTCTAGTGTTTTCCCCCAAACAATTCTACAAGATTAGAACCAAATAATATTCCAAAGTATCAAAAAATTCAACAAAAGATCAAGGAACATGTAAAAATTACTTCTGTAAAAAATTCAGATAAAATTATAAATGTAATGAGGATTGTGTTAAAAACTGATAAAGAAAAAATACTAACATACAGATAAGGATAGTAAATTGGAAAGTTAGTATTACAAAGACAGTCTTTAAACTGCATTTATTGGCATATGGAAAAAATATATACTCATTATCATTAATTTTTGGACGTAGCACATTTTTTATACTTCAAACACTAATGAAATGTGTATACAAGTATTAAAGTTTACAAAATAAGAAAAACTAATTAAAGGATCCTTGAATAAAAAGAAATCATAAGAAATTTTCTAATTTTATACATCTAAAATTTATAAAGAAATTTATTAGGAACAATGTCCCTTCACTTCTCAACTAAAGTTTCTGATAACTATAATATGGTAAATATTTTTCATTTTCAATTCTAAGAGAATTATTTCTTCCGAAACACCAAATCTGCTGTTAGGCTGGCTTAAATTATTTATGGGTAGTTCCTTAAAAGGAAACAATTTTTGTTTAAGCCTCTACATTTAACTGCCTCAAATTTTTAAACCTATATTAAATACCTAAATTAAATCAATATTAAAAAACCTATATTAAATCAATATTTTAAACTTATTATTTTCTATACCTATAGTTAGTACAAAAGAGTAAGTCAATTTTTCAATTTTTCTTGAATACTTCATCTAGCCATCAGCACTGTTTCAGCCTCATGCACTTTGCATATGAAATTAGCTAATATATATTAGTTTGAGCCATTTTAATATTTAAATTAATTTACTCTTTCTTTCAGTATTTAACAAAATGCTTCATTTAATCATAAATGTATTATAGAGGCAGTTATGAGTTATCTGTAGTTAAAAAAATATTGCAATTCAACCATATAGTTTAATAAAGCTTTGTGATCCAAGATAAGACAAAAAATTGCTTTTGTTCATATATTATGTTTACACTTTTCAAGAATTAAAAGGAAACAGAAGGAAGAGTTATTTATTTCATTTTTTATAATGACTCTTTCAATTCTTATAAATTTAGTTTTGCCCAGTTTCAAAGGAAGCTCACATAAATATAAATCATCCAAAAAAAAAAAAAAAAAAAAAAAAAAAAAAAAAAAAAAAAAAAAAAGTTAAATACACTAGTTGGCATGTACATCGAAGACCAACTCAATACACGAAAAAGAAAAGGATCTATTCTTTAATCGAATCCACTTCAGTATTAAAGATATATACAGGAATCACTAAAATTTTTTCATGAGTTTTAAGAGGTATTCAACAGAATTTTGAATGATTGTCAAAGAATTGATAAATAAATCTTACAGAATAAATTACTAACCACTGGTCATAAAAAGTAGAATATTTAAATGCACACATAAAAACATAAGCATTTTTATTATAAATCACTACATAATACATGAAAATATTTTAGTACTTTTTATAAAATTATGTCTTATGTAAATATAAATATTGTTACCATGACATGTTACAATATGTTATGTTACCAATATGACTTTTTTCCTCTCCTTGTCCCTTTTTTAACAGTATATATATATATATATATATATATATATATATATATATATATATATATATATATATGAGATATACATTTTATAAGTTATAAACCATATAATTATCTGAATAATTATAAAGCATATTTATTTTATAGATTATAAATATTCTATATAATTTTAACTGAAAAGAATATAATAAGTATAGAAAATTAGTGGTTTGTGTTTTCAAGGTAATTTTTTAAGACAGGGGAAAATTAATTCCTTACATCAGAAAATTAAATAGTTTTTGAGGATTTTGAAATTTAAATAGCCATATTACAGAAAAATTGATAGAATGTCAGATAAGAAAAAAAAAAGAGAGAAAAAGGGGAAAGATTAGTAAAAGAAATTTACATTACAATAAAAAAAAAGTATGAAAATATTTGAAAATTTTCAACAACTTAAAAATAATACAGTCCACAACGTGCAAATTTGGTTAGTTAGGAGTATTATAGTAAATTTTATGCAATATGAAAGCTAGGACTGGAAATCAGCTTAAAACCATTTACAAACAATTACAAGCATTTATGGCTGGAGTAGAATTCAAACCCATAGATTCTGGTACTTAATGGCAGTACCCTACCTATTTTGGCAGAGTTCCATAACATGCAAGGTAAAATAAAAAACAACAAATCAACAAATTAGAAAATATGTGCTGAACCTAATTTAAATTTTACATGCCCCATATTTAATAAAGTATGCTTAAAATGTAAAAAGAAAACTCACTTGCTAAAATGGGTTATAATAGGGGGAGTAAATGTAGTTGAAGTAATAACTATGTTTTGGAAATTATTAGTAAGAATTGCATTTAAAATTAAAAAATTAGTATAAAAATTAAAAGTTGTTTAAGTATTTGTTAAATTCAATACTGGAATGTAATGATTTACTAAATTAAATTAATTTAACTTGGCTAATAATGATTAGAAAAGTAATAATGCTTGAATGGTTAAAAAATAAGTAAAATTTTTTTCAAAAAATGCCTGTAATGAGAAACTTTAATGCATCTAATAAATTTGTAGGTTCTTTACATATTCCTAAACAACATAATAATTTAGGCTAAACTATTTAAACCCCCACTACCTGAACCAAAATGGTTCAAAAGAACATTATCACTTACTAATATTAGGAAAAATGACTTAGAGAATGATGGGAACAAACATATATCATATTTTTGATGCAAACAAAGCATTTTAATAAGGAATAGATAAGAGTTTCAAATTAACACTATAGCTGCTTTTGAAAGCTACTATTTTCAGTTTATCATACAGTAATATTGAATCTTCCAAAAGTATTATATATTAATATATATATATATATATATATATATATATATATATATATATATATATATATATATATATATATATTTGTTATGTTTGCACTGGGGGTATACTGATACAAGGTAAAATAATATAGAACATAACAAGCTTAAAGCTTCTTTTTACCAATAGCTAGAAAGGGGAGGACTATGTCTCTAGAAGGTCCAGGATTGTGGATTATTTTGTTGCACTGGTGCTGGTCTATGCATAACAGAGAGGGCTCACATAGCACACAAGGAATAGGACAGTTGCATCCCCAGAACCTTCTACGGGTAACAAACAGGTATATGAAAATTTATTATTAACAGTCAATTTGTATACAACAACCTTAACCCTCTAAAAATAATTTGCTATGAAGTATACAAAAACATGAATTTAAGCTTTGTAAATTTACATAATTGAATACTATGAAAAATTACTTCCTTTCTTCAAGAGTAAAAAATAAAAATGAATACCACAGGCCTTAAAATTTATTTTCTGCACTGATATATTTGTCATGGTTGAGGTATGAGATTTACTTGAATATTTTAATAAAAAAAAATTTCTCAAAAAGTTATACAGCTATTACAACTTTTTTAATATGATAAATTAGTATTTATTTGTAATATGCAGTGCCTGACAAAAGTTGAAACCAGCAAAAATTCTTTAAAGCCAGCTTGAAGAATCATTTCATTTACTTTCAAACTAAGCAAAAATTTTAAGAAAATGCCACTTTTAAATTGTAGTTACAAAATTTAAATAGAAACAAACTATGAAATTAAACACTAAATCAACATAAAAATTAACACTCTTATTTTTATAGCCAACGTGGCATTATACATATATGTATAAAATAACAATACTAATCAGATAAAATAGACATCTGATTATAGTGCCCTGCTTTTGGGGAACTCCCCCAAGAGTTGTCCTAAAAGTGAAATCCTTTAAGAGTATCTTTGAAATTTAGCTGAAAAATTTTTTTTCTTTTTTTCAAAAATTCAGAATTTTTACAAATTAGGAAACAAAATTTCACTGCACATTTTGATATCTAATATTACTACGTTAATATCTAATAACATTACTATTACACAGCTCAGTCACATTAATGAAACCACCTGTCACAGAGTGGACAGTTGCGAGATGTGCTGGAAGAGAGTTAATTAGGTTTCTGAAGAAATTCACTGGGATGTTAAGCCATGTAGACTCTAGTGCCATAGTTAGCTGTGTTAGGCTACGTGAGTGAGGTTCCATGATAAGAACAACCTGTTCAAGGTGGTCCCACAAATACTCAATTTGGTTCAAGTCCAGAGAATTTATTGACCAAGAGAGTACAGTAAACTCATCCTGGTGATCTTCGAACCACATACATATACTGCAGGCTTTATGACAAGCTGCAGAGTCCTACTGGTAAAAGCCATCATCATCATCATGAGGAAAAACAATTTGCATGTAGGGGGTGAACATGGTCTGCAAGGATAGATGCATACTTGTGTTGATCTTCTAAACTGATGAGTGAACCAGGAAAATAATACGAAAACATTCCCTAGATCATACTGCTCTCTCCTCCAGCTTGGACCCTTCTGGGAATTGTATGGTATTTGCTTTCATACGTTTCACGCCGTATACTCTAATGTGCATCTGTCTGATAGGACATAAAACATGATTCATCGGAGAAAGCCTTTTGTTTCTACTCAGTTTAAGTCCAGTTGCAGTATGGGTATGAAAATTCCAGCCTTCATTGACAATGAACAGCAACAACATAGTCAACATTAATCAGATGTCTGCTGCTTAGGCCTATATACAGCAACATTTGCTGAACTGTCATTGTAGAGACTTGGCTTTTGGTTTATCTGGGCAGTCAATCGCTCAACACTTGAATGTCTATTCACTCGAATGCATCTCTGCAGCCGTCATTCATTTCTGCCATCTATGACTCATTATGCATCACATTTGCCCTGTTGGTGTTTTTGGATAGTGCCATTTTGCCACAGCGACCCATGAACAGTTTACAAAATTAGCCATTTTGGAAATGCTTCCACATTTGGCCCAAAAGCCAATGATTATGCTCTTTTGAACATCAGATAAATTTCTGAGTGTGTGCATGACTGCAAGAACTGAAATGTTTTTTGAATGCCTACAACACACTTTTTATATCCACGAAATTTGCTTATGACAAGTGCTTTCCACAATTGGTTATTTAACATTGACGTCAAAAGTAGGTGGTGGTCACATTAATATGACTGGACTGTAAAGTTGCAAAAATTTTTTTGTTGATAACATATATTTTATTAAAAAATTATTGATTGTTGTAATATAATAAGCATTTTTCTACACAGAAGAAAATTATTTTCAGTATCAACTTTCAAAATAAAAAAATATATAATTTTTAATATAAATCTCCTTAGTGAAGAATGTTTATGGGAGAAAAGTAATCATTGTAAATTTTTACAGAGTAATGCATCAAGAGGATAGCAAAAATAAATATTAATTAATGACATTTTAGATGGGGGAATTATTACTTCTATAAAAAAAACCTGATCTTTTAAGCAACATAAAACAAGTTAAATACATTTAAAAGGATTAAATTTTACTCAAAAAAAAAAAAAAAAAGAAAGAAAGAGAATTTTCTCAAATTACCAGAATTACATTTTATAATAAAGACAAGTATTGGATTTCGTTTGTAAACTAATATGATGAGTATGCTCTCTCTTGAGCACTGCCTGCACTTTTATCTATGTTCAGTTAAAAGGCACTTCCATTTAACCTTCATTTGCTGTTATGTGATCTCACAGACTTCAAGTCTTTCATCCCTAAGCATTCTACCCTTCAAAATTAAAAAATGGCCTTTATGTATTTTAGCTCTTTTTCTTCTACTTGAAGTACGTTGTCCAAATAACTAATCAAGTTTTAACTGATTTTTTTATTTAGAGTCTAGTCAGCTATGTCACAGCAGTTGAAAAATTATTTAAGAGTCTTAGTGAACATGCTATTTTCTTTGATTCACTTTTACAATAAACAAAAAGGAATAAAAAGCTATATAATTTATATTTTATATTTTCAGAAATCCAAAAATGGCTAATACAAAATCTCTAGAATTTGGAGGCAATAAATGACCACATGAATTGGCCACTGCTCTTTGGTACCAGAGTTCATGGGTTTAAATAGCACAGCTGGAATGGTTGTATCTATTTGTAACCAGCTTTAAGCAGTAGGTTCCAGTCTCATAATCTCTTCATGTAGCAAAAAAAGTGAACCATAGTGCTTTAAAATAATTAACCCCAGAATTCTAGGGTTTTCCCAAATTACAAACACCCATGAAACAGGAGATTATGAACTTACTTCCCAAGTCCAGAAATTTGCTGTAGAATAAATATTTGACATAATTTCAGATAATTCATAACAAAACCAACTATACATGCATGCATAAACACATATTTTCACTTTTATCTTCATTTCATTAACAAAGGAAATATATAATTTTTAAATTTACTGAAAATTAATTTGAAAATGTCTATAGGTAATTTGGCAATTTAAAAATAAACATCAAATTGTTTTAAAAAAAAAAAAAAAGCAATTTCACATTTTTGAAAAAGCTTTTTTTTTTTTTTTCATTTGGTAAGTAAAGAATTAAAAGTCATTAATTCATAAAAGCAGATTGCTGAAAGCTAAAAAACATAACAAAATAAAAAGAAAACCGAACTTGCAGATGATTTTGTAATTCCAATCACCTCTACTGGTTAAATATTTGATATTTGGAAAGATTTTTGACAGAACTGGTCAACATGTCAAAATTATCCTATAGTTGCTCATCAACCACAATAGACATTTATAGATTATCTGAAAAATATTCACACCAAAGGACATAAGCATAGAAAAAAAAAAAAAATCCAGAATCTCAATTTAGTATTAGAAAAATGTAACCCTCTCACTCACCTGAACCAAATGAGACTCCTAATTTAAGTAATAAAAAATAGTTTAAAATAATTTTTCATCAAACTTTTACCTTAAGAAACACCTCTTTTATGGATGCATGCATGTATGTATGTATGTATCTATCTATCTATCTCTATATATAAGCCTCATATATGGCTTCAAATTTGAAAATTTGATTTCAAATATATTGAAGAAGTGAACAAAACATTTCTGCTAAACAGTATCTGCAACTCAAAAATCATGGTTATTGTCTCTGAGCTTAATAGAAGCTATATTGTTATATACAGCTTATTATATAGCTATCTAAAAATACTGCAATAAATATAATTTGTCCATAAAATCCTCAATAAATGGCAAAAATAAGTATTTCAAATAAAGTTTCATTTATCCTCTGACCTGTTGCATATGATTACTATTAAAATATGAACTTTGAATTAGTATTCAAAAAGACCAGAGACATCCAGAAGTAGCATTTTCATAAAAAGGTAAATTAAAAATTAAATGGATTTTTTCCTGTTTGTTGCAAATATATTTTTAACAATAAATTTTAATTTTATATGCTATAAACTTTAAAAAATTTATTACTTACTTAAGATGATACATTTGATCACCTGAAATATTTTTCAAATAGGAGTTGTTGAAATACCAAGGTTAAAGGAATTTTTTTCATTTCTAATATAAAATTTTTAAAGAGAATTCAGGTGAGAAATATAAAAATTTAAGGAGTTGGAAACTTACTCATCTGCAATTATGTAAGGCACCTTTTCCATATCAGATGACATATCAATAAGGAATACCTATAAAAATGCATACCATGAATGACAATTTATCATATTCTACAAAAGTAAAATTCAATTATAAACCACACTGAATATTTAAGTTAGATAACTCTTAAGTTTAAAAATACTTTTTATAAATCATAGGTATCTTTTTACACTTTTAAGTCTAAAAAGAATAAAATATTTCAAAGCTTAATTTCTCTTTAAGCTTTAATTTTATTCAGAATAAGGCTTGCATTTTAGTACTTTACTTTCTTTTCTAAAAAATTATGGTTAATGCCAGAACAAAAATTTTTAGGAAATTGACGACCTTTATAATTATTAAAAAACTACAGTAGAATTTCCCACAAGATCAATGATAGTTTATTCCATACTGATAGCTGTCATTAGCTACCAGTATGGAGTTTCAAATTAGAGTATCAGTCAAATAAATGTATAAATAGCATGGTTATCAAGCCATTATCAGAAAATATAAATATCTCAATATAATTAAATAGCTGACAACACTACAAAACTTTTTTGTTTGCTTGATATTTAACTAGCTCAGTTAATTACTACAAAAATTAAAAACTTTGTGGTGATTGAGAAACATATACTCTACTACTCTATCAAATTGTACTAAAAATCTAATCCATTTATCATTCTGACGCTCTGAATAAATTTCCAAAATGATATTTGACAAAAATAATTTTGGATAAAATATAGATCTTTAAAATATCTTATTTAAAAATTTAAATGTTTCAAATGTTCCATCTTTGAGCAATTTTTAAAAATTTTAAATACTTATTAATATTTAACTTATTGGCTAGAAATATGCATTTTTATGTTAGAGAAATAATCAAGATTTCCTAGGTGAAGTATGAAGTAAGGATGAATTAGTTGACATTTTTAGTAATTACTTAGTTATGCCAGTTCTAAGATCAATCATATAAATTGTTTGTTTTTCTGTAGTTAGCTTTGATTTAGTATTCACTGGATATATCTATAAATCTGCTTTTACAATGCATACCGATGACAGCAAGGGTATTGGTGATATTTCTAGTAGTGCTGCATATCTAAAACTTCTGGCACAATCAATATTCTCTCCAGAAGCACTAAACACAGCTTAATACTTAGGTCTAGTTATTGCAATTTATAGTGGTCTGCACTATATTGACATACCTACTAGATTGTATTTTAAAGATATTTGGATTTTAACTGATAATCAGGCCTCTATACAGTATCTTTCTGATTGGTCACATGTGGGGGACTGGACAAGCTTAGATATTTTAGATCTTATTTCTTGGCTTTCCTTCAGACGTACCATCTGCTTTCAATGAGTCCTATCCCACCTTGAGTTGCATGGCACTAAGCAAGCTGATGCCTTCACCAAGAATGCTTCTGCTGTTGTACTCATGAATGGAGATGAAACCCTACTTTTCTGAAATCTTCTTTATTATAAAGATGGAACTAAATAAGATTTGAAAAGCTGCTTTGGTTGAAGTCCAGGTAGATCTCTTCAGTTCAAGAATAAACCTGGAAAATAGCAGATGGCTCTTTTATATTTTATTAGTGGATGCACTAATGTGCTTATGAGGGGAGGATGAAAAGTCTCTGTCCTCACCTAGATATGGCGTTCAGAAAATTACTTTGACAATGGCACTTTAATTAGCTGTCTTTTTTAATAATTCTGCTTACTGCAAAGCATTTGTGTTTGGTTGTGTTTATACTGTGTTGTTTTAAAATGTTCATCTTTTGTGTTTAATCTAGTAAGGAGAAAACTGAAGTGTGAGCTGTGATAAAAAAAAATTTTTTTAAGGTTTATCTCAATTGGATATTAAAACTAAGTTAGATGCTTCACTGGCAGAATCTACTCCTTCATTTAAAACTATTAAAATGTGGGTTGCAGATTTTAAACATGGTCATATAAGTGGAAGACCAAAATCAGCCACTACAGAAAAAATCGTTAAAAAAGTTCACAAAAATATTATGAATAATTGCGATTGAAATTGACAGAAATTGCTGAGTCTGTTGGTACATCCAATGAATGAACAAATCATATTTTAACTGATATTTTGGGTATGAAAAAGTTATCAGGAAGATGGGTGCTGCATTTGCTGATTTTGGAGAAAAACTGTAGCATATGGTGATACTGGATCAATGTTCAGAGCTGTACAACTCAAACCCAACTAATTTTTTGTGGCATTTCATAACAGTAGATGAGGCATGCATTCATCATTATACTCCAGAGACCAAGCAACAACCAAAACAGTGGACAGTAAAGGACAAACCAGCACCAAAGAAAGCAAAAAATGCTCCACCTGATAGAAATCTAATGGTAACAGTTTTTTGGGATGTTAAGGGAATTTTATAATTGGATTATTTAGAATAAGGCAGGATCATCAATTATGAATATTATGTAAATCTCTTGGATAAGTTACATACTAAAGTCAAAGAAAAAAGGCCAGGTCTAGCAAAGAAGAAAGTCATGTTTCACAAAGACAAAGCTCCCTCCCATAAGGCTGTCTGTGTGATGGCAAAACTCTATGAACTGAAATTCAAAATTCTTCCCCTTGCACCCTATTCTTCCGATATGGTCTCCTCAGACTACAGCCTCTTCCTTAACCTGAAAAGAATTCTGGATGGGAGGAAATTCTCACCTGATACATGGTTTCGGCATACCTGGAAAGTCATGGAAAATCACCGATTTAGACGGTTTAATTTTGTCATGGAAAGTCATGGATCTGCTAAGCTACCAATTAAAAAAAATCAAAAAATGCCTCTGCAAGTGAATTTCCTTTCTGAATGCGACTGCATACTTCTCCCTTTTGTCCATAGCACTGGACTCCCATTCATCTATTTTTTGTACACTGAGACATGTGACATATTACGGTGCTTTAACTGCATGGCGAGACACTTGCTATAGGCTGACCAGGGGGTGTTAGTGATCCGATGTGTAGTGTCTTGTTACGTGTGATTTGCCGATGATTGAGAAGAAAAAAGTATGCATTGGCCTGTGTCGTGACAAAAGAGTAGGAGGGAAGGGGATGATATTGGAACGTCCTTGACCAAGGCAGTGATCGTGTGTATATTTCGCTGTGAGAAGAGAAACCATTGAAGATACGAGTGTAGAAAGACACTCATTAGGGCAGAGTACACTGCACCGGAAGGGTCGAATATTTCTATCACAGCAATACGATTCGATCAATCATCTGTTTTTATCTCGTCTGTTAATGAGGCAAGACTAGGGTAGGCCTCTCTCTCAACTTCCACTCCACAATCGTTTCTAAGAATCTGATCAGGATTGTAAAAAAAGAAACAAGTTTTTTGTATTAAAATCCAAGCCCAGGCGAGATTTCATTAAAAAACAATATTTTTGGGGTGGGAGGAGTATAAATTCCAGGTTGTTGTTTTTTTTTTTTGGGGGGGGGGGGGAATTTTTTTTCTAAAACTATCATGCATTAATATGTTACATGCATATGTATGTTTTTGTCTTTTGTTATGCTTGAAGATAAACTATTTATCAAGCACCAGAAACATTAACCCGCCCCATATACGCGATTTCACTCTTATCAGTCTGGCGTCGCCTCCACGCGATGATCTCCAGTTGATATTGAGAGACCAGCATCGCATATGAAGTATCAGAGATCAGAACATTTTATTTTAATTTTTAAATGCTAGATTTAATTACTAGATGCTGTTACAGATATCCATAAGATTCTTACTCAAAATGTTAGGAACACAAATCAATACACACATCAGCATGGGTGAAGAGGGGGATCGCCTGGTATAAAATACAAGTTTACATAATATACAAGTAAACCTTATTAAGTGTATACCCGTGCAACCCCATGTATGGAAAGCTATTATTTATAAGTTTCTTTCAGAAAAAAAAAAAATCTATATTTGAATTTTAAATCTGGAAACAGAAAAGTAGGGCACTTTGGGGGTATACTAATAAATTTTAGAATTAACACAAATTTTATTATAATTAATTTAATTATTTTTGCTTTTAATTTTGAATTAAATATTATGATAGCTTATCTAGCTCACTTAAAATATAAAGGGAGAAATTTGTTAAACATGGAAAAACTGGTTTTAGAATGGCAAAGCAGCAGTAACAGTGATTATGTGATAAACAATGTCATAACAAATATCAGGCTGCCCAACGAGCAACGCCCTACCCATTCGGCCGATCGATGGCTAAATGGGTAGGGTACTGCTCTTCGGCATGGAAGTTTGTGGGTTCGAATCCCACTGCTGGCATGGATGTTCACAGCCGTTCAAAAATTCATACTTTGGAGGAAAAGAGAAAATCTTTACTGTATAGAGTTACTAGGAGTTTCAGTAAATAAGAGATTTTTAATTTGAGGCATTAAATTTTGAGATTTATATAGAAATGTTAATAATTATTATTGATTGTGATGCACTAAATATTTTGGAAAAATCATTAAATTGAATTATTTAATTCTATTTTTACTTGTCATTTGGCTGAAGTTACTGAGTTTGGTACTTAAGTATTATCCCACTGACCATATAAGTAGATGATTAACTTTTTTTTTCTTTTAAAATAAGTTATTTTTAAAAATATTCATACACACAGTTATATAAGTATATATATAACCAAAAAAGATTGATTGTAGTGTATCCTTTTACAGCCTATTAAAAGATTTTTAAAATGTTATATGGATTAGATGTCAAACACCATTTGTTTAAGAGGTGTAATTTTTTTAAACTAAGCTAAATTAAGGATTTTAAACACACATTTCATATTTTTCAAAAAACAAACCACTGAAACACACACACACAAAAAATAATAAGTCACTTCATACTCTATATGTATAAATCATAAACTCTATTATAGAAATGAGCTGTCAAAAGGCAAGCAACATCGTTGATTTAACATCAACTGATCTTAATTTAAAAGTTAGAAATTAATGATAAAATTTTTAAAATTCAAATCACGTTAAATTTAAAAATATGAAATTTATTTAATCAACGTATATTGTTAAATACTGTCAAGTATTAAAAAAAAAACCCTAAAAAACAGAAATCCTAAATTCCCTATGAAAGTTATAGTGTTTTTAATATACGGATATAAAAGAGCTCAAAAATGTTTATTTTTTTTTTTTATAATCAATAACTCCTTTATGAAATGTGCATCAATTTCAGTACTACAACATTTAAAAGGTAGAAAACGAACGTGTTTTTATTTACGTTCTGCAATGGGTTGAAGAATGCATTCATACTTCCGAAACTTTCATGATGTGGTGCCATCTATTGTGTTAAAAATGAACTAATTTCAACATGCTGATATCGTACGGTACAATTTATCACAAACTATAAAAATAATATAATTTGGAAAAAAATAAAAAATGACGAAAATATTTTCTTGAGAATGTAATAATTAAGTCAAAATTAACAAAAAGTGAAAAATCGCTCATTTCACAAAAGATATTGTGGATTAATGAGAAAATCATTTATACCTACAATAAAACCAATCAGAAAAAAAATTTTGAAATGCTGCAAGTTTTTTTTTTTTTTTTTTTTTTTTTTTTTTTTTTTTTTGCAAATGATGATACAAAAAGGTTTCAAATGTTGTTAGGATGAATACAAATTGAAATTTCAGTTTTTAATGTATTTAAAGGCGCTTTTGTACTGGTTATTAAACTAAACAGTGCAGAATTTTTGCAATAAGTGCAAATAAAGCAAAATATAAGCATTAGTTGGTTATATTTAGGCAATTGTGCTTATAAAATATTTAGATATATTTATAAAATATGGTTGTTATTTAATGAAATTATTTTAAAACTATCAAAAGATTAAAAAGTAATAAAGTACGGTACAAATTACTTCCCGAAATTATTAGCTTAAAATAAAAATATATGAACGGAGTAAATGTTTTAAATAAATAATAAATTTTTAGCTTATAGTTCTGAAGAAAGTAAGGGAGTGAAATGATTTTTCTTATGTAAGTGAGGTAAAACTCCCCTTGATCTTTTGTAACAATAACGGTAGACGGTCGAAATAAAATTACTTTTATTACTTAGTGTATCACTTTTAACAATGTATTACACTATAAAATAATATAGTTTAAAAATATTTCTTCCTCGTTTTGTATTAAATTAAGACACAACTTTGAATAAAAAAGTTCAAAAAGCAGTAAATGAAAAAATATAAATGTGAAATATGAAATCACTTGTTACCCTTCGAAAATTAAGCATAAAATGTAAAATAAATAAAACACTTACCTAATTTAAGTATCCTGAGTTGTTGGTGGATACACATGCTTAATCTGATTTAAAAAATCTTGGAAAGCATTTTGCGGATTTTCTTTCATTTTCCTCTACATAAATTCACAAAGGTAAGAATCAAAATGATTTTCACATTTGTGAACTGTGCAGAGGGATCTCTTAATTGAGCCCCACAAGCCTTCAATTGTATTGATGTGAGCTCCAGTAACAGGGTCTCTGAAAGTAACACTATGATTAACTCTCAGATGATCAAAACCCTCATCTGAAAGACAATCATAGGCTTTCCAACAATCAGAAATGATTGTTGTACCCAGATGCACATATTTTCGTATGATTCAAGTACCCCTATCCCTACATTCTACTACCTCAAAAAAATATCTATTTGTACCCCTCTCTATTCCCCGAAAACCCACTTATCATCAACCCATCTACCCCTATTAAATTTACGTTTCCCAAATTTACTTTCATCAATTTCAATAATAATTCCCTCCCCCCCAATTTTAGAAGAAGAATTTAAAATAAAATCGATGCAAACCTCCCTTGAAAAACTAAACCAGTCAGTTATTGTATTTTTAGAAATTTTTAATTCGTGCATGATAAAATCAATAGGCAATTTATACACCCACATATAACTTAACATTAAAATTTTGAAGAGACTCAAATGACTCGATTCAAACCAACTTCCCTTTCTCACAGATCTTTTCATACGATGTTCATTCACTCCTTTTTTAAGACATTGCCATATATATCCGCCAGTTGAGTCTCTTTCTACAAGGCGCATAGGAGATCTGCAAGTCAGACATTCATAAGTCCCGGCAAGGGCAAGCAAACCAACACCCATGCACCATTGCAGAATTGCCAAATTTCCCCGATCCCTCAAATTCCTAAAAAACTCAGAGTCATAACTGAAAACATGTGCTGAAACCATCCTCAATTTACAAAAAAGGTTTGTGAAACACTTAAGAAATGAAATTTAAAAAACGAAAAAAAAAAAAAAAAAACCACAAAAGCACAGCAAAATGAAGAAACCTCCAGAGCACGGCCGAAAAGGACAAAGACTTGAAATGGACGCTAAAAAATCCAAATTCGGCGGTCTTGGAGTATTGTTAGTTACAGGAACCAATAAGGGTCAGATATTCAAATCACGTGTCATTTCCCCCAATACCCTAAAATAAAGGTGCCTATTGACACCCACACCTTTTTTAAGGAGGTGGTGGAAGAGTCCGAAAAGAAGAGCAAGGTTTGCCAGAAAATAGGGTTCTAGAATTTGGCGATATCTCCCACGTTTGGCGTCCCCACCGAACTCGGTTTCGCGGGCCCCCCGAACTGGGAAATAGCCGAATTAGTAAAAGAATTAACTTTAGTACTACTTTATAAAACATGCACATTTCTTTAAGGTTATAGTTACTACGTAGTTTTTTACATTTCTTAAATTGTTTCATATGTTTGACCTATTTATATATTTGTCATATTTTAAATATTTATCTATGCCTGGCATGAACCTTAAAAGTTAAATATAAAATGAAAATTACTCAACTTAGCAAGCAAGTTTCACAGTTAGATTTGTATTTCTATAATCGCCAAGCATATGATGCAAAAGACCACATGATAGTTTAGGAAAACACAAGAAAAAATGTAATTAAATGTATTTCCCTACTTACAATAAGCTCTTTACAGTTGACAAATTTTAAGCGAGAATCGGAGGAAAAGGAATCATCTTTTGATGATTCTTTTGATGCTGCTGCTTGTGCTTTCATAACTTCATGAACAGGCACATCTACTGCCATAGAATCAGTACTTTCTGCACTAATGTCAGATACAGCACTAGCATAATTTTCACTAACATCAGATCCAGCACTTGCAACATTATCCAAATCTCTCAATTCACCTGAAGCTTGTGAAGATTCTGTTTCTACTTGTTCCTCATCAGAGGAGACAGAATAATAATGACTAAAGGGATCATTGTGATATAAGTCTTCAAATTCTTCAAAACGATTTCTCACAATTGTTTGAACTTCAATGTTGGTATCAAGTTTAATAGTGTAATCATCATCTTCCATTTTAAAAGCAATAAGAAACAAAAATAGAATTGTAAATATTCAAAATATTCCAGAATTTCTGGGTATGATGTCGATTGTTTTAACACATAAAATCAGCTCTTTCGGGAATGTTTTGCTTTTTACCGGTAAAAATCCCGTTTGAATAGACTAGATTGTTATGTGTAAAACATGATATGTCACCAAATTTTCATCCAATCAACGTCAATATCTTAGTGGAGCTTAGCCAATAGGTGTAAAGCTCATTCCTTAGAGCTTTGATTCTCGACTGGGAGTACACCCTACAGATGGGGCATATGGATTTTCAGGTGGGGATTTGGTTTTCCAAAAGGCTGTCAAATTTTTAACCCTTTCAAGCTACGTGGTACATGATATATGTACAACTTGAGTATGGTTAGTTAATGCATGGTAGTACATAATGCAAAATACTTAAGTTGTTGTTGTTTCTGATACCACTTGGTCAAACCAACGTGCCTTAATACGCTATTCGTATTAAGGCAAAAAGGTGTCCCCCCCCCTTTTTTTTTCTTTCTTCTTTACGAGCACCTCAAGGGTGAAAGTACGACTTTTGCTAAAGTTGATCCTGATAATTTTGAAGCAGGAACCAAGCAGAAGACACATAAACTTGACCCTCAGAGGTATAAAAAATATTTTTAAAAGTACTTATAAAAATAGTTGCATTTAATAGCCCAGATTCGTCAACACCAATATAAAGAAGCTTGTCATCGCGTTTTGATCAGCTGTGGTCTTTCCCTGTATTCGATTAATTTTTATTTAGTGGAATGTAGCTTTAGTACTCTAAATGATATGCTAATGAAGGAAAGAAATTCACTAAATAACACCAAACGAGGGGATGTGAGACTCAAGCCGATTAACTTTGTACCTCATAAGAAATCTCTTTCCAGAAGGCATTAACACTAGATTGCCCGAGATTTCTTGTATACCTATATTGCCCAAAAACAGTCAAAATGACTGCATTGTGAAAAAATAACAAATATGTAAAGAAATTTGTTTAAAATTAATTTTTATATAATAAAGGAGGGCGGAAGTAACTACAATTATTCATAAACCCATTTATATGTTATAGAAAACGTCACCAAATTCTAAGAAATTGTGTCATTATATTTCATAATTGTTTTTCTAATTGAAATTAAAAAACAGTCAAAATGACTGCCTTGGGCAATCTAGTGTTAAGCAAAAGAGTCTCACTATTTTTTTAAGTACATAAAATTTTTTACAAGATCCATTTCGGTAGCACAATGTAGGCTACCGAAATGGATCCTACCTTCAGTTTATTATACGTCAATAAAATAAAATTACATTTTCTGCTTTTTATTACTTCAGTTTTTACTTTATATGTTTATCTTATTTAAAACCTACTTAATTTTTTAAAACTTTTTTTAAATTTACATTAGTATAGAGCTTGTAGCGTATCGTAGCTGGTCGAGGTAAGATCAATATAAGTGAGGCAACGCTGGATTCAATGCCTGAAAACTTCAGGTATTAAATATGTTCACCATGTGATAGCATAAACTATTTTAAAGCTACTCAGTGGGGCATGGTCCAAAAAACGTTGAGAAACGCTACCCTAGAGCAATTTAATTTACGATTTGGGGAAAAGTAAACAAAGCATTAAAGAGTCTCTTCAGTTGAAAAAAACATTTTTTTCTGCAACAAGAATTTTCAGGAGATGTGTGTGTGGGGGGAGGGTTAGGAGGGGGAAGGATTTAACTATTCAAGAATGCTTTTCAAACAGAGGACATTGTAGGTCCTGGTCTCATTAGCTCTCGTGTAAAGTAGAAAAGTAGACCGTAGCGCTCCAAACCAAAACCAAACCAAATAGAGGACGTTATGATCTATAACAAAGAGCTTATCTATTGGAACTGGGTTGTAATCAGATCAATGTACCAGAGAGGAAGAGAAGGAGAATTTTAATCTTTTAAAGTCTAAAGATGAAAAGTAAGTGTGAAGTAAATTGGGTTATTATGATACCAGATGTAACCATTAAAAGATAACGTAAAAACTAATTGTTTTGAAAAATTTAAAACTTTTATTAATGAGCATAATTATCAAAGATATTTGGAAAAGATTAAAATAAACTCAATAATAAATTTTTAAAATGTTGTTACAACCTTTCATAAGTGGTTTTCAAATATCGTTTTAACCGAACGATGGCCAAATAGTACGTAGCTTTTCTGGTACTGAATTTCCCGCGTTCGAATTCCACTGTGGACATGGATATTCGTAACCGTTCGAAATCGCTTTAAGCTGTATGTCCCGGTCTTATTAACCCTAGTAAGCAAAACAATTAATCGTAGTACTTCAAACCAAACATCATTTTCGTGTACAAAGTAATCAAAATTTTTATTAAACGAAAACTTGGTTTTTTATTTTAAATAATCCATACTCTCATCGGTTGCTTCAAATAGTAAATACTCTTTTTTAGAAGGACAGGTTGAAAACATATAATGCGAAGTCCGAAGGTAATATGATTAGAGTTGTAAACGTGCAGAAAAAAAAAGTTAGAGATGATAATAATAAGAAAAAAAACAAGTATTTGAGTCACAAATGTCCGCGGTAATACCTGTTATCTGTTTCCAAAGTAATATTTGATCACAAATTCAAGAAATAAGATCACTAATTTTAGGTGGGAGTGCGTACATCTATTAAAATTAGTTTCCCCGCTTTCATTAACAGCTTTCATAATTATTATATGGGATATTAGATTTTAAGTAATGAGTACAGATTCCAAATGAAATATTCAAACGAAAACATTGAATAAAAATAACTCCCTTAAACGTTTCAGAAAAATCGTATAGTTTAACGATGATATAAGTACTGCTGAAGATGACAAATCGCAGCTAAACATATGCTTATCAGTGTGTCTTATAAAATTACAAGAACTCTCAATATTTCCACCAAAGCATCAAAGTCATTAGCATCAGTTAGAATTAACGCGAAATTCAAATAATATATGTGAAATATAGCTATTTTCTAAAGTTGATGTAAGAAAACAAAACAGAATGAATATTTTTCCATGTCTAATGATTTTCCGGCATCACGGTATTATATACACTCATTTTCAAAATTTAGAAAACTCGCATATTTTATCAAATTTTATGAAAAGAAATGGACGAAACGTAAAACAACTTCTTCAAGACAAAGGTGCAAATCTTGTACGACAAATACGTAAGCATACACGTGTGTGTATGAGTGGAGCCAATATAGAAACACTCTTTATAAGCGCGTGATAAAATACGCATTTCATTCGCTAGCACAACTCGCAGTATTTCTTGATGCCTTTTTTCAGCAATTGGTTAAATTCAAATTCTAACAGTAAAAATTAGTAACCACTTAAGTTTAGATGATGGAATGAGGTGGCAGATTCGTGAAGATTAGAAGCAGGTCAGTCTGAAGTCCAAATTTGTAGAGAGTTCAGTTTAACGTCTAGTAATGTGGGTAACTTCAGAATAGTTTCACGATACCGAAACCATCGACAGAAAGCCTGAGCAAGATCGTCCAAGAGTCACGACAAGCAGTGTAGATTGCCATTTGTCCATTATAGTGAAGCTTAACATGAATGCTACAGCTCTCTCCTGACTTGTATGCGGCCATAAAAACCCGAGTTTCAAGGGTGACCGTTTCCAGAAGATTTCATAAAAGAGGGTTGTTTGCAAGAAGACCTGCTATTTGATACCTGTTCACTTCTACAAACAGGAGAGTCCCATGGTGCAAAGAACATGGAGAGGGAGTAGGGATCAATGGGTGACCGTTCTCTTCACTATTGAGTTCCAGTTCAGCCTAACTACCGATTCTCGCTGTACGTTCACATTTAGAGAACCAAGGACCCGCTACCTGCCCTCTAATGTCCGCGAAATTGACCACTGCGGCGTCGGAGGTTTAATGGTTAGGGTAGACATCATGTTGGATGGCCGTACACCCCTCCATGTCTTTGCAATAGGCACTGTGACTGCTATGAGGCATACGGATGAGGTCTTGGAGACCAATGTTTGCCTTTTCAGGAAAGCAATGAGCAACTAGTCCATTTTAGCCGATAACGCAAGGTCATATAAAACTCTTCTGGTCGATGGATTTATAGAAAGTAAGAATATTGGCCAGATGGATAGACCAAGCAAATCTCCAAACCTCAACCCTCTAGAGCAGTGGTTCTCAGCATTTTTAATACTACCGTCCCCTAAATAGAAAAAAAAAATTTCAACGCAACCCCTCTTTATATTTTAGTTTTATTTCTTTTAGTCCTGTAATTTAGGGTATACAAAAAAGGAAGTATTTAATCATGAAGGACAAAGTGTTCAAGTAGTTTTCTTCAATACTTACATGTGAAATGTTTCTGGTTCAACTCGATACATTTATACTGGGAGGTAACTGCAGTCTATTTGTTAAAATTAAATTGTCTAATGTGAAAAAAGGGCTTAAAATGTTTAAAATTTGTTTAAGATTGTAATGGTGGTTTTGCCAATTCCAGCTACACAAGTTAGCGTTGAAAAGGCGATTTCAGGTTTGAAATTTACTCTCCGTGATAACAGAAGTGATCCTAGTGAAACCACGTTAGAAGATATATTAATTATGAGAGGATATTTTTCATATGTTAAATAAATAAATAAACATATTTTGACATAATTATTACAAGGCTAAGTGTATGATGTGAACGGCAAGCATCAGGCGACGAGGGTATGCATAAGCGACATAATCATGAACCTAGTTGTGAAATGCGATTTTAATAATGGATAACAATGTCAATGCTCACCTCTTATTGTACATCCTGGTTAATTGTATCGATTAACATAGTGTACCAATTAAAAATAGAATAATGTCTTCCAAATTTTGATAGAATTACAATTTTTGTCTATAATATAATTATATCTTTAGTATAAATGGGAATATACATAAAATAAAATTCATTCGGAACTTCCGTTATTTTGGCTGAACGAAAACTAAAACTGGATATGGATATATATATATATATATATATATATATATATATATATATATGTGTGTGTGTGTGTGTGTGTGTGTAATATATCAAAATTATTTAACTTTAATATTTCCTTAAAAACCTCTTCTCTCCTATTCTAATCCCTTAAAATCTTTTTCCCAGCCCCTAAATGTTTTAATCAAAGGAGTGTCCTCCACTTACAATTCTTTCGATACATTTCCCACAGGTTTCTGTCCTATAGATGTAAATTTCCTGTCTATTCCATACGTTTTCCAGCTCTCGCCGCCAAATGGCTCCGCGTTTTTTCCTGATCTTACCACTTAATTCGCTGAGTAAGTTTCTTCTACCTTGGGAAAATTCTTTCTGTCTTCGCTCTTGGGCGCACCTGTGATTTAGCAGAGTGATTTTTGTGTCATTGACTAGTAAAGATGTCCGTTTTAGCAGCTCTAAAATAAAGTTTTAATTAAACTTGTGCCGGTCTCTTTCAGTGGCCTGACTGCATCGTTATTACTGTTAGCTGATTTAGCTTTCTCCTTGCCCAGTAGTCGAATCCTGCTGCGGGCATGGATGTTTGTAGCCGTTCGGAATCGGCTTTAAACTGTAGGTCCCGGTCTCATTAGCCTTTGTGTGCAAAACAGTAGACCGTAACTCTCCAAACCAAACCAAACCTTGTCCAGTAGTCCGGGCGGGAAAGTTAAAACAATATTGGCTACAGGATTATTGTGACTAGACGAACTAATTTATTACATATATATATTAGTTGAATTGGAACAAAAAAAAATTACGGTTCGAAGCCCAGGTTTTTCTAGTACTTATGATTTGAATATGTTCACGTGTTGTTTTTGTTTTAATGTTAGTGTGTTTTGTAATTATGTAAAACATATATCAGCAGAATAAACAATGTATTAAAGATAAACCAGGATTTTCGGTTTATATATTTTATGAATCCTATATTTTATTTAATTTAAGGTAATTTTATTATGTACCCAGAAATCTAAAATATTATGCTTTATATTGAGAAGTCGTATATTGTCAAAATTATTTAAAATGAATTCTATGTCAATCTCGGTAGAAATAGGGGATGTATGTGTTTTTATTGCCGATTCTTTACTTTTTTAAAAATCTCTAATCGTCTTCATTTTCACAGCTTTCAGTAGAAGATTTATTTTTCTCAGATTTCTCGTGGAGTTATGTAAAAAAAAAAAAAAACCACCTGTTGCTTAAGTTTTGCACACCAGGGTACGACCCATCATAAAATTCATCAAAAACTAAAATGTTTTTTAAATCCCACAGAAAATTGGTAAAAGTAATATTCCTCTTTTCATTGAAACATATTTCCAGAAGAAAATTCAGTGCATAAGAGAAAAAAAAAAAACTGTATGATTATAAGTCAGAAAGGTATAAATCAATTTTTATATGGTACTTAACAAAAATCTGAATTTACTTTTTAGATAAATACATTTAGGCTTTTTGTATATTTCAGGACATGATAACTGAACCAATACAAGGATTCATGCACATTGTGTATTCCTGGATATTGCTAACTGAACCAAAGCAAGGAGATCCATGTTTTGTGCTTTTCATATAAAAACAATTCCAAGATATTGTAAGTGAACAAATGCAAGATGATCCATGTTTTTCGTGTATACTTGTACAGTTATAACTAACTTAACAAAGAATCCATGATTTATGCCCTTGACCCTGGATATTCATAACTAAAGGAATTAAAAGCTAACTGGCAAGGAACATACTTTTCTGAAGGTATAACTTACTGTCTAGCAAACTGAAAAAATATAAGAAACATAAGTAACTGAATTAAAAAAAAAAAGTTAAAAGTAATCAAGAATGAAACCCAATGAGGAATTTGCACATGTGGGAGATTCGAACAACTTAGTATTTTTCTGATAATTCCAGACTCGTAAATTCCAAAAATGTTCTCAAAAATGTAAAAAACTGGGTTCATCATTTTAAAAATTAATTTTAAAGTTAAGCGAAAATCACGTGACATCAAAACGCTCAGTGATTGGTAGTGAAGTCATCGTTAACATTATCCAATATTTTCTTATTGCTTGTAAGCGTGCACTTTTTTCCGATTTTGTTTTTGCAAGTTCTTGGAATTTTCTAGCTATCAAAATTTATTTTTATTTAAACCTGAGGGTTTATTTTATCGATCTCGATAGCTTAATTATCTCAGTTTGTTATAAGTGACTGTTCTACCTGGATTTACCAAAGGACAACCTCCCAAAATTGACGTCAATGTTTTCATTCTTGGGAAAAAACCCCGATTTTATGGGGGCAGAAATACGGGGAATTAAAACCCAAAGGTATGAAAAATCATTTATATATTTATCCAATTATACTTAACATGTATTAATATTTTATTCATGCTAATCACAGCTCTACTGTTTGTAGACATAGACAAGTCAAGTAAATATACATATATCATATACACACACATTTGTAGTAACATCGCTTTTTATAAATAGGGATGGATGTAATAATAAAATAAAAATTAGAGAAAGTATTCATTGTGAGACCGGGAATGGGAGGTCCCGATCTCATTAGTCCTCGTGTTGCAAAAAGTAGACCGTAGCGCTCCAAAACCAAACCAATTCTTAGATATTTTAAATTTGATGAAAAGAAATTTAAAATCTTTAAAAGGCTTTACTTAATTATTTATAAATTTTTAAATAGCAATACAATTTTTATGCCTTTAATATTAATGCTAAATTAAAAAACGTATAAAGTTTCTGAAATCAAATTTAATTTTTAAAGTAATATCATTATTAAGTATTTTAAAAATATTATACTTGTTACAAATTAGTCACCAATTTAATCGAAAAATATCACTGTGAATTGATACACTGATATTACAATATTTATATGATTTATCAAACATGTATTATACTTGAACTCTGTGATAATACTCGAAAATTAGCAGTTTTAAAAGTTAAATAGCTCTGGTTAATCAAGTCCTTTTAAAGATATAGATGTATTTTTATATACTTTAATTGTTCTAGATTAGTAATATTTAAACAAAAGCAAGCATTTATTACCGAAAAATGGTCTTCACAAACCCATAGAGATGATTTATATGATAATTTGGGGTTTAATTTCTCATCGCATTTGTCCAGATTTTACGTGTATGTAGATCTTTGGGAACGCTGAAAAATATCTTCTCATTGCAATTAGTTGTATTTTTACACAGTGGCACAATACAATATTTGTAATATGATCTTTAATGCCAGACATAATAAAAATTTTTTTATTATATGCTATACTTTTACAGAAATAAATTTAAAAGTCGCCTTTTAACATGTAAACATAGGCGGTCGGTGTTTTCGTGAACGATGATGTCACAAACTCGGCAGAGGAAAAGTATCGTTTTTGAGAGATGTTAGAGTCCGCTATAAAGCCCATTAGAAATCACTAATTAGGCTCCCAAATGAAAGAAAAATAAGCACTGTCCTGCTTACTTTTTTGTCTTCTATTGTTTAAAATTAAAATACATGAAAATTCCTCATTGCTTTATTCTAGCAAAGAAAAAATTTTCTAGGATGTTTCTGGGATGAAAAATTCTTTTTGGTGAAGAAAAAAATCTTCTCCAATGGTTATAAATTTTTTTTATCAGCATATTACATTTTAATAATTCTATAAAATATTTCCTGAGAAATATTTTTCTTGACATTTTTCCAGAACCATTCTTGCACTTTTCCTGTACAAAAACTATAAAAGTGATTCTGCAAAAACCTTTTCATTTTACATGCTTCAAAAACTTCAAAGGTTGGTCCTCTGTTAAATTAAAGATACAGACTACTGGCTAAGGATAAATAAAAACGAAAGAGGGTTGAACTAAATAAGGTAAACAAGTATCAGTGTTGAAAATAAAATAGTTTAAACAGAGAAATCAAAAACAAAAATTTATAGGTAACTGTAATGTACAGATATATTCAAATATTCAGTTTTTCTTGGTTACAGTTATTTTGTTTCATATGATACGACTACCAAACTAAATTTTTTTTATCAGCAGCAACAAATTATTTTTAAAACTTCCTATACAAAATAAAACCTATACATCATGCGTGATTCTAAGTAAAAAAAAAAAAAAAAAAAAAAAAAAAAAAAAAATTCTGAGAAGTAACTGCTGATTTAAATTAAAAATTATATGCATGAAGTGAATTTCTGGTTGTTGGAACTGGGGCTGGACAGAATCTGAACTTTAATATTGTGATACACTGTTTACCAAATATTGATATTTTCGATATATCAATATATTCTAGTTCATATATCACTCCACTAATGTATCAAAAATATAAGTATCTTAAAATAATACATATGTATATATAAATGTGAGTGTTTATTACATAAAACAAAAAATGTTCTCAATTTCCCATATTAAAACAATATATAAATTTAAATTCTTTTACATAATGCTTTATCTTTTTATTGCATATTATCGGAAACTTTAAAGTTAAACAATTAATCAACTGAACAAAAAAGCATACATTTATTTTCTTGTGTCACCTGATTCATGTCATATGTGTATACTCTAAGTCAATAATAGAAGACTATGTATAAATTATATGAAAAGATATGCTTCTTACTTATGGTAACAGTTGATGAAATTTTGAGCAATTGCTTCCTAGATACCATATTTTTTTTTTTTTTTTTTAAAGAAAGCTATTTCAATACTGCACTAGAATAATTTAGTATATAAAGTGTTTTTAATAAAATTTTTAAGGAAATTCAAGTTATTTAATTTTTAATAAAATGTAACTTTCAAGACTAAAATTAAAAAAAAAAAAAAAAAAAAATGTATTAAATGTGTTGCAAAAATTGATAACATGCAAAGTGAATTTACAACGGGGGTAGAACGAATTTTTTTTTGATAGGGACCTAATGTCCAAATTTAATTGCCTTTTTTTCTTTAGTCCTAGTCCAGTTCATAGAAATCTTGTTTCTAGTTTATGTATCTATGTAATATTTTTTTTCATTCTCTTTTTAAGACAGCATGTTGCATTTGTTATTTCTTAAATATTTGTTGTGGTAAACTAATGCAACCAAGTTAATTATTACCTGTATATTTTTTTTTTACCTCCAAAAAATTGTTATTGTTACTTTTTAAAACTACTTCTTTTGAGACCAACTTGAATTCCACTGTATATATCTCTGCCATGCATACCTCTAACTAGGTGTTGGGGGTATCAGTATCTCAGAAATTGTAATTGAATGCATCACATTTACATCTTTCTTGTGTTTTTTTATTATTATTGTTATAATTAAATCATCAAAAACACAATATGGATAAGAAAATACCACTGACTCAAAATAAAACTAAGTACTATGCAAATCTAAGCAATTCAGAATTTGATGGGATTTTTGATGAGGATGGTAACGACAGTAGCGATTATGAACCTTCTGACAATACAAGTGATAGTAAAAATGAATTTGCCTGCGAACCTGAAGATAATGATGATTCCCAAGCAACAACATTAAATGTGAATGATAATTTATTTCTGTCAAGCTTGTAAAAAGAAGCCATCCCTTTGTGTGGAAGATTGTTTTTAGAAGTTCCACAAACAATATTTTATTTCTTGAATTTGAACTAATTTTTATAATTTTTTTGGTTTTTTTTAATAAATTTTCTGTTTATGTAAGCCAGCATTGATTGTTTTTTCTTTTCCTAGAAGCCATTTATCGATATTAGCACTGATATACTACAAGTTTATTCATAGCTGCACAAAAATGGCAAGTTATCTCATAGTTGGCAGTCAACGAGTTAATCTGTTCAGTAACTAATGACTGAATCCCATCCCATATGATGACCATTTATCTACCTTCAGCTAATTTTTTTTCATTATCCAATTTCTATATGTTTAAGTTATGTATTTCCTATATGAGTCTGTATTATTGGTAGCATACACTTTTAGCCCTCAACCAACTTCTCGAACCCATGTAGTCATTTTTTGTTCAGCTACAAATCGTCACTACCCTTCAACTGCCCATCAATCAATGTCAAAATCCCTTTAGGGCCATAACAAGATAACAGGAAAGAAATGATGCGAGTTAGCTTTGCATAAACTGGAAAAAATAATTGTGAAAGCAGTAAATTTAAGTGTAGTTTTACACAATTATTCTATTTCTTTCAGAGTTGTAATTAAAAAAAAGTCTAATAGGTCAAAACCCAAAATTACAGATGAAAACAGACTTATCTTGAAAAATGGATTTAAAGGAGTAAGAATACCATTTGGGAATCCTGAACCATTTGAATTTCCAGACAGGGACAAGTCCCCCGATCAGATACCATTTTCTAATCTCGCTTTGAACTACTTAATATTTTAGTTGATAATGGAAATATTTATAATTAAATAAAATTTTGAAGCCACTGAAATGTTTCAAGCCAAATACCGTAGTCAATAAAATAAAAATACACTATCCTATGATTCATCCATCAGCAAAAACTTGCAGATTTGCAAAGTTCGAACAATATTCATGTTTCCTGTTTTTCAAACGACGTGACATGCCCTTTTTAAGAATGTTGATATGTCCAGCTCTTTGTAGAACACATTTACATAGCACCCTGTATTTTGTCATACAGGTTTAGCATAATCTATTTATATATATATAACATACACTTTATTGCCAAATAATCCCAGTATAACATAGAGTAAATACCCTTTTACTTAATAAAAATTGTCCTTGCACTTAACTAAAATTGTCTTTTTCAATAAATGTAAAACGCTCATTTTTTTTAAAGTGAAAGTGAATCGCAACATATTGTGTAAGCAGTAGAAAGAAAGAAAGGATTGTTAGAAATTCAAGGTGACTCCCAGTGTACAGAATTATATTTCTATAAAACTTTTATTTGAAACTTGCAATTGTTTACTAGTTTTCACTGATTTGTGAGCGTTTAGCTCTCACCCCAACAATTAATAAATAAAAAGAGTAAATTTTCCTGCTTAATTTTTTATAATTTTAAGTTGTTGCCTTTTAACTCTATTCTTTAAAAGAATTTTGAAAAATTATTTTTCAACTTTTCCTAAATCCTACTCTGGACAAATCATCTTCTTTTGAACCTCATTTTCCTGACAGTGCAGCACCCCTAGAACTAATGCATCCGTGCCAAATGTCACCTTATCCATGCCTTAGTTATGCTAATTTCTGTCACATTAATTTTAACATGTAAAATAAGTCATGATCTAAATAACATATACCCTTTATAAGACCAAATTCTAAATAAGACAATTTTTAAAAGAATGTTTAAAAGTACTACAATTTCCATATGATGGCCAAATTATTATGAATATAATATTACAGTCTATCTCTTTGCTATACAAGGTCTAATGTAACCAAGTTCTATAACATAAAGTCGGTTTTGAATGGCTATGAAAAAAAAAAAAAAAAAAAAAAAAAAAAAAAACTGCGAACAGCAAAATTCAAACCTATTAAGTATGGTACCACTGTATTGCTTCAGATACCACCTAACTGATGGCTGAATCATAGGGTTTGCTACATTTTTATACTGAACTTAGCTGGTTCAATTCTTGCTTTGTAATTATAATATGGAGTTTATAATTTTGTTTTCATGTACTTAAATTGTATGAAGAGATAAATAAAGAATAACTAACTAAGCCATTTACCAATTTCACTTTTCTGCATTACTGCTCCAAAATAACCGTATTTTTTTAAAAAAACATTTTTCTAACTTTAGTGTATAAATTCAAATCAGCAGTCAAAACTGCTATAAATGTTGCAATCATTAATTTATAATTTTTAATTACAGCAAAATATAAAGCATTTTCACTTAAAGTGGGCTTTTCGATGAACAATAGACCACAAGGAAAAGAAAACTTTAAAAGTAAATGTTAGGAAAAAGCGTATTTTGTTTTAATACTTCCATTTTTATTTCATTTCAAAATTTGGCTTTGGTATGATAAATTTTAAAACATGGAGATAAACAGAGTCCAATATCATAATCATGACAAAAATATCTTTTTTCTTTCCATTTTCCACCATCATTCCTTTTCCAGCAATACACAAAGCACTGTCTTATATGTCTTTTTTTTTTTTTTTTTTTTTTTTTTCAGACTGAGTAATTATTTCTAAAATGTGTCTTTCAGCCAATAGTAAAAAATTAGGCAAAATTCCTGGACATATTTTCTTCTCATTTACTGTTCCACGCTTTCGATTAAGCAATCAACTAAGTCTAAAATCAAAATGGAAGTATTTTCCTCCATGCTTCTAGTACAAAATAAAAGTACTAATGAAAATTTCAAGAAACTAGAGAGTTTCATCATTCACATCAATATTCAAATGAATAGGATTTTTTGTGAAAGGAAATTGTAATGGTGGAGGAGGATTATGAGTCCCAACTCTCCAAGTATCCATACATTTGATGATGCAT
Organism: Pardosa pseudoannulata; assembly: GCA_032207245.1. Taxonomy (NCBI): domain Eukaryota; kingdom Metazoa; phylum Arthropoda; class Arachnida; order Araneae; family Lycosidae; genus Pardosa; species Pardosa pseudoannulata. The sequence goes on from CM063502.1 coordinate 97,934,590, forward strand.
ATTTTTCCTTTTTTTTTTGAGTTTTTTAAACTGTAATTCTTTTGGAACATCCATTCTTCTAAATTTGAGTGTTCCATACCTACCTGTTTGCTTGCTGAAAAAGAATGTCTGCAAGTTCTGGAGATGTATAATTGTCTGTTGTGAAGCAATACCTTTTATTTAATACATGATGCATGAGTGTCACTAACACTTGAGATGATTTGCACAGATTTTGGTAATCACTATCATAAATGGTACATTTTTCCAGTACATATTATAAATTGATAAATGTACCTTGATTCTGATTAGCATACATAAGATTTTAAGCCAAATCATAATCTCTTCAACAGTTCATATTGCTTTGAACAGCATCAAACTTTCAATGATTGTTACATCTCTTTTAGGCGAGATTATTTTTTGATAACAATTCAGATGCTTGATTACAGGCCAGAAATTTTGCAGTTTTGGACATTCATGCATTTAAGTATCAAAACTAGTTTTACCAGAAAAATGTAAATAATGATAAATGAGGTGAAAACCATAAAATGGCAAAATTTTTGAAGAAAAAAAAAATGCCTTGAAGTTTAATATATCTCTTGCTCTAAAACTGCTCAATATTTAGCTTTCTCAAAATTCCTTGTAATATCTTCAAAGCAAGAAAGATTTTAATTCTATTTTTCACCATTGGTTTCCATTTCTTTCATTTGCTGTATCTTTGTAGTTCACAGTTCCGAATATATCTGCATACTTATTTGTTTCAGAAACTATCAATTCAATCAGGTTATTGTCAAAGAAAATTTCACGAAACTATAGAGTTCCATCATTCACATCAATATTCAAATGAATAGCAGGATTTGCTGTGAAAGGAAATCATGGTGATGTTGGAGTAGGATTAGCCTGCCTAAAAGTGAAGTAGAAGTTTTATGAGTACTAGGATTGTGTTTTTCTGGAGGTACTTTAGATTTACCAACAAAATATACAGGTAACATTTTTTGAATATCCAACAGTAATTTTAGGTTTGAGATACATAATAAGAAATGGAAGGTTAAATACTTTACTCAAAAATATCTTAAAAATCAGAATAGGAAGATGTTGAGAAATTTCTTGCCTTCTGAATTGGCAGATAGAATAAACATTTTTTAATCCAGTTTCAGAAAGCAGCTAAATTTAATTACGCTTCCCATCCATCCTAAAATGTAAAAGAAAATTTGAATTAATTTTTTAACAATACAATAAAACAAAGTCATACACTTGATTTTAAGAACAAAATACATTACTTTTAAAGAAACACACATAAAAAAAGTCAAATAAGTTAATATTTAAGTTATAATTCAATAGTATTAGTCTACAATAGTTAATTTTAAAATTATAAGACATCCAATCTACACATTCCAACAAATCCATATAAATATAAGAATATTAATTTTAATAATACAGTTAGTAAAAATATAAACATTTTATTATGAGATAAGGTAAAACTTTTATAGAAAGTTATATTTACAAGGAAGAGGAATATATCCAAATTTTTGACTTAATGGTTCTTAAATTGATGAAAACACTTCTACTTTTTAGAAAAATAAATTGATAAAAGATGAAAAATGAGACTTAAAAAAAACATGCTAAAATTGATATATTTATTTATTAAATTCTATCTTAAAATTGTAAATAGTTAGCTACAGAAAAATTTACAGTTTAAAAACTATTACAGTAAATAATTTGATATTCTATTGTAAGAGCTGATAAAGCTATGTCTTACTGTTTTAAAAGAAACTAAATTATTAACCAGCATTTTAGATTCAGTATATATGTTTCTAAAATATTTATTTTGTACAGTTATTTTTAATAACTGTACAAAGAAGATTCTCTTTAGAATTTTTTTTTAATCTTGAAATTTCAAGTATTGGTTTTAGAACAATACTGACAAGAAATAATTTTTTTCTTAAGTAAAACAAATTTTTAATGATCTGTATTACAGGCAACATCTCATTTTATTAACTACTACTGTACTGAAAAAACATACAGCATACATATTAATACAATAATGATGTGATTAAAAATTTTCAATCCAAAAAGTTATTTTAAGAAATCCGGATTTTCATGTATAATCTAGATCAAACAATAGAAAATATGCAAAATTCTTTTCTCTGTAGCACAAACTTCACATTCTTTAATTGAAAAAAGATTTTTAAACTATATCTATTCCTTTCTAACACATATATATATTGACATGTGATAAGAACACAGTTGTCTGAAGAATTTTTAAAAGTAATGCTTACCACCTAGGTTTTCCTTTCTTTTTTTTTGGAGGGGGGAGGGTAGGGATTATTTGAAAAAAAAAATTTCTAGCAAAAAGGGTTAATTTCAAAATTTACAACTATATATTAATCACATTTACTTCAGATGTACAAAGATGTTTATAAGTATGACAATTATAAAAATCATTTAACCTTTAAAATATTATCTAAAGTATACAGTTGTACAAAAGAGTCATCAAAACTCAAACCCTGGCTGTTGTATAAAAATTTGATAATATATTTATACAATATTTTCAGAAAAAGATTTAAAGGTATACCTAGGTCATATGTTTTGTAAATTAAAAGCTTTATATATATATATAACAAATACAGCAGGCGATGTATGCTGCAGATGTGTCGCATTGCCCGAAATTTCAAAATGCCTAGATTACTTTTATTCTGTTATGTATTTGAATTTAATGTATCTATTTCTCTGACTTATTTAATTTTTTTTACTTCTTGCTGCTTAGCATGATTATAATTTACATAACTGTTAAAAACCTTAAAAAATTTGCTTAATTTTTTTATTCTTGGAAGCATTTAGCTGATGAAATCCATTCATCATTCAGGTGCCTGTCTGAAGTGTGCAGGATTCAGATTCTTCTGTTCAGTTTTTCGTGCATGTGCATATGGGATCATTTAACACATGCCATTGAGTTATACACAAAATATCTGCATCACATAGCAAATTATGTAGTGCTGTAATTTGATGCAGTTTGGCAAAAGAATGCCTGTAATTTTTTATTAGGAAGGTTGATATTTTGATGACTTGATATTTTCGTTAGTTATCATTCAGTTATTTATCAAAGTGCTAGATGGTTCATTCCTTTAAAATCAAATTATTTTTGTAATGAGTTGTTAACTTTTTCTTTTTCTTAAATTAAACTTTAGACTACTGACTCACTTATTACTTCTTATTATCACTTTAAAATTTATTTTAAGATACTTATTTTTGGAATATTATCAAATAGTTGTTTAAAAAGTTTTTACAATTTCAATAAAAAAGTATAAAAAATGTTATACCCTGCATGAGCAGTGAGCTGCTATAATATTTTCAACAATTTGCTCATGGAACATTTTTTTCACACAGCCGATGAGGTTGGATGTCTGCAGATAAAACTACGAAATTACTGCAATTAGTAGCTTTATACACCTTTACAGTCTCTACTTTAACCTGTCAATATAAAAGATAAAATCAAAACAAACTCATATACACTATTTCTACCACACATATATATCACTTTTCAAATCTCTAAAGAAATATCCTTGCTAATCAACACATTGAACAAAAATAAAATTTTACATGTGATGTATTTACAGATAAAGTCTTTTTTGTATAAGTACACTTTTCACTAACGAGCACTGCTCTTCTAGTGAAGAGGATATTATGGAATTCAGGGACAGTGTACTACTTCATGTACAATTTTTTACCCTTTGGGAATTTCTAAAACTTTATAAATGTAAACTCTAATTATTTTATCAATCCATTATAGTGCCTCTCTTAAAACACAGATTTTATTTTTAAAATTCTTCCCCACTCATTAAATACAAACCATTTAAGAGTATCATCACCCTTTTTCCCTGTTCTGATGCAAGTAAAATAGTAGTATTAAAAATAAAATAGCAAAAATTTAGAAATACATTTATTTTGCATATAACATTACTAGATTTTAAAGTAATTGAATATCTGCATGATAAACAAATCTGTTTACACAATAACTTTATTTTACTTTGAGAATGACAAATTTAATTCTTAAAAGTTAAATTTGTAAAAACGTAGAGTAAAATTTGATGCACTAATTAAATACTCTATAAACAATTTTTAAAACAGTTAAAAACTATATACCAAAATTACAGGTACATTAATTTCTAATTAAATGGGTTGAAGGAAATAGTCTACTTAATAGCAATAAATAACTTACTTAAATAGTTATTTATTGTTACTTATTTAATACTTAAAAGCAAAAAACAACTTCTTTTTCCCCTATATTCTCTTCTACACTCAACTACGTGCTCTTACAAGGGAGTGAAAGACTTACCAACTTACTGAACTTAGATTAAACAAATTATAAATTAGATCTTCTCGCACTCGGGAGATTCTTTATGGTGAAACGATACGAGTCTACCACATAGTAGTAACTGGGTAATATCTCAAAATGCACTGGCAACCCTAAAAGAGTAGCTCATGGTTGTTGTTGGCGAAACTTTATTGCCTATCTCATTTGAGGTAACCTCTCAGATTTTAAAGGCAACCCTAATACAGAAATTCATGTTTGTTGTTGGCAAAACTTTATCTCCTTTTATGGAATAAACAACCTGAAAGATTTTTAACATTTTTATAACATTTCTGGACATGTTCTATCTTTTAGTGGCTGTATTAAAAGTCATCTCTACGATAAGTTAATTAATCCTTTATTTAAAGATAAATTACAAGAATGCTGTTTCTGTAGAGTAAAATAGTTTAAACTGGTTCAACAAAGTCTTTAAATAAAATTTAATTTTTTAAATTCAGGTTATAATAGTAAAAACCAGAGAAATTACTGACGGAATTTGATGGTGTTTTATAAAATTTAAAATGCATATAGTACATTTTTAATTTGTATTTGTCCTTTTTTTTGTGTAATATACTTATATAGAATTTAATCACTCAAGTTCATTAATCTATTTTCCCCTTTTTCTACATTTAAAAGGTACGATAATCGGTTTTATTTATTTAATTTTTTTAGCAGTAAGTTTCAAGATTATTTACGTAACTCCCATTGTGCATCATATTTTTACTACTTTACATGAAGTTACGCTGTTTGACGTAAAATAGTTAATATTCTCTTTGTTTTCTAGTCATAAATTTACTCATTTTCATAATAAAAATGTTCACGTTTTGGTTTTTGTTGATTTTTCTGTATCATTTAAACCCTTTTGTTTGTTTAAAATATTGTAGTTACAAGTATACACAACTGCAAGTGAAATAAGTGAAAAAATAATTTTTTTTTAACTTTGAGGTATTTATGACTTATGTAAAATTTTAAATGTTTTACTGATATATCCACTGTTTAGTACTAATGTTTAGTACTATTTTTAAAACTACAGTCTTTTAAATTAGTAATTTATATTTTTAAATTGTTTTTTTAGTCACAGGTCAGTAATTTTTGCCTGAAACTCATGTATTAGTCAATTAATAAAGTTCAATCAAGGATTATCATATAATTAATTGCAACTCATTATATGATTCACATATTAGAAATTGCTAAAGTATTTCACATGATTTAAAGAACATGATTTGTTTTATAATGTTAGTGCAACTTAAACTTACTTTTCTTATCTTTTAATTAATAATAAACACATAGTGTCATAAAAGATAGCTATTAACATTTTTTTTTGTTATTGTTTAATTGAATTATAAGTAAAGAGGGAAAATATATGATTAAGGAAGATAAAAAAAATTGTATTTACTGCAACATGCAATTTTTAAAATGGTTGATTTGTTGACATTTATTAGTGTGAAGTCCTAAAGGAACACACTGTATAAAACAATTTGTTTAGAAACAGGGCATTACATTAAAAACAAAAAAAATTCAACACTAGTAAAAAACATTGTGGCTTATGAAAGTGCAATATAAATTTAAGATGTTAGAAAAGGATAGTAAAATTTATTTTGTCATAAATGAAAAAATGTGTAGCACGCAAAACATGCAGTTATAGTCATTGATTATGTCAATAAAAAAAATCAAAATTCTTGAACCTGCTCTGTTTTTCATTGAGGGTAATTTCAAGCTACTTAGGAGTAATAGAGGATATAAATTGTAATGAGATGTTGAGAAAGAATCCTGGAAACACTATTCAGATGGTAAGTATAGAGTAAGAGTCCATCCTCGTTTGGGATAATATGGCAATGAGGAGTATAACAGTTTCTGTGCATTGATTCAGTGGCATACCGAGGGAAAAGGGTGTCTATCTTGTCCTAGAGACCACCTCCAGAGGGGTACCAAAGGATATATATATATATTATATTGCTATAGGTTTTTCAAATTATATTTTTGCATGCAGTAGCTTTACACTACATCCCTGTCTGTAGACCAAATGTCATATATTTATAGACTTAGTCTAGCAAATCTATCCATGAGCATGAATTAGTAGTAATATTGATTTGAATTTGGTTTTGTGAGAGTGGTCCCAAAACATGGGAATTTTGAAGTCGCCAATTCTTCTGACACAATGAGAACCACCATTTTTTTCTGTCTTTGTTGTAGACCTCAAAAGTGGATATTTTCACAAAATTTAACTATTATATGCTATGAAAAAAAAATTAAGTAATTGGGATTAACTAACTCTATTTGGCAAGTTATCCTGTTTAGCATGATCCAAGGTAGCATTGCATTCACACAAAAATTTACAGATTAAAATAGGCTACTTAAAATTATGAACTATCCTATAATGAAAAAGCATTTTAAAGTCTTATTTTAATTTACACACTATCTGTTAGAGTACTGTATATAAATTTTCTAAAACTATTAACATCTAATTGGGCATTCAAGCTACGACAATTAATTAGTTGGTATGCATAATAACATGTATAAACACCACAACTTATTGAATTAGTTTGAAGAATATGCTCAGGAGATATCATTTTCCACAGAAATTTACAATTAAAGTAGATGTTAAATACATTACTCCACTTTAAAATAATATTATTGTAACAATTATTGATAGTGTCGCTTAACAGATCTAATACATTAAATACTTTTTGAGTTACATCAGCAATTATTAATGTCCAGTGGGAATTTAAACGTATCGGCATAATAACATATTTAGTAAAGTTAAGAGGATATTGTAAATGTAACATATTAGATCTACCATGATTAATATATTGTGTTATAACAGAATCTAAAAATAATATATTTCGACTACCATTTAAAACTTTACTAATAAGAGCATTTACAACATTATCATATAACCAACCTTTCTTAAAATCTGATGCAAATGACTTTAAATAATTTTCCTCAACATTAGAAATATGTGGGTCTAGAGATTTTAGTTCTAAAATGCTTAAATTATACTCATTAACTTTTAAAACTGGTGATAATATGTTTTCATTCAGGTTAAGTGCTGGTAAAATATCACATTTTTCAGAGCTTTTAGAAACTATCTTTTGTGATACAGATTTAAATCGTTTTGGAGGAGAGTCACAAGTATCATTACCTGTTGGCAAAATTGATTTTAAATTATCCTCTCTTCTTATTAAAAATAAGAAACGTAAATCACCTTGCACTTCTCCTAAGAAGTACAAGGTGATTTACGTTTCTTATTTTTTTTAAAGCTTTTAATCGGAGCAATCTTTAAATTCTGGGATTTTACTGTTAATTTAGAGTTTGGCTTTTTTTTAACAAGGGGCAATTAAACCATACATACTACTTAAAGTCGATTAGAAATGGCAGTGCCTATCCATGCCTGCAGTGGTGTTTAAACATGCAGACTCCGGGTGCGCCTTACCGGTTCCCCCATTATTCGGATGTCTTTTTTTTATCGTTTTTAACCCTATAATTATAAGTATTTCTGTGATTTTGTAACACATACTTTATTATTTTATATATTAATAATTAAAACCTTTTCATATATGAAAAAGATAACTTTTTAAAAAAATTTTTGTCAGACAAGCTCATGCAATATTAAACAATAGGATGGAGACAATTTTAAACAATAGGTACTTTGGCTACAGCTTAGGTAATCACCAAAAGTAAGCTTTATATAGCTTAGGGCTTGAGCAAGTGTAAATCACGCTTTGAATTAAAAAATTTAAAGTAAATAATTTTTTAATTAAAAACAAAATTAGCTGGAAGATATTTCAAACATTGATAACACTTAAAAAATAATGTAGTGAGTGATCACAAAATTTTCTTCAAAAATTTATAATGAAATAATTTGGAACTGGATTTATTTATTGATATATTTATGGCAGACTCATATGGCCCAGGTAATATTCTAAAAAATAAAATGTACAGGTCAAAAATTATCCAAAATTCTCATGCAAATATTTAAATAAAAACAAAATTTTATATGATTATGTATATTTGATCAACTTCAAAAATTATATAAGAAACAAGGAATTAGCAATATTTTTACAGCAAGGAAAGGTTTACATTTGTATGTGGAATTTAATCCCCACTTAACTGCTCTTGAGCATATTTTCCTCTCTATTTTAACCCAGTTTTAATTAAAAAATATGTATAACAAAAAATACATATATATACTATATACAAATCAGTTTTGCAAGGAAGAAAAAGAAGGAAAAAAGAGGAGGGGAGAAAAGAAAAAAACATAAGGATGACTAGGATGATCAGTATTTTGACACTCATATTTACCTAAAGTAGGCAACTTCCCCCTTCTTTGAGGGGATATACTAGGTTTGTCCTGCAGACCTATTTGTAAATAAACAAAAAACAATTTATGAATGCTGTTTAACCAAACTGATAAGTACCTCAAAACAAACATAAAAATTATTTTTTTATTTTATACCACAACAAAAATTAATTAAAACATTAAACTACTAAAAAAGAAAAGGTTTACTTATAGTTAGATATCATTCGTACAAAAATAAATAAAACCCATATTACTCTTTTATATGTTTTAAAATAATTTTATTATTTAATATATATGTAATAATAAAAATAAAAAAAGTATCATAAAACACTCAAAATAAAAATGTCATTACTTTTAAAGCCTGCATTTTTAACTAATTGTAAGCTTTCTTTGAAATTGATGCAAATTCCAGTCAAGAATTGTAGGTTGATGAACCAAATGATGGACATAGGGTTAGAGTGCTGATCTTTGGGGATTTGAATTCCACACATGGATGTTTGGAGCTGTTCGGAATCGACTTTGAGAAGTAGGTTGTGGTGTCATCAGCCCTTGTGTTGAGAAAAAAAAGATCATAGCACTTTAAAACAAACTACTTTAGGTCGATGGACATTGTACAAATAGGGATGCAACAGTTATCTGGCCAACATACTGCATCCGGCATATCTGGCCACTATATGGGATAATTGGCACTAGCTGGATATTGCAATTATCTAGCAGTACATCCGACCAAAAATTATACACTGAGAAATAAGATAAATATAAAAAAAAAACTGTTAAAGTGTTAAACAATATACTATATGAAACAATGAGTATAAGTATTTTGGAGCATTATGTAAAAAAGCTTTATGGAAAAAATTTTGTTTATTTATACATTTCATTACAAAAAATCATAAATCATTCTTTTTTTCAGTCTCAACTACAAAATTGTGTTCTTGTAGCTGAGAACACAATAGACAAAACATACTTTTTTAGAGGATAGAAGAATAAGACAAAAAAAAAAAAAAATGTGGGAATATGTTCTTGAAAATTTCTTGCACAAACATTAAGAACCATTAAAGAAGAAAGGTTAAGGACTATTAAAAATGCTTTTATTCAGATTTGATTTTTTTTAATTAAATAATGTTGAATTGAGATATTCAGTACTGAAATTTAAAATAAAGAAAAAATTTAAAATGAATTATAGTACAAATAGTTGACTATTTAAAATATATAAAAGGTGAGAAACATGCTACAATTTGGTTGCAAAAATAAAGTACATAAAGCTGATTTATTTAACATAAATTAAAAAAAAAAAAATTGCAAAACATACAGACATCTGGTTGAAATTCTAGCCAGATATCTAGTATCAGGCTAAATTGACATCTGTTACATCTCTACATACAATAATAGAAAACAATCACTTTTACTGGGTAGTTTACTTCAGAGTGGTGTACTTTTCTGCTGTACAAGGGCTAATGAGATTGGGACCGTCTGTTTAAAGCAGATTCCAAACAGTTAAAAACATCTATGCTAGCATGGAATTCAAACCTATAAATTCAGATACCAAAGAGAAGCACCTATCATTTGGCCATCAACCAGCCTCTTTTAGTGGATAACACAAGAAACATGTTTTAAATTTTCATAATTGCTCTACAACCCTTTCTGGTCTTTGTATATATGAAATAGATCATTGACAAGTTACTTATGCATTTTCTAATTTTTACTTTTATGATTAAGGCATGTTTACTATTTCAGATATATTTATTCTTATTGAAGACATTTTGAAGATTACAATTAAATTGCTTTATTAAATATAAAATAGATAATGAAGAGCAATTTCTACATAGTAATATAAAAGGAAATATTAAGCTGCATGTAGAGAACAGGCAAAAAATTGGCTTCATCAGGTCAGGTTAAAATGTCATCTAACAATGAATTAATAAATATAAAAATTACGGAAGAAATTTAAATTTAGAACATTTTATCGAAGACTAACACACACACACAAAAGACAGAATCAGTATAAACAAAATAGACAGTTTTACAGTAGACAATCTTTTTTAAGCATACTGGCCTGTCATGAAAATAAAAATCCACAATAAATAAAACCTCTTAGGAATAATGATTTTCTGCCTCTTTTTCGACATAAAAACTAATAATTTAAGTTGAAAATATTAAATAACATATGAAACATGTGTAACATTTAAAATGGAAACGAGAATACAAACTCACATTGATGCAATTATTAATTATTCCCAATATCTACAGGTATATTTGTTTCCATTATACCTGATCGTACTAGTAAATCACTACTTATAAAAGCATTTGTTTAGTAAATAAGTACAATAAGTACATCTAAAAGTATAGGCTAGAATTTATTTTTATTTTTGTATGTTTTAATTGTATAAAGATTACTGCCTAATAAGGAATTCAAAATAAGTGTCCTAATGTCAATTAGATATAAAACTAAATATATTTCTATTAAAACAGATAAAATTGAAAACTATTACCGTACAACTTAACACCGGTTTCGCCATCTTACTTACCCCACGATCCCACGATATATTTTTCGCCATTTAGAAACGCCTAAGCGCCAACTGCGCATTGATCTGAAAAATATTATGATCTGCACATTACCCTCTCCTCGAAGGAAGCCAGAAAATATTTTTCGCCAACGCCCAAAGCGCCAAGCGATTTTTTGACACCTTACCCAAGGGCAATGATGAACAACCAATGTACATCGAGTCTTCTACAATAACGAGAAAAAATTGCTAACCATTTTAAGCTATGGTAACCCTAGTAAGGGTATGGTTGTTATATCTTGCTCTGTATCAGTATTTTGGCAGTTTAGGACAAATTATGTATCTACAAAATTCATTTGTTGATATGTTACTCGGGAAGATGTGTTTATTTACATAGTATTTAAAACTAGTACGCACGTACGACCTATGTTTACTAACCGATCGTAAAGGATAAATAAGTTAAACCTTGTTAATTTTTATTTATATTCTATTAAGTAAAAATAATATACTGTGTATAAATAGAAATTAAAATTATTGTTACTTAATTTTTACGATGTTTTTTAACTTTATATATTTTAGTAGTAATGCTAAAGTTACGTTGAAACATTAATAGAATATTTAAGAATACATATCACTTTACAGGTTCAGATAAAAATTAGGACAATTAATTGTAATACGTATCAAAATCAATATTTTAAATGTTACATTCTATTAATGTTATTCAAAGTTAAGTATAGAACATTTAAAACATGTGACAGATAAATTTTTAAAACTGTATTTCAATTTAATTAGGAATTACAGTTGTATCTATTTAATACAGAACATTTTTAATATAACATTGTATTTTTTAATTCAGTGTGTATTATTGAAGATTATTTTCCATTTAATATTGAGTTTCTAACAATATATATTATGTACTTGTTAAGTACTGAATTCCCAAATTTAATAAGGTAAAGAGACTAAGACATCTTTTTTCACATAAACGTTTATTTTACTGATTACAATATTTTGTTTGAGTATATCTTAAGGGAAAAGTGAAATTAGTTACTAAATTAAAATAAGCCTAACAAACTTTAAAAAAAAAATAAATAAATAAAAGAATATTAAAATATTAAAGTTTGAGGACATATTTACTGATAAGGTGAAATTGAACTTAAAATTGAAAATTGTCAGACAAGGAATATAATTTAAATCTATCGTTAAAGGTTTTATATCAATCACAGATGTGGAGGCCCTGGGAAATGTCCTAAAAGAGCCCAAGCATTACGGTTATAAGCCTTGCTTAGAAAGCTGAGCCTTCATAAATGATGATATTTAATGTAAATCCAAAAATATATATAACTATTTACTAATATATAACTATTGTTTTTATTTGTGTATTGGATTCAATCTATGGCAACATTAAAAATGTTATTTTCTAGTTTAATCACAAGCATCTAGGGAGAGGAATAATCTTTTTGATAGAAGTGTGAAAACTATTTGCTACCTATTACTTTCATAACAAATTTTTACCAAAAAGCTGAATTCAAGAGGTGACCTCGTGGGCCACTCTGCGTAAACACGACGACAGTACTGAATTCCCAAATTTAATAAGGTAAAGAGACTAAGACATCTTTTTTCACATAAACGTTTATTTTACTGATTACAATATTTTGTTTGAGTATATCTTAAGGGAAAAGTGAAATTAGTTACTAAATTAAAATAAGCCTAACAAACTTTAAAAAAAAAATAAATAAATAAAAGAATATTAAAATATTAAAGTTTGAGGACATATTTACTGATAAGGTGAAATTGAACTTAAAATTGAAAATTGTCAGACAAGGAATATAATTTAAATCTATCGTTAAAGGTTTTATATCAATCACAGATGTGGAGGCCCTGGGAAATGTCCTAAAAGAGCCCAAGCATTACGGTTATAAGCCTTGCTTAGAAAGCTGAGCCTTCATAAATGATGATATTTAATGTAAATCCAAAAATATATATAACTTGCTTGTGAATGAATTTATTTAATTATTGAATATTAGATTTAGGAATAAACAACATAACTGTTTCTGAAAATATTTTTTATACAGATTAAAAGACAATTTACCAAAATATACTTTATTAAGCAATTGATTAGATCCATGATATTGTTATTAAGTAACAAGATTTATTTACTACTAAAAATATAAGTAGTAATCTAATTGCTTATTATGTTAAAGTGTATCCATCTGTATAATTTTTGTAATTAATTTAAGATTGGGCATCTGATTATGTACATATATGCGATTGCAAAATGTCATTTTAAAAATTGATACCTTCCTAATTAGCTTATAGGAATAATCTAAACGTTTGTTATACATTGGTATAAGTTATTAAATTATTTACTGAAGTTATTAAATTGTCAATTTTATGTTTAGAAGAAATATTAAATATTCTTAAATCCTTAAATTCCTTTTATAAAATTCTAAATTAGAATATTATAGAGTAAAAAGATATCTTTTTAATCATGGGAAAATTTCATTAATACTTTTAAGATACTATGGAGATTCTATTTACTACTGAACTTTTCTACCTACAATATTTTATTAACTGATAAAATTAATTAAAAAAAGCGCTTTAGATATTTCATTTTATCATGTTTGTTAGCTTCTAAATTTGTTATTTTTGAGCAATTGTATTTTATTTTGTGTTTTTGTTGATGCACTTCTGGCATAGGAATTTAATAGTGTATGTGTTTACTCCAAATGCATATACCTAATAAACCTCCTTGAGGCTGTATTATTTTCAGAATTTTGTATAATTCGAATGGTAAATGTTTATTATTTTAAAATGAGTTCTTGATTAATACACAGTTGTTTTTAAAATAAAATCGTTTTACTGTTACCAAAAGCTTTGAAAATTACATATAATATCATAAATTTTCAAAATACAGGTATTTAGGAAGTATTTTTAATTTTTGAACAGCTACGGGGAAATAGCTTCTCACGACATTTTAACCTTTACATATAAATAAATGTTTCCATGAGAGCTGCCATCTTTATTTTTGTTTTCACTGCTACACTGTATACGCTATGTCACGTACCAAATACTCGGTGACAAAATATGTGGCAAAAGTGAGATAGATGGAACGACTTATGTCGTCCGTTTGTTGAATATGGTACCAAATTTCCCTTCGTGACGTCATTATGACGTTTATGTCGTTCACGACTCTTGTCGGAGTGAATATGGTAGGGCCCTTTGGCTTATAAATTATCGTACATTTTTAAATAGTAATAGTGTAATAGACGGCGTTTGTACGATAATTTTTCTGGTTATACATTTCTCTCTCCTCCCCACAATTTTTTTTTTTTTTTTAATGTAAATATTTTAATAGGATCAATAAATATTTTCTATTATTTTATTTTACTTTAAATGAAACACCAGACATGTGAAATTTCTTTACGATCTAAGCAGAAAATTGTGTGTGCGTATATATATTTATATATATATATATATATATATATATTTATATATATATATATATATATATATATATATACTTTTTAATAATGTTATAATTCATTATTTACTTTGGTTTTTTTTAAATGAAATATTCAGTAATAAAACCGATTATTATTTAATAATTGTTTAATTACTAAAAATACCATATTTTAGAGAAAACTGCAATAAAAGAAGTAAAATGCAAAATTACTTCTAATTATCCATAATTATTATCATTAAAGAAATATCTCCAGTATAATTGTGAATATTTAATAATTTTGCATTTAACAATTTTATGTTTTAGACTGATTTAATAATTTGAAATAACTAACAGATAAAAATGGCATAACAATTTTTTAAATTCTTCATTTTATATTCGTTTCAAATAATATCAAACATTAGTACCTAGGTCATATTCAATTTCACAAATATGCATTTTTTATAATTGACCTTTCTTTTATTACACAGTACATATGCTTTTCTCATCCTCTGTGTCAGTATTTACTTTCATTTAATGAAGAAGCACCTCAAAACATGTTCCTTAAGCTGCTCTAAAATTAACAACAATAGGGCACGGGCACTCAAATCGCTGAGATCGCCGGCCCTAACAACCATTCTGGTAGGCACGCTAACTCGTTGCTATGGACGTTTACATGTAAACAGTCTTATTTTAATGTCGTGGTATTTTTTTCAGTTACAAATTTTGAGAATTATTTTTTTGTAATTATAATCATCACATATTGAAAAGAAACTGAATAGGAGGAATTCATCGAAAGATTATTTATAACTGTAAACCGAAGGTTTTTTTCCGACCAGCACGTTAACATGTTTCTTTGCTTATTGATAGTAAGTAACATAAAAAGATTGTGCTTTTTTATGTCGCCATAGCAAATTGCTGGTAATTTGTCAATATCCGTTTCCCAGTCTTTTATAATATATAGATCTATATTACTTATTACAGATATTTTATCCAAATACCGCTTCTGTGACAGTTGATCTAAATTCTTCAAGTAATCATTCATTTTCAGTTATAAACACTAAGTTATACTAAACAATAAGTTACTCAGTTATAACTCTTCAGCACACAAGTGAACAACGTGCGAACCACAACGTACCACCAACGTGCGAAGTTCAAGCTGTGATCCACTTGTTTTTCAATTAGCTTGACCCCCACCATTGTTGCTATGATGGTTGCCAAGTGACGTAGGTACCCGTGACGTCAGGAGCCCGTGCCCTATAACTATTTGATGGGAAAAAGTGATAAAAAGAATTTAATTAGACATTCTCTATTTTTTGTTGTTGATCTTACAGTTAAATTACCCGTTTCTTTTAATTCTCCATTATTCTAATGTTGTTTTATCGTACAAACCAGGAAATTACCGTACAGTTTTTCAGAATTATGTCACATAATTTTGAGATCTATTTTTCATCTTACAGTGTCCTGAAAGTTATCGTACATATACGATTAAAAAATTATCGTATGGTTGGCAATACACTGCCCACGATATATATTTTTCGCCATTTAGAAACGGCCTAAGCGATATATAGCTGCGCATTGATCTGAAAAAATATTATGATCTGCACATTACCCTCTCCTAGAAGGAAGCCAGAAATATTTTTCGCCAACGCCCAAAGCGCCAAGTGATTTTTTGACACCTTACCCAAGGGCAATGATGAACAACCAATGTACATCGAGTCTTCTACAATAACGAGAAAATATTGCTAACCGTTTTAAGCTATGGTAACCCTAGTAAGGGTATGGTTGTTACATCTTGCTTTGTATCAATATTTTGGCGGTTTAGGACAAATTATGTATTTACAAAATTCATTTGTTGATATGTTACTCGGGAAGATGTGTTTGTTTACATAGTATTTAAAACTAGCACTCACGTATGACCTATGTTTACTAACCGATCGTAAAGGATAAATAAATTAAACCTTGTTAATTTTTATTTATATTCTATTAAGTAAAAATAATATACTGTGTATAAATAGAAATTAAAATTATTGTTACTTAATTTTTACGATGTTTTTTAACTTTATATATTTTAGTAGTAATGCTAAAGTTACGTTGAAACATTAATAGAATATTTAAGAATACATATCGCTTTACAGGTTCAGATAAAAATTAGGACAATTAATTGTAATACGTATCAAAATCAATATTTTAAACGTTACATTCTATTAATGTTATTCAAAGTTAAGTATAGAACATTTAAAACATGTGACAGATAAATTTTTAAAACTGTATTTCAATTTAATTAGGAATTACAGTTGTATCTATTTAATACAGAACATTTTTAATATAACATTGTATTTTTTAATTCAGTGTGTATTATTGAAGATTATTTTCCATTTAATATTGAGTTTCTAACAATATATATTATGTACTTGTTAAGTACTGAATTCCCAAATTTAATAAGGTAAAGAGACTAAGACATCTTTTTTCACATAAACGTTTATTTTACTGATTACAATATTTTGTTTGAGTATATCTTAAGGGAAAAGTGAAATTAGTTACTAAATTAAAATAAGCCTAACAAACTTTAAAAAAAAAATAAATAAAAGAATATTAAAATATTAAAGTTTGAGGACATATTTACTGATAAGGTGAAATTGAACTTAAAATTGAAAATTGTCAGACAAGGAATATAATTTAAATCTATCGTTAAAGGTTTTATATCAATCACAGATGTGGAGGCCCTGGGAAATGTCCTAAAAGAGCCCAAGCATTACGGTTATAAGCCTTGCTTAGAAAGCTGAGCCTTCATAAATGATGATATTTAATGTAAATCCAAAAATATATATAACTATTTACTAATATATAACTATTGTTTTTATTTGTGTATTGGATTCAATCTATGGCAACATTAAAAATGTTATTTTCTAGTTTAATCACAAGCATCTAGGGAGAGGAATAATCTTTTTGATAGAAGTGTGAAAACTATTTGCTACCTATTACTTTCATAACAAATTTTTCCCAAAAAATGAATTCAAGAGGAGACCTCGTGGGCCACTCTGCGTAAACACGACGACATAAACGTCATAATGACATCACCAAGGGGATGGAGTCACCAAGAAGGGGAATTTGGTACCATATTCAACCGACGGCCGACTTAAGTCGTTCCATCTATTTCACTTTTGCAACATACTAGTCACCGAGTATTTTGTACGTGACATAGCATAAACAGTGTAGCAGTGTAAACAAAACTAAAAATGGCGGGAGCTTCACTACTAGCTTTGTTGCTCGATTTAGAAAATATTTCTGCTCCAAGAAATTATATCAGGATCAGATTAGAGCGGCCTGTGATTTGCCTGATTCATCATTTATCAGATTATTTAGATTAAATAAGTAATGTGCTTTATCCTTATCGGATAAATTGAAGAATTTTTTATTACCTTTAAGGATTCCGGTAAATTTAAGGGTAAGTACATATTTGTGTAAAGTATAAGTATATATTCTTGTTTAACTTTTTTAGTAATTGTTTATTAGATACATAGAAATGCTTAAAGCATAAAAAAAATCTCATCTATTTCAAAATTTAATACTTTTTAAACAAGAATTATACAAATCCCAATTATTTACTAATCGAAATTTAGACATCATTGCTTTTTTCAAGCAATTTATCTTTATTTACTAAACAAGAATTAAAGGGATATTAGTTTCCCATTTATATCAATTTAATCTGGATAGTTTCGGGTGAGTCAGACTTTCAACATACATAATATCAATTATTCATTTCAATACCAAACATCTTATTCTTGTTTTTCATATTTTCAGGTACTAGTGGCTTTGAGGTTTTACACCACTGGAAGCTATCTAGCTTCTGTGGCTAATGATATTTATATATCATTATCCCAGCAGTCAGTTAGCAACTGTATTAGGGATATGAGTCATGCAATTTCAACTCACTTGACGCAGGTAAATATTTGTATGTATATATATATATATATATATATATATATATATATATATATATATATATATATATATATATATATATATATATATATATATATAAATTTCATAATATCTAAATATTATCCTGTAATATTATCTTGCTGTACTATGATTTTAAATTAATTTTTGTAATTAAAGGAATACATCAGATTCCCAAATATGCATGACCTACCTGCAATAAATGAAAAATTTTATATGAGGACAGGGTTTTTTTTTTTTGAGTCATTAGAGCTATAGATTACACACAAGTATCAATTGTTTCTCCATCATCAAGTGATCCTTCAGCGCATTCATACATGAACAGAAAAGGATTTAATTCGATTAATGTTCATTTGGTAATATTTACATTTAAATTTTCATATTCAGAGCTGTGGTTATATTTTTGGTTATTTAACTTTTGATTTTTTAATAACAATGGTCTACAAATATTCCACATACTGTTAAAATAGTTTTTTTTTACTACTGAAACATTAAAATTCAATGAATATCTAAAATTAAAGTCTTTATTGTAGACATTTTGATTATTCAGCAAAGTATTGAAGTATTCAGAAAATTTTAGGGTTTTCTTCGCAAATATGTGGTATGCGCCTTATGGTGTAGTCACGCCACACCTGTAAGGTATAAGGCTAAATTTTACAATGACTTTCTACAATGTTATTCACAAACCCCGTTTAGAAATTTAAGGCTTTATCCAAAAAGAAGGAAAATGCGGCATATGTGTAAGTCCGCCACACCTGGTAGAGAAAAAAGAAAAAGTATTATAAGAAACGCTCATGCCTCGCACATTCTTAGAAATAGAAGTTAGTAGCTAGGTATTATGAAATTAAAGAAAGGACAGTCTGAGGTCCGAATTATATAAAATTGTGGTCAACACTTCAAAAGAAGACCGGCTCGTAAAACTTAAGCAAAACCGCGAGCTTTTGAAAAACACGATTTGAACAGAACGGAATTTAAGCCAGGTGTAATAGGTACAAAGATACCGCACTTATAGATTTAAGAATGAGAAAGTATTTTCGGAAAATCATAAAAGGAGCCGCGTCTACGAATAACTCCCTATACCCCTTCAATGCATAAAAGGGTCAGTATACAAAGATATCGAGAAGGAGAGAAAAGGGGGGAAAAGAAAAAAAAGAGCACGTTTTCGAGAAGGGAGTTTTAAAAAAATATATAAATATAAAAATGCAAATAAATAAATAAATACGAGTGTGGGGGTACTAATCCAATGAAAAATCAAAATTTGAGAACTGACCACCTGAATTTTCAAGAGTGGCTATTTTCCCAAATGGGACGGAACTGAAGGAGGAGCTAAGAGAAAGGGTAAAGGATATATACGGGGAAAAGAGGAGAGAGATATGATGAGACAGAATGGATATAGTGATATAGATTAGATAGAATGGAGATAGTGATATAGAGAAGAGAATTTGTTTTGTTTAATTTTCATTGTAAAATTTTCAGCGGCCTTTTATTATTCAGCTGGTTAGTAACCGAGATTATGTTAACTAGAATCAAGATGGTTTTTCCTCTGCAGTGGGGTAAGTTCTATTTTTACTATTTAATGAAGTAGTGACAATTGAAATAATATTTTTTTGTATATATGTAAATAGTAAATAAATTCTTTTTTGAATCTAAATTCTTTTTGATGTATTAATGAAATTAATTAGTCTGAGCCGATAGGGTTGAACCTGGGTAACCTTATGGATTTAAAGTCAATTAAATTAAAATATATTATTAAGAATTAAATGAGTAAAAATAATATTTAAAGTAAAGGGGATCGGCTCAGTAGCGCCAAGCAACGGCGTAGCAATAGGATTGGACGATTAAGAAGTAGATTCAGCACAGGAAGATATGTAGACAACTGGCAGTCCAGCTGCTGATAACACAAGGGCTCATAATATTAGATATCGTCTGGCTCTTTTTTTTTGCTCGTTAATTTTGAAGCACAAGGTATTATTTGAATTTTTCAATTGAATATTGATTTCTGCCATTTTCTTAATATTGACTATCTTTTAAATTTCTAATACATGGTTTGAGTTATTTTCTGTTAAGCCTGATTTTGCTGATCTGTTATTTCAATTTCTCTAATATATTTTCTGCTTTGGATTTCAGGAAGATGTTTTTGCTGTACAATTTATCAACATATAATGTTTACATTTATACATTAATGACGTTTTATTACCTATGATACGAACATGAAAAAAAATGCAACTCTCTAAACAAACAATATGTATGGAATACTAGTTACAAAACTCAGCTCTATTCTTCTCAAAAAAAAAAAAACTACACATATAACAACTCACTTGTTGCCAAACTTAAAACAACAAAACACGAACATTAAACACTAAAACCCACAGTGACGTCAAAGACGTATAATACATTACAATATTTAAAGTATTACATAACTGCCAAATATTAGGAGAAAAATTGTGTAAACGCTGTTTGCCGTACACAGGACACTCAACAAAATGCTTCATGGTCATATTGCTGTTACAATGACGGCAAATGGGCACATTCTTCCGTAAAATAAATTCATAAGTATACGTATGATGATGATCTATGACATCCTCCCTTAAATGTTCATTAAATCCATATTTTGTGTCACCCAATGGACTTTTAATCTAGAATTCAAATTTATGTTTTCTAAAATGATCTTTCCTACTAAGCATTTTTTCACAAATAATGCATCTACAGGATGTGTTATTTGTTCATTTTTCATGAAATAAAACATAAACTCAGAGATTAAGTCAACCAGAAAAAAAATCACGTGGTGGGGAATTACTATATAAATTCAGCAGTTCAATTATCTTTCCTAATAAAAATTTTTTCATAAATATTGCACTAATAGGATGGGCTCGTTTTTCATGAAATTAAATATAAATTTAGCAAACCACAAAGAATGGGCGTGGCGATATATGTAGAAAGCATAAAGTATAACCCTTCAAAACTAGATTACTACCATCGATAATGCGCATGCGTTGGAGTTTGGTGCTTTTCTGTACACAGAGGCTACTGTCAGTGTTGCACTTTGCTGCTGGCATTATTGTTATTGAAGTATATTGTAAACATAAATACCTACATCTCTGCATTTGTTTTTCATCTCCCTACAAAATTATTTCTCTACTCTCCAGTTTTCAACTTTAAAAGGAGTAAAGTATTTTTTAAACATAATTTTTTTTCAATAAGTGCTATAAATATAAAATTTGCAATACCCATGATTATTTCTAAAGGGATATTGATAAAAGTTTTCATGTCAGATGATGAAAATTTGTTTTTATGGTTAATTTGACCTTTATAACTTTAAATACTTTTAAACTCATGGAAATTTCCCTATTTTTAGAAAACTAAAATCTTTAAATATTCATATGCTAATACTCTGCTACACATACTTACACTTATAACATTTTTTTCTTAGGAATATCAGGAGTTTTTAAATAATTGTTTGTAGATATTTGAGATTTTAGTGAAGGGAAAGGAATATTAAGTTATCCAAAGGAGTGTTTCAGATGCATTGGTTTAATAGTCTGGCCATAAGATACTGGAATAATTGGGTAAGTCCATAATGATTATTTAGATATGTATGGATTGTTATAAACAAAAGTTATAGACAATTTACATCAAGGCATTACTTCCTTAATGTCCTGTGCAGATATGAAATTAATGTTTTATATATTTAGAAAAACTTTCTTTTGAGAATTTTCTTTTTTAACTGCCTGTATAGCAAAGTTGGTAGGGTGCTTCCCTTTAAAACCTAAGTTAGTGGGTTTGAATCCCACTACTTCCATGTGTGTTCATAATGATTAAAAATTGGCTTTAAACAGTAGATACTAGTCACATAAATATTTGACTAATCTAACAATAAAGCATAGTGCTTTTCCCTCACACTAAGAAGTCACGGCAAATAAATTCATAAATCTGAATAAACTTTTGAAAATCATAACTGTATTTCTGTGACAGATCCTTTGAAGACTCTTTGAAAAGATCTAAATTTTCAGTATGCGAAACCTGAATGAACATTGTATTAGTAGCAATTATATACTTTTCAATTCCATATAAGTGAAATCCAAACATTTTCCATATTTTTAATTTCAGGATCAAATGAGTATTTTTAATTACATATATATTTTGCATTTGCAGAATATTCCATACACATACAAGTGAATTATTAGGCAACATATTCTCCTTTTAAATATTTACAAGCCCAACAGCATGATTTCATATCTCAAATAAAGCAGTTTATGAATTACTGTGAAAATTGGTTAACAAACACATTTTTGTATAAACTTTTCAAAAAGTGATAAAGATATTATAATTAATTTATAATTAAAGTTCTGTACATTTCAAGGTTGTGAAAATAAGTATAAGTAATGCTGTAATATAAAATGAAAGAAAAATACAAATTCTACGCTGCGGTTTAATAACTCAAAACATCCTCAAATAAATACTGCTTACATTCTTTATAGCAGCATTCATTAAGTAATCATCTAGTTTTTTCATTCTAGTCATTTAAGTAATATATATTCTTTC
Organism: Pardosa pseudoannulata; assembly: GCA_032207245.1. Taxonomy (NCBI): domain Eukaryota; kingdom Metazoa; phylum Arthropoda; class Arachnida; order Araneae; family Lycosidae; genus Pardosa; species Pardosa pseudoannulata. The sequence continues at coordinate 97,957,662 of CM063502.1, forward strand.
ACAAGAAAAAACAATTGATATGCTTCATATTCTATACATATATTATCAGAAGCATTTAATTCAGTTGTATAACATTTAAAAGATGTAGAAGATAAAGATTCTGCAATTAGTTTTTGCTCTTGTCCAGATAATTTATAGCAGTATTTCTGAAATAAATGACATGTTTCTAAAACATCATTTCAATGATTTTGAATATATTATAAACAATACATGCTTGGATTGCAATTATAATCGTTTACTGATGTAGTTACTATGATCCTACATTATAAGTAATATTAAAATATATTTTATCATACTTATCAATTCACTTTTCATTTAATAAATAAAATTAAATGGTGTTTTAGGCCAAGATTTACATGAAATTATGAAATAAAGCATAACAATTACTATCTTAAATTAAGACTGTGTATTCCCTATATATAATTAAAAAATAAAAACTTCATAAATGTAACAGAATTGCTAAAAATTTTTTTATTTTTTTAAACAAGCAGTTTTAAAATTATTTAAGTTTAGATTAAATTCATTAGCACTAATGATTAAGTAGGGATAGTAACAGTCCTAAGTCATATTATTGAGGGCCAAGAGAAACCTATCGGATATGCTTCCAAGATCTTTAACAGCCTCAGAAAGAAATTACAGCCAACTAGATCGAGAGGTGTTAGCCATTATTTTTGGAGTTAGTCGAATTTTACAATTATGTTTATGGGAGACACTTCACATTGGTCACCAATAATGAACCATTAACAAGAATTTTTGCTCATAACCGAGCATCTCCACAAATGACTTCAGCTCGTTTACTTCAATATGCATCTTTTTTCTTGGGGTTCGTTTCTGCAGTAAAATTTAAGAAGGGTAAAGAAATTAGAAATTTAACTGCCTTTCTTGTGCTCCCAGCTGTCAAAAGATAACAATTACAGGTATGGTGATTAATGAAAAAGTAAATCGTATTTATTCAGAATTAGTTTTTCAAATTTCAAATACTAGCATCACTGCTGGTATTATAGCCAAAAAAAAGTCAAATGATCCAGAGTTACAGGAAATTATTAGAAGTTTACAATCAGAATCTGTAGATTCAAGCTTTAACATTTCATATAACATATTGTTCCAACAAGATAGAGTAGTCATTCCTAAAAGTCTCAGAGTCACTGTTTAAAAGAATTACATTCTACTCAAATTGGTATGACCAAAATGAAGCAGTTAGCCTGGCGATATGTATACTGGACGGGTATCTACCATGACATTGAATATCTTGTGAAAAGCTGTGAAGAATGTGCAAAACTTCAAAACAATCCACCTAAAGTTATTTTACATCCATGGGATGATCCTGAAACAAATTGAGAACGTGTTCACGTTGACTATGCGGAACCTATTGAAGGTCATCACTTTTTAATCTGTGTAGATGCAAAGTCCAAATGGATGGAGGTACTTGTTTTAAAAGATTCTCCTACATCAAATTCAATTATTTATCTTCTAAATGGCCTTTTCAGTTTCCATGGTTATCCAAATGTACTTGTTTCTGATAATGCCTCAACTTTTACAAGGGATGAATTTCGATCATATTGCGTAGCGCAAAGTATTTCGAAAAAGTTTATTGCTCCAGGTCATCCAGCAACTAATGGAACTCGCAGAACGCAACATTCAAACCTTTAAACACTGTCTTAAATCAGTCTCTTGTGAATCAGAAAAATGCATGATAAAGTTCAAAGAATTTTACTTCATTATCGGGCTACTCCTTTTAGCCAATGGAAAGTCTCCTTCTGAACTTTATTTGAACTGGAAGCTTCGAATAGAATTGGATGCAGTCTTCCCCAACCCTTTTAAAAAGTCGAATGCTATTTCATGTCCTGCTCAATCTCTTTTAGTGGGGGAGAGAGTTCAAGCTCATGTATACCAGTACAATTATAAAATTTGGTTGTTTGGTATTGTCACTCGAAGATTGGGTTCACGACACTACCTTGTAAAATTAGATTCAGGCCATATACTTAAATACCACATTAATCAATTATGTTCAACAAATGTGCCCTTGCATACTCCTGAAGATCCTCCCCACTCGCCAAGAGACTCTTGTATATCTGAGACGACCAAGAGTAATCTTCAATGTTCCCAAAGTACCACAACATACACCAGTAGAAAGTGCTCCAGAAAGAACTTCTCAGCCAATTCAGTTACATCATTCTGGTCACAATAGATGACTCCCTTCATATCTCAGAGACAATCAACTGTAAAAGAAGTACCAGATTTAGTGGGGAGAACTGTTATATCCTTAAAAACTGTTATCCATGCTTTTTCACATCTCGTGGTATTTGGATCGATTTGATTAATTTCATGAGCAATACGATTGAATTCAATGAATTGGAATGTTGCTTTATATATATGTGTTTCATATCTCTGTTCATATAATAAAAAATAAATGTGTGCTATGTCCAAAATATTAGTTCAAGGAATTCTTTTTATTCAATTACTATGGCCACAACAATTTTTCTATTTATTGTCTTAATTTTAAGGTATGCACTTACATATGAGAAACATGTATTAAAGGCAGGGTATAATGGTATTTTCAAAACTCCTGAATGAACTTTTCGCATGTTTCCATAGTTTACAGATAATAAACTATTTATCAAAATTATAACTTATGAGCTAACATTTAAATAAATTCAAAATTTCACTCTTGCTAATATTTAAGAATTACATAATTAGGTATTTTGCTAACATAATTAATTTTCGTGAATTGTACTATAGCAAAAAAATTACAGCAGTATTACTAGAAATTGCAAAATGTCTGGAAAGGCTTCTGAAATAGTTGAATATTTGTGTTGGGAAAACCGTGGAAGAGAGACAATGCAACTTTCCAATGAATATACAGATTTTTGTAGTTTGGTTGGCTAATGCATGTTTCCAGATGGACTATTTTCTTAACTATTCTTAATAAATTATTTATTGCTTTATATTACTATGATGCTATATAATTTTCTAACTATCCTATTATCCCCAATTAATTAAGAGAAGGACAAAGATCATTTTATGCATGTTATGTGCTGTCATGGAAAACAACACCTGTCTAAAGAGATATAACTATGAATTATACAAAATTTATAAATGTGAGGTCAATATCACATCCATAAAATTTGCTAGTATGAGATGGAATAGCTACCGCATAAGAACGAATGCAGAGAGAAAACCCATTAAAATCTCCAATGCAATTTATTTGTGTAAAAGATCAAGAGGAAAATGCAAGGAAAGATGGATGAACTGTTGAAGAGACTTCTGGGGGAGGCAAAGGCCCACAAAGCGTTCATGTACCAATGTTGATGAAGATGATGCAATACCTTTTTACAAGTTTGATATAATGTAACAGCATATTATAGTTACTATATGTGTTTATGTCTTACTCTACGCATTTAATAAAGGAGGAAAGGTAATTGAAATGTCCTCCACATTTTGAATCGTATTTCAGTCTTGACTATGTTCCATTTTAGAATTTATAATGAAATTGATTCCAAAGTCTACTTAAAATTTGAATTATTACTGAATAAATGAAAAAAAAGGTTGCAGTTGTATAAAAGTCAACTTTTTTTTGTTGATTCCTATACAAAAGTTGGTTGATACTTTTTAAAAATAGGTCACTACTCTTTAGTTTTAGTCTGTATAAACAGCATTTTTAAACCTCTCATTAAATTTTGTCATTGGTAATATAATAAAATATAAGCATTATATTTCCTCTTCAAAGCAACTACTTAGCACAAATTTAAACTGATATATATCTTTCTTTCTTTTACAGGTTACATTTCTTTTAGATGTTTATCTACAATTAGTAGTGGAAGAATCAACTTAATACTGAATTGATTACTGTGTATAAAGGACTTGTACTTCAAGGAAGAGGTTTTTACACTTGTGAAAAATTATTGAATTGGATACTGTTCTAATATATTTTTTAAAAATGAAAATATCATGTATGGTTTCTATTGTATAGGTCCCTCTCATAATAAAATGGAAACACATATTATTTAAAATCATATGTGTTGTTGATATGGATAAAAGGGATTTAAACCAGCTTATTTTATTAGATCCAAAGGAAAGTCCTTTTGCATGTAATATTTGTAAACAATCATTTTCTCAAAAATACGACTTAGATAAACATTTATGTTCCTATGCTGGAAAAAAACGATATGTTTGTGATGTATGTAAGAAAGCATTTTCTAAGAATTATAATTTAAAAGTACATTTTCTTTCCCATACTGGTAAGAAACCATTTTCTTGTGGTGTATGTAGTAAAGCATTTCATCAGATTTCACACTTGAAATCCCATCTTCGTACCCATACTGGTGAGAAACAGTTTTCTTGCTATATATGTAACAAAGCATTTTTAAATAATTCCAACTTGAAATTGCATATTCGTTATCATACTGGTGAGAAACCCTTTTCTTGCTATATATGTGAGAAATCATTTTCTGCCAGTTCTGCATTAAAAACGCATCTTCGTTCCCATACTGGTGAGAAACCATTTTCTTGTGATGTATGTAAGAAAGCTTTTTCTCAGAATTCTAAATTAAAGAGCCATATTCTGTCCCATAGTGGTGAAAAACCATTTTTTTGTGGTGTATGTAGTAAAGCATTTCGTCACACTTCGAACTTGAAAGAACATCTTCTTACCCATACTAGCGAGAAACAGTTTCCTTGCTCTGTATGTAACAAAGAATTTTCAAAGAATTCTAACTTGAAAGCACATCTTCGTTCCCATACTGGCGACAAACCATTTTCTTGTGATGTATGTAATAAAGCCTTTACTTACAATTCTAGTTTAAAGAGACATCTACGTTCCCATACTGGTGATAAACCATTTTTTTGTGATGTATGTAAGAAATCATTTTCTGACAGTTCTACATTAAAAAGTCATCTTTGTTCCCATACTGACAAGAAATAATTATCTTGGGATATATCTGAGAAAGCATTTTCTGATAGTTCTACATGTAAAAGTCATCATCGTTCCCATACAGGTGAGAAACACTTTTCTTCTGTATTTGTAAAAAGATCAGTATATCTAACAAGCATGTGTTAAAAAATTCACGAGTTCTTCATCGTTGTATTCACAGTTTAAAATCTTTTTTGAGAATGTATGTAAAAAATTATTTTTGATAAAGTACAGTGCACAGATCCATGATTATCGAACTGATTGCTGTAGCAGTAAAAAATGTCAATAAAAGTATTTTTCTCACAAGTCACTATTTTTAGATTTTAGTTATCAAATTATTATTATATTGAATTTTGATTCTTTATTAATAAATTCCTGTATACCTTATTATAAGATGATTTATTACCTGTATATGTTATTTTGAATCTAGAAATTAATAAAATTTTACTACATATAATGCTTAAAATACAAATTTCGCTTCGATTTATTGCTAAAGAACTTTTTTGTAATGCTCTCCACACTAAGTAATGTAGTTCTGTGTCATTAGTTTTGACCACATTATATTTTAAAAATGTATTTATTGAGAGGTGTTCCTGTGTCCTAGGCTATTAGTGGTGGGAATTTCGGCAAAACCTAGCCATAGGTCCAAATTCCTTACATGCTCTTCCTGGCTTGAAATTAACCCTCAAATTGGGGTTGGTTTCAACACTACCCACCTCTGATGTGTGACATCAGAGGCAAAACTGACCTGAGTAAAATACATGGATTGAATCTCACAAAAAGTCTGATAAAAAATCTTAACCTAATCTAACCTACACTCTTCCAAATTACAGTACACTATGCAATAACACACAAGAAATTAAAAACCTGAAATGGATAGAGGCATCCATATTGGATTCTTGATGAGTTAGGGTTAGCAAAATTCAAAATGAGTAAAGTTTTTCTTCTCGTAAAGTATTGATCCGATTTTAAAATAAATTGTTATAAATATATTTCATATCACATCGAAAAATACTGTCATCTTTAAAATGTTCGAAATCCACCCCTTTCCCCTGTTTCGAGCATTTAGGGCCCTACCATATTCACTCCGACTAGAGTCATGGACGACATAAACGTCACGAAGTGGACAGAGTCACCAAGAAGGGGAATTTGGTACCATATTCAACTGAAGCTACTTAAGTTGTTCCATCTATTTCACTTTCGCGACATACCAGTCACTGAGTATTTGGTATGTGACATAGTGTATACAGTATAGCAGTGAAAACTAAAATAAAGATGGCAGCTCTCATGCAAGCATTTATTGATATGTAAAGATTAAAAATGTCATGAGAAGCTATTTCCCCGTAGCTGTTCAACACAGCTACGGGGAAATTAAAAATATTTCCTAAATGCCTGTATTTTGAAATTTTATGATATATGTAATTTTCAAAGCTTTTGGTAACAGTAAAACGATTTTTTTCTAAAAACAACTGTGTATTAATCAAGAACTCATTTTAAAATAATAAACATTACCATTCGAATTATACAAAATTATGAAAATAATACAGCTTCAAGGAGGTTTATTAGGTATGTGCATTTGGAGTAAACACATCATACACTATTAAATTCCTATTAGGTAAAATGTGATGTAAACATACAAAATATTTTCATAAGCTAGAAGTGCATCAACAAAAACACAATTGCTCAAAAATAACAAATTTAGAAGCTAACAAGCATGATAAAATGAAATATCTAAAGCGCTTTTTGTTATTTTATCAGTTAATAAAATATTGTACATAGAAAAATACAGTAGTAAATAGAATCTCTATCTTAAAAGTATTAATAAAATTTTCCCATGATTAAAAAGATATTTTTTTACTCTATAATATTCAAATTTAGAATTTTATAAAAGGAATTTAAGGATTTTAAGAATATTTAATATTTCTTCTAAACATAAAATTGACAATTTAATAACTTCAGAGTGTTATACCAATGTATAAAAAATGTTTAGATTATTCCAATAAGTTAATTAGGAAGGTATAAATTTTTAAAATCTTTATTAAAATGACACTTTGCAATCGCATATATGTACATAATCAGATGCCCAATCGTAAATTAATTACAAAAATTATACAGATGGATACACTTTAACATAATAAGCAATTAGATTACTACTTATATTTTTAGTAGTAAATAAATCTTGTTACTTAATAACAATATCATGGATCTAATCAATTGCTTAATAAAGTATATTTTGGTAAATTGTCTTTTAATCTGTAGAAAAAATATTTTCAGAAACAGTTGTTTATTCCTAAATCTAATATTCAATAAAATAAATTCATTCACAAGCAAAGAGAAAAAAAAAGATTAGTATAATATGATCTATGTTAAATTTTATAGGTTATTTTTTTAGATTCATAAAAGTGTTTAAAATCTTTTTAAACATTTATAAACAAAGACAATATTTAATACTTTGCTTCCGCTATGCATTTAAGATTATCTAACACATACACACACACAAAATAGTCATATAGAATAATCATAGCATATACAGTTGTATATAACATTTTAATAATAATTATAAAAGTAATTTATAACACAAGAAGGAAAATAAAATTAATTTCCCCAATGCTACAAATGTTTATGCATAGCTTTAATAAAATTATAATTATTGTGTGGATAGAATAAAAATTGTTAAACTCCTTCAACACTTTGTGTTTCATAGTTAATAACTTACCAATGTAATAAGACAATAACAAATCATACTAAAAAATCAATATACTATAAACCGAAATCATTTAGAAATACTTACATTTATTAAACAATCCAAATAGTAAAATGAATAATTATCTTAAAATATGTATTAGTGACCTTTCGAATTGAAACAAAATTATAAATATGCAGCCAAAAGGAGATTCATTAGGTATGTGCATTTGAAATAAACACATCACACACTATTGAATTTCTATTTAGCAAACTTCGATTTCAACATCTAAAACATTTTTATAAGTTAGAATGTGCATATTAAGTACAAAAATACAAGATAATATACCATAGCTCAAAATAATAACAAATATAGAAACAATAAACCGCGACCATACAATATATAGAAGGCAAAAAAATCAAAAAATATTAACAAGTGTTTTCAAAATTTTATAACTCGTGATTAAAACTTCATAATATTCACATTTAGAATTATATAAAAAAGGAAATGAATAATAACTTTTGAATAGAATAACTTTTTAAACATAAAATAATTTCAAAGTTGTATATAACATGTAAAAACTCAAATTTTAAATTTTTTGTATTATACATATATATATATATATGCATCAATAAAGCCCACTTAAACACTTTTTTCCATTGACATTTCATGATAAAAAGATGGTAAGTAATAAAACAAGTACGAATATGCAATAAGTACAATAAATAAATAAGTACAAATATGCAATTAGAAATATACAAATCACTATCAAAAAAGTTTCTTACAGACACCATATTATAAACTGCTGAGTAATAGATATATAATTTATAAAATAAAAAAACGACGGACAAGTTTGAAAATTGAAGCAATTATCTACATAGATTAAATGATAAAAAACTATACCTTTATTCCCCATCACTCTTTGGTATATATCCATAATCATATCAAACACAAACTATCACAAAATTAATAATTATTAATCACAGAATTCATTAGACAGGGCACCTTACATTCAAACTAACTAGGACTAATAGAGACAGTGCATGTTTGTAAACAAATGCGAGTGCTGACGACAACTCAACTTTTCGTTGGAAAAACATTGCTTGTTTTCATTGTATCTTACGAGTTTCGATATGGATCATGTATACAACAAAACTAAATTTTATTTAAGGGAAGGGGAAGGAAGCATCAGAAACTGGACAAGTAATTGAAAATAGATTTTTTTTTAGCACTTACAAAAGTATATATTCTTTTTAAAAAATTAAATACTTTACACAGAACTATTAAGTATCATAATCAAAGTATAACTACTTTGATTATATTAACAGGTACAATAAACTATTATATAAATAAGAATCTAATAAAAATGTGCAAAACCTGATCATTTTAAGGACAAAAAATAATTACATTTATGGGTATAGTACTTCTCACAAAAGCATAGAAAATACATTAGAAATATGAAAAAACAACAACTTAGTAATAATAAAAAATTCTTAGAGAGTTATAATTTTATGTAATCTATTACATTACAGTAAGGTTAACATTTTATTACCATTCTGAAAATGTTTCCCGCAAATTCTCAAAGAACGTGGAGTCCATTCTTGCCTTTTCAAAGTTTTTATCTAAAGCATTCGTAATGTAGATTCTTTAAGAAAGCAATAAAATCCAATATATTCGCCTTTTTTTTTGAAAAACTTAGTACGGCCATACGCACAACAGGTTTTACAATTTTAAGATAATTGAAGAAATTAAAACCACAATAACAAGCACAATCCGTAGGAAATTCAAATGTTTTGCCAACGAGGAAGTTGAGCTGCACCTGACGTCATGCGCTTATTTTCTATACAAACGAGTACATGGTTCTGAAAATAAAACGCAGTTAAGAATATCTACACTGTTTCCAATTTTTTGATTAGTCAGTAGAGTGAAGAAGACTACATCGATTAGTTCCGCTTTTCTCAGAAACGTAATTGGGGGTGTAGCCGTAGTAGGAGGAGTCACAGACCAGTTACTATGTCACTCGATGGCAATATGGTATGAAATAGTCGCTTGGCCGACATAATCCAGGCGTGCGAAGTGATTCTGAAGATCGTCATTTTGCGTCACCCATGACTCTAGTCAGAGTGAATATGGTAGCACCCAAAAGTAAAACAATATAACAATTACGATAGTGTAAATCCATATTTAATATTTATCATTTTACAGCTTCATTATTATTAAGAAAAGACAAAAAAGTAACCTAACGATAGTTTAAATCAAAATGCTTTAAAAAAAAATTAAGTCAACATCTTAAATTGACTTAAAATTTGCTATTTTCTAAATCTGTACTAGAAGTGAAAAAGGTGAAGATCAAAGTGTACTAAAACACGTGTATATACTTTTCTAAATAGTAGGTTACGAAAAACACAAAAGTGAAACTCTAGTTCAGTTCAGATAGCCAAATATATTTTATTCAGGAATATAAATTAATAATTGAGTTATATGATAGAACACAGCAATATCAAGAGAACTTATTGCAAATTTGAAATCCTGCAGCGATGGCGCGGTAACCTCTGAACATGGTGGTTGATACAAAACTTTCTCTTTTAGTGGAGATTCTGCACATACTCGTAGATATAGACGGTTACTTTTATATTTCTTAGCCAATGGTATGTCTATATTTGTGCAAGGGGCGTAAACAGAAAATCTCCAACGTTTCAGAATCACCGATAGTCAACCAACATTTTGCCACATAATATCATCATTTGCCCTTTTCAGCGTTTACCCAACCAAAGACCAACAGCCAACTTCTAGCCAACGACAATCCAACGTTTCCGTGCTAGCTGGGAAGATTAAGAAATACCTAGAGTAAATTTTCCATTGCTTTTCAATGCAGCAATTTTTACTTCAAGTTTTTAAATTAAAAGTCCAAAGCTTCTTATATTTCTTAAATTTTTACAGACCCTTTTCAAAAATATTCGAAAAAAATTAAATTATTTTAATTTCAAACTTATTTTATCCTAAAATAATTTATGTTTAAAAATTCGCTGCAAACGTTTTCGTTGTTAAAGGGAAGAATCTGCAAATCTGCCGATGAAGAACTTGTTTGAAAGTCTCATGCTTCAAAATTTATTTCCAAATGTTATAGTGTCGATTTTTCAAATTTTTAAATTCAGAAGCTTAATATATTGCTTAAAATTTTTTTTAATAATCTTTCTAAGACTCAACTCTAAATTATGTTTAAAAATACATTCTGTAAGTCCAGACGGCATTTTCACTCGAAATATCTGAAAACACGTTTCTACTTCCGATTTCTGCTAAAATAAGTTGTTATAGAAATTGAATTCTTATTTTTTCGATTCATCTGATTCGAGTAAACCACGCCCCTATTTCTCTTGGCGTAAAGCTTCGCTCGAAGGTAAAAAGATGCCAAGCCTGGAGTCTAATTCTTCAAAACCAGGTTGCCACAATCCACAATGCGCATGCGTTAGATTTGGTGGTTTTCTGTACACACAGGCTTCTACAAAAATAAATACCTACACTTCTGTATTTGTTTTTGATCCCCGTCGACAAAATTATTTCTGCACTTTCACTGTTTTCAGCTTTTAAATGGAGTACAGCATTTTTTAAAAAATAATTTTTTTAAAGGATATTAATATAAAAACTTGTAATACCCATGATTATTTCTAAAGAAATATTATACCATTTATGAAAATTTTTCATATCAGATGATGAAGATTTGTATTTATAGTTGATATCACATTTTATAATTTTAAATACTTATAATTCATGGAAATTTCCCTTTTTGTAAAAGACTAACATCTTTAAGTATTCATATGCTAGTACTCAGCTACACATACTTACACTTATAACATTTTTTTTTAGGAATATGAAGAATTGTTTGTAGATATTTGAAATTTTAGTGAAGGGAAAGGACGATTGAGTTATCCAAAAAAGTGATTCAGATTCATTGGTTTAATAGTCTGGCGTTATGATACAGGAATAATTGGGTAAGTATATAATAATTCTTTAGATTTGTATGGATTCTTATAAACAAAAGTTGTTGAATTTTCCTTTTTCATCTGCTTGTATAGCAGAATTCGTAGGGTGCTTCCTTTGAACACCTGAGTCAGTGGGTTTGTATCCCACTGTTTCCATGTATGTTCATAGCAACCAAAAACTGGCTTTAAACAGTAGATCCTGATCAATTAAGTATTTGACTAACCTTACAATAAAGTATAGTGCATCTCCATCACACCAACATAAGCCGAACGATGGCCGAATGGTAGAGCGCTGCTCTTCGGAACCGGAGTTCGCGGGTTCGAATCCCGCTGCGGGCATGGATGTTTGTAGCCGTTCGGAGTTGGCTTTTAGCTGTAGGTCCCGGTCTCATTAGCCCTCGTGTGCAAAACAGTAGACCGTAGCGCTCCAAACCAAAACCATCACACCAACAAGTCAGAAAGAAATTCATAAATCTGAATAAGGATTTGAAAATCACCTTTCTTTATCTGAGAGATCTTTTGAAGACTCTTTGAAAAGATCAAAATTTTCAGAATGCAAAACCTGAATGAACAATTAGTAGCAATTATATACTTGTCAATTCCATGGAAGTGAAATCCAAACATTTTCCATATTTTTAATTTCAGGATCATAAAGGATCAAATGAGTATTTTTAATTACATGAATATTTTGTATTTGCATTATATTCAATACACATGCAAGTGAGTTATTAGGCAGCATATTCCTCTCTTGCATATTCACAAACCCAAAAGCAGGATTTCAAACCTCAAATAAGGCAGTGTATGAATTCCTGTGGCAATTGGTTGATAAACACATTTTTGTGTAAAATATTCAAAAAGTGATAAAGATATTATAATTAATTTATAATTAAAGCTCGATATGTTTCAAGATTGTGAAAATAAGTATAAGTATTGCTGTAATATAAAATGAAAAAATATGCAAATGCTACTTTGATGTTTTATAACCCAAAACATACTCTACTAAATACTGCTTACATTCTTTATAGCAGCATTTATTAAGTATTCATCTAGCTTTCTCATCATAAAAAAATTTGATCTAATATAAAATGAAATAAAAGAACTTATTCTAGTCATTTATACTGTAGATAAACTATCAGAAGCATTTAATTCAATTTTATAACATATTTAAGCTGTAAAGGAAAAATATTCTTCAATTAGTCTTTGCTCTTATCCAGATAATTTATAGCAGTATTTCTGAAATAAATGACGTTTCTAAAACTTCATTTTAATGATTTTAAATTTATTATAAACAATACGTACCTGGTTTGCAAATATAATCGTTTACTTATATAGTTACAATGATCCTACATTAAAAGTAATTTCAAAATTTATTTTATCACACTTATAAGTTCAGTTTTCATTTGATAAATAATATTAAATGGTATTCTAGGCTAAAATTTACATGAAATTATAAAATAAAGCAAAAACATTTCTCTCTATCTTAATTAAGACTGTGTATTCCCTATATATAATTAAAAATAAAACTTCATAAATGTAACAGGATTGCTAAAAGCTTTTTTTTTAAAAAAAAAAATAACAAGTTTTAAAATTATTTACTTTCAGATTAAATTCATTAACACTAATAATTTATTTTTCTATTTATTGTCTAAATTTTAAAGTATGCTCTTACATATGACAAACTTGTATTTAAGGCATGGTTTAATGGTATTTTCATACTTCCTGAACGACTTTTCACATGTTTTCATAGTTTACAGATATTAAGCGATTTATCAAAATCGTAACTTATGAGCTAACATTTAAATAAATTCTAAATCAAGTACATATGATAGGTGAAGGTAGAGATAATGGTTTTTACGAGGCCTTTTCTCTGTTTTACTTTTTAATTTCACTCTTGCTAATATTTTAAGAATCACATCATTAGGTGTTTGGCTAACATAATTATTTTTCAAGAATTGTGTTATCCTTGTCTAATGTCTTATAAAAAAATTATAGCAGTCTTTTGAAAAATTGTAAAATGTCTAGGAAGGCTTGTGAAATTGTTAAATATTTTTTTGGGGGGAAGTAGTAGAAGAGAGACAGTGCAACTTTCTAATAAATATGCAGATTTATATAGTTTCGTTGGCAAATGCATGTTTTCAGATAGACTATTTTCTTAACTATTCCTAATAAATTATTTATTGTTGTACACTACTATGTTGCTATATATTTTTCTAACTATCCTATTAGTCCCAACTAATTAAGAGAAGGACAAAGATTATTTTATGCCTGTCATGGGCTGTCATGAAAAATAACACCAGGCAAAAGAGATATACATGGTTTCTGTGCACCTGGAAAGTCATGGATTTAGACAACGGATTAATTTTGTCATGAAAAGTCTTGATTTTTCAAGTAAAATGAGAAAAAGTTATGGATCCGCTAAACTATCGATTAAAAAATTGAAATTTATATAGAAATGTTAATAATTATCATTGATTGTGAGGCACTAAATATTTTGGCAAAATCATTGCATTGAGTTGTTTAATTCTATATTTACTTGTCATTTGGCGGAAGTTACTGAGTTTGGTATTTATGTATTATCCTATTGACCATATTACCAAGTAAAATTTGTTCACCAAGGAAACTCATAGCAAGAAAGCTTAATGGGTGGGTAAATGTATATTATTCTGTTTTTTCTTAAATTGTAGATTAAAATTTTATTAATATAATATTTTTTAAGATTTTTGCACAAAATAAAAGTTTATCTCTAGGGATACTGTATATAAACATTATAGGGTTATATTTGGCTATTATTCATGGTCACCTGGATAATACCAAAGTACCCTGAATTCAAATTGAAAACATTTTGATTGAAAAATTGCAATATGATTAAACTTAGGTATGTCCATACAACAATTTATTTTTATGTATGTGAGTTTATTAACACTTATAAAGTAATTTTATAGTTTTTTTTTATGATAAAATTCCTGTAATTTCTCTAAAAGCATATATTTTATTTGTATGTACATCAGAAGTTTTATTCATATATACTTTAACAAAAGCTTTTTAAAGTCATGGAAAATAATCTGCTAAATCAGGGAAAGTCATAAAAAGTCATGGATTTGAAACATTTTATTTTGGCAGATACCCTGGATATAACTTTCTATTTTGCAAAATTTATAAAGTTGAGGACAATATCACATCCATAAAATTTGCTAGTGTGAGATGGGATGGCCACATCTTAAGAATTAACACAGAGAGAACACCCATTAAGGTCTTCAATACAACTCATTTGTATGAAAGATTTAGAGGAAAACCCAACAAAAAATGGAGGGACTGTTGGAGGAGGGAGGCCAAGATCCACAAAGCGCTCACATAAGAATGTTAATAATGATGGTACAATATCTTTTTACAAGTTTGATAATATTTACTAAAATATTATAATTACTATATGTGTTCTTGTCTATGTATATAATAAAGAAGGAAAGCTAATTAAAATGTCCTCCACATTTTGAATTGTATTTCAGTCTTGACTGTGTTCCCTTTTAGAAGTTATGATGAAATTCATTCCAAAGTCTACTTAAAATTTGCATTATTACTGAATAACTAAAAAAAAAAAAAAAAAAAGTTGATGTACAAAAATTTTCTTTGTTGATTTCTTTACAAAAGTTGATTAATAGCTTTTAAAAATATGTCACTACTCTTTACTTTTAGTCTGTAAAAGCAGGATTTTATAAACTTCTGACTGGCTTTTATCATTGTTAAAATACTACTAAAAGCTGGTCACAAATTTTAAATATCTGCCAGTATTTTACCAGTTTTAGTCAATAAAATTAGCACTTTCAAACCTCTCACTAACTTTTGTCATTGATAATATAAGAGAAAAAAGCATTATATCTCCTCTTCAAAGTAACAACTTAGCAAAAATTTAAACTGCAGTATATTTTTCTTTCTTTTACAGGTTACATTTATTTTAGCGTTTTTATCTACAATTAGTAGTGGAAGAGTCAACTTAATTCTGAATTGATTACTGTGTTTGTTCAAAAGACTTGTACTTCAGTGAAGAAGTTTTTACACTTCTGAAAATATATTGAAATGGATACTCTTCTAATATGTGTTTTTAAAATAAAATATATCATATATGGTTGCTATATGTATAGGTTCCTTTTATAATAAAATTGTTTAAAAATAAAAACACATTATTTAAAATCTGGTTTGTTGTTAATATGGATAAAAGTGATTTCAATCATTCTATTTTACTAGACTTAAAGGAAAGTCCTTTTGCATGTAATATTTGTAACAAATTATTTTCTCAAAAATACGACTTAGATAAACATTTATGTTCCTATACTGCAAAAAAACCATTTGTTTGTGATATATGTAAAAAAGCATTTATTAAGATTTCCAACTTGAAAGCACATCTTCGTACCCATACTGGTGAGAAACCATTTTCTTGTGCTGTATGTAGTAAAGCATTTTGTCAGAATTCGAACTTGAAAGCACATCTTCGTACCCATACTGGTGAGAAACAGTTTTCCTTGCTATGTATGTAAGAAAGCATTTTCTACGAATTCCAAATTGAAAGTACATCTTCGTTCCCATACTGGTGACAAACCATTTTCATGTGATGTATGTAAGAAATCATTTTCCAGAAGTTTCAACTTGAAAAAGCATCTTTGTTCCCATAGTGGTGATAGTCCATTTTCTTGTGATGTATGTAAGAAATCATTTTCTGATAGTTTTACATTAAAACGTCATGTTAATTCCCATACTGGTGAGAAACCATTTTCTTGTGATATATGTAAGAAATCATTTTCTTTGAATTCCAGCTTGAAAATACATCTTCGCTCCCATACTGGTGAAAAAACCGTTTTCATGTAATATGTGTCAGAAAGCATTTTCTCAGAGTTCTAACTTGAAAAAACATATACTTTCCCATACTGGTGAGAAACCCTATTCTTGCTATGTATGTAATAAAGCATTTTCTTTCAATTCCGAATTGAAAGGACATCTTCTTTCCCATACTGGTGAGAAACCATTTTCTTGTCATATATGTAATAAAGGCTTTTCTTGGAATTCACACTTGAAAGCACATCTTCGTTCCCATAGTGGTGAGAAATAATTTTCTTGTGATATAACTAAGAGAGCATTAGTGATAGTTCTACATTTAAAAATCATCATTCCCATACAGGTGAGAAACACTTTTCTTCTGTATTTGTAATAACAAATCGGTGTAACAAATGTGCTAAAAAATGCACGAGTTATTCATCTTTGTATTCACAGTTTAAAATCTTTTGTTAGAATGTATTTGTAAAATTATTTTTAATAAAGTACAGCGCATAGATATCCATAATTATCGAACTGATTGCTGTTGCGGTAAAAATGGTAAATAAAAGTATTTTTCTCACAGGTCATTTTTTAAAAATTTTAGTTATCAAATTATTATATTAAATTTTGACTATTTATTAATAAATTCCTGTATACCTTATTATAACATAACTTATTACCTGTATATGTTATTTTGACTCTAGAAATTAATAAAATTTTACTACATATGATGTTTAATACAAATTTTGTTTCCTTTTATTTCTAAAGAACTTATTTATAATGTTCTCCACACTAACTGATGTATTTCTCTGTCATTAGTTTTGACCACATTATATTTTAAAGATATATTTATTGAGAGGTGTTCCTGTGTCCTAGGCTTACAGCATACTGTCTTTCTCTCGGCACACCAGAGCCATAACTAGGTCTTTTAGCTCTCGTGGCAAAAAACTGATCTGCATCCCTACCACGAAATATAGAGAGAAACTATATATAAACATTTTTTTCCATATCATATATTCAGAATGAACTCACAAAATGTTTTCTTGATTCTTAAAATGTTCCTTGTATAATAATTTTTAATTTTTTTATCTATTTTTACCGTATTAATACTTTGATATTTTGGAACAATTCTGAGGTATTATTTTCCTGATAGACGAAATAGTTTATTTGAGGGGAATATGTTTTATTTAGATGTTCAATTTTCATAAAAAAATTGTTAAATTTTTAAATTTAATTTCAGGTTTAATAACATTAATAAATTTAAAATTTAAAACGGAAACCTGTATTTATATAAAGGCATATTAGGATTGTTTAGTAAACATTTTGTAAAAATCTATAACAAGTTTAGTCTCTAGAAGCATTTTTAAAAAATAAGAAAAAATTAATAAAAATATAATTTTTAAACACATTGGATTTTATAAAAGAAATTATTTTTCAACTTTTCATTACTTTTACTCGAGTCGAATCGTCTTCTTTCAGACCTCATATTCCTCACGGTAAGGTGCCCCTGTGATTGGTATGCCAGTGGCAAATGCCACCTTTGCCACGCCCTAGTTATGGCTCTGCGGTAGACTGTCATCTCCCTTTCTGCTGATAAAGGATGTCCTGTTTAGGGGTCAAGGGGTCGACTCTCTAATATTGGGGAGTTGGGAACATTGGCAAATCCTGGCGATAGGTCCAAATTCCTTACATGCCCTACCTGGATTGAAATTAACCCTCAAATTCAGGATGGTTTTAACACCCACGACTGATGTGTGGCAGCAGAGGTAAAACTATTTCACCCCACCCCCCTTTCTGGTAATATAAGGTCAAAGGTACAATATATAAAATGAAACTGCAAAAAAGTCCGAAAAAAATCTGAACCTAATCATATCTAAATTTAAAATATATACATGGACATATAAAAAGTAATAAAATCGGAACACTCTTCCAAATTACAATACACCATGCAAAAACACAGAAAAAAGTTAAAAACCTGGAATGGTTAGAGGCATCCATATTGGATTCCTGATGAATTAGGGTTAGCAAAATTCAAAGCGAGTAGTTTGTCTTCTCCTAAACTACTGATGCGATTCTAAAATAAATTGTTATAAATGTGCTTCATATCACATCAAAAAATACTGTCTTCTTCCACCCCTTCGTCCACCCCTTCTCCCCGTTTCGAACATTTAATGCCATTATTTCAAGCCCTATTTTCCCTGATTGAAGGCTAGTCTCACCAATATCGTTTAATGGCTAACCGTGGTAACGGATGGCTCCAACCTATGGTGGGATGTAGTTTTCCGTTTAAACAGAGAATAATCGCAGTTAGCTGTTAAACGACTTTGGTGAGACCGGCCCTAAATTTATCAATTTATTTCAGAATAAATTGGTAAAAATGACATCTTTTTCTAGCATTATGACGTCATTTCTTTAATCATTTCTTATTTTAAATTATTTAACCTTATAAGCGGCAGCATCTGAAGGAAATATTCCCTCTTAAAATGTCCAGAGTGTTTAAAACTTGTTCCCTCCTAAAGAGGCCAGAGTCAAAGCTGCCTAGACAGAACTAGCCTTAATGTATTACTGGGGAGTAGCTGAGACGTCACAAGTGAGGTCCCACGTGTAGCCGTGTGCTTTTGTGATCTCGCTATGTTAAATACATAGCCTTTAGCATTTTAATTGGATTTTTTTGTTGTTTAAAGTATCAGTTCATCCTGTATTTGCTATTTAATCTTCGACAGTACACTGGAATCTTAAAGATAAATTTAGTTTTTTACTTAATTTTATATCAGAATATGAAATAATGAGTTTTATCATTGTTATTTGCAACAGTGTTTAAATGTATATGCATATATATGTAATGTTTAAACTGACACTAACAAATGACAACGTATTAAATGTTAACTAATAACATTTTAACAGAATTTGATATTTTTCCATCTCTTTAAAGATTAAAGGTAAATTAATTGCCTATTAAGTTTTGCTTTAGATTATGTTTGCAGTAGTTATGTATACATAGCAATTTAATACATTTAATTAGACTATATATGCATAACAAGTACATTTAAAACATGTTAAATTTTCACTTGGTAACAACTAAATTTAATATTTTTTCTGTCTCTTTAAATATTTAAG
>CM063502.1:97977253-98137253 GCA_032207245.1 Pardosa pseudoannulata
TTGCACCCTTACATGGCCTCTGTTTTTCCAGCTGGAAAAGGAATGTTCCAACAGGACAACGCCCCTTGTCACAAAGCTAAAATTGTGTTGGAGTGGTTCCAGGAACATGATGCTGAATTCCAGTTAATGTCCTGGCCGCCTAACTCACCGGATCTCAATCCGATAGAACACATTTGGGATGTCATGGGACGGCAGCTCAGAGTTCAAAGACCACCAATTCTCAATATCTCGGATTTGCTTAGCCATTGCTTAAACATCTGGTACAATCTGAGTCCTGCCATCTACCTAGGACTTGTGGCATCCATGCCAAGGCGGGTTGAAGCTGTGTTGCGCTCCAAAGGTGGGCCAACTCGTTATTGACAGGTGGTCATAATGTTTTGGCTCTTGAGTGTATATTCTCTATGACTTTATGATAATGTTCTGAGTCGTTTTTGTTGGGAAAGAACCTGGTATAATATTACGGTATGACCATATGGTCTTAAATTAAATTTAAATTATCAAGAACTAAATATTTATTAAGTAACAACGACTCAGCACTATAGATAAATATTCTATTTCAAGTTTTAGTCTCTATTTTACTCTGTCTGGTTGAACTTCAATATCAAATTAACTAATTGGAATAATAACATTGTTGTATACAGGGTCGTAAATACGGCGTGGCAAAGGTGGCATTTTCCACTGGTGGATAGTCTTTGGGGCGCCGCACCGTGAAGGAAATGGGATCCGAAAGAGGAGGATTCGCCAAAAGTAGAAATAAGGAAAATTTGAAAAAAAAAAAAAAAATTTTTTTATTATAAAATCCAATGTGTTTATAAATTACTTTTTATGAATTTTCTTATTTTTTAAAATGCTTCTATAGACTAAACGTGTTGTAAATTCTTACAAAATATTTACCAAACACTGCCTTATTATAATTCCGGGTATTCATTTAAAATTTTTAATTTAATAAAGTTATTAAAAGTAATTTTATATTTAGAAATTTGCCAATTTTTTTATGAAAATCCTTTCATGAAATTCTTATTTTATAAGTATGATACTTATTATTTATAAATATATGCTTATTATTAACTATATGATAATTTAGGTCATATCCTTTGACTAGTTATTCATATTTTGTAGTTAAGGAAATTTAATTTCTTAAGTTTAGACTGGGAAATTTCCTAAAAATCAAAAGTGTATATTTTCATTATCAACATATGTGGTCAACTTAACACACTTTTTTTTTTTTTTTTTTTTTTTTTTTTTTTTTTTTTTTTTGTAAAGTTTCACATGAAAGATACTTAATGTATAATGTGCATACATATTTATTTTCTCTCTTAAATAAAATATGCTGAAGAAAACAACTTTGAAAAACATGTATGTATGTATATGTTTTATCTTGTTGATTGGTTATAAACAAATAAAAATTAGCTTTTTTGTGTATGAGAAAAATTAACTTTTTCTTTCATTTCTGAATCATGACTGAATGCTGCATTAATTTGCAGATTGTAGTAGTAGATAAACCATTGCAAATAATTCCCAAGTGAAATTGGAAAAACATTCTTTGTAGCTTGTTTTTGAGTTCATTTTTCCTCTATACCTCTGACACATTTAAGGTCATATAGCTATAGAGTTAGATTTTATTATTTGATTTATAAATTATGTGGTACTGTTTTCTATTACTTTCACTTTGAATGAAGTTTCCAATTCCCAATTTATTCATTTTGTATTTCACTCTTTCAATGTCTAATCTATATGTAAATTATAGGAAAAAGCAGAGAATGCATATTAGCAATTTATAAGCTTATGATTAAGTTTTTAATATATATGCACAATTAACAATTGAAAAATTTAACTTGAAAAAGGGTTAAAATTTTTCTTTTTAATTTAAGGTTAATTATAATACCTTTTAAGTAAATTTTAGTAATTTATATTTATAAATTTATTATGCTATAAATATATAAAGTTAAAAAAAATTAAAATAATACAAAAAACAGGGGCTGGTGGGAGGGGAACTGATTTTAAAATATTTTTCATTTACACCAAGAATGTTGCTATATGGCTTAAATGTGTCAGATTAATGATCTATATAACTGTAGCTTATCATGAATGTAACTCTGTGATGATCATTAACATTTAGGAAAGCTTCTTACAATGTTGCAAAAAGGTTTTACTGATATGTTGCATGTATAGTTCTAATGTTATGATTGCAGACATTTTGCCATTACTAACAGACAACTGAATTTAAACTAATTTTACAAAAATTTCTGAACAGGATATTTTTTAAGGAAGGACTTTTATTATTTCTCTCATAATTTATAAGCCAGAGTAGTATACAAATGTAGTAGATAGTGTTTTTGTTTTAACTATGAAGGATTCAATAGTATCTCTTCTAGCATTCAATCACCAAATGAAGGCCTAATGGTTAGGGTACTGATCTTTAGTACCAGAGTTTGTGGGTTTGAACCCTTCTATGGCATGAATGTTTGTAGCTGTTTGGAAAGGGCTTTAGGCAGTAGGTCCGTTCTCATTAGCCCTTGTGTTACAAAAAAAATAGACTGTAGGGCTCTAAACCAAAACTAGCTTGTAATCTTCTGTTAGATTACATATAAAACTTGTAAAAGCAACTTGAATGGGGATGATTACTCTTGAGAAAAATGTTTCTTCAAAAAATTTATTTTAGATAACAGTAAATTTTTGAACATTAAAACACTTAATGCAATTTTAAAATAGTCTTCTAATAGTTATATTAAGATTATTTAGAAACTGAGCTTTGCTTGTTTGAATATGAAAGTACAAGAAGTGAAGGATATTTTAAAAAGTTATAAATGCAAAAATTTCACAATCAGCTATATAGGAATATATGAAAAAACTATGCAATACAAAAACCTCTATATAATTTAAAACATGATGACTTTGTTGCAAAGTACAATTTTAATTCAAATGAAATAACAGAAACCATCTACTATTGCAATTTTTTAAAATTCAATTTATGTTTTAGGATTTAAGTTTAGGAAAATGTTACAAAAGGGAAGAATAAAGTTTTTCATTTAATACAGTTCAATTTTCAAGATATAATTTAAGATGATAATGTGTTCTAGACAGGAACAACATAACAAGTGCACAGTTTAAAGTTTGAAAATTTTCTTAATATTATTATTCATCTGTATCTGATTCAGAGCTTGAAACAACTTGATCTTGGTCATCTAAAGCATTAGAAGGTCCTGGGTTTTGTACCAGATGGACCTAATAACGGGTATTGCCCTTTCATCACCATTTCTCTAATCGTGTAACACTTGTATTTTGTTGTGTCTTTGCCTGTAATAACAAAAGAAAAATTAACATATCAATGTTTTGTAAAGAAAATAATATAAATATTTTTAAAAAGCAAAGCAATTCTTTATTTTTTAATATTTTACTTAAATATTAAATCTAATATATGCTTTTCCCGTTTATTAATGACCATTTTAAAGAAATACATCTGTGTATTGATGCTTAAGTTATTGTTATGCTGTTTCTATATATGAAAGTAACCAAAAACTTGCAA
This sequence comes from Pardosa pseudoannulata, assembly GCA_032207245.1. NCBI lineage: Eukaryota > Metazoa > Arthropoda > Arachnida > Araneae > Lycosidae > Pardosa > Pardosa pseudoannulata. The sequence goes on from CM063502.1 coordinate 97,980,780, forward strand.
GATTTATGTACACTCTAAAAATATTACATGTATGCCTCCTACATCATAAAATAAATCTTCATGCAATAGTTGAAATTTACAAATACTACACATGCTAATTTTTTTTGTAGTATCATCCTGTCAAAGGTCATCACTGCACCATTAATTTTTCCCTGAAATATTCTTTTTTTTTTTTTGGAGGGGAGGAGGCTTTGGGTACATAAACAAGGTTCTTAATGTGTCACTGTAAAAAGAATAACAAAGCATTAAGCCAGCTGACCTGGATGCTTCAGTGGATCTTGACATGGTTATAAAAATTATATGAAGTTGCTCTTGTACTACGAAGGATTATTGCTTCAAATATTGATCATGTTAATTATATGGGTTCAGAAATTAATACATCTTACTGGTGGTTTTGGAAAGTCTACTGACTCCTCATCATAGATGAAAGAATGTTAGATTCACTAACTGTTTTACAATCTAATTCTTTTGTATCTGGGGTGTCTCCAATTCTTTCTGTTTATATATATATATATATATCTTTGGCCTCTTAGTAGTTTTATAAGTAAGAGTTCATTATATATATATATATATATATATATATATATATATATATATATATATATATATATTTACACATATATGCATACAGAGGAGGAAAGAGAGAAGGGAAAGAATCTTTTATGTCCATAAATAATTAAATTCACATTCTGCATGCAAAGGTAAAGCCACATTTTTAAAAACTATTTACATAAGCAATAATTAATATCAGGAAATTTAAGAACACACCTGACTGATTTATTTAGCTTTGAACTCCATTAATTTTTATAATATGTTTGTGATGCTTTTTTTGAATGACTATCAATTATTACGAGGAAATTTTATTAACATTTTAAATAAGTGGCAAAATACTAGGATTTTTAAAATTTGGTGTAGAAACAAAGTCTAAATTTTAAAATTTTATTTACCCTAGATTCTGCGGACTCCAAGTTACCAACTAACGAGTGTGAAGAGTTTTCTCGTATAGAAACATCATTATAATTTGCAGAATTTCCAAGGCATAACCTTATAGTTTGGATAGTTTTTATCTATTTCTTCTTGAATCTTGATTATTCTCCTGCGGTTTCTTTTAACGTTCTCAATAATCTTTTCAACATCTTTAGTAGTCTGTAAGAAAATTTAGGACACTTAGTTTGTTAAAATAGCTAATATCTTCCTTGTAAGATTCTCACATTATAGCAACTTTTTTCTTCGACCCCTTGGAAATTCTATGTGTAAAAAATAACTTTATGTTAGAGTTAGAAGAAAATATTTTTTTTATATGTAAAAATATAATAAACTCATATTCTGCACAGACTCATAAATCTGGTTATTTCTAGAGAGGTGTTTTATCTTTCTCATATGAACCAGTTTACAGCATTTAATATAGAGAGACACATAAGTAGATCTATATCAAAATAAATATATATATGTAACACATGTCTATAAAGGTATATATACATATTTTGAACAAAAATGTAAATTAAGAGATTTTTAAAAAACTTTTTGAGGAAGAAGAATGATTCTTGTAAAAATTAAAAGAAAAGGCTTGTCTGGTTTATTGAGCTAAATGTTCCTGCTTTGTAATTTATCATTGATATTTTGCTAATAACTCAGTATCATCTAACTCATTTCAACACACTCATTTTTTTAACTCAGTTAACTTTTGTTGCTAATCTATTCGTACTTTGTTAATGGTTCTAATATTCAGAATGAATATATTAGATTCATTTAAAAAAAAGCTTTAAAATTTTATAGTTTTTGAAAATATATCATTTAAATAATATGTCCTTTGTCTTTAAATTTCACTAACCTTTGGTTTTGATGCCTCATCCATATTCTCACTTTCAGTCTTCATAGATAAAGGAATTTTAGTAACTGTTTTGCATTCCATTTCTTCTTTTATATGGGGAGTGTTTTCTTCTGTATCTGCCTATATACATATAATATTAAATACTGTCAGAGAAACATTTTTATTACTTTGTTAATTTAATTGAAGGCTGAATAAATAAGTTCAAACATGTGAATATGCATCTTTAAGGATTTATGTTATATATATATATATATATATATATATATATATATATATATATATATATATATATACAAAGATATGTAGAAAGATATTGTTTCATATTCTGTATGGAATCAAAGGTTAAGATTTAAAAAGACATTTTTTCTAACACTCAAGTTATTCTTGTCATAAATAGCCCTATCTAATTTCTTTAACTCAGCTACCTTTTTTTGGTAATTTATTAATTCTTTTGTTAATGGCTCTATTATTCAGTATTAATAATTGTGATTCATCTTAAAAAAAAAAGCTTTAAAATTTTAAAGTTTTTAAAAATTTACCATTTAAATAACCTGTCTTTTGTTTTTAAATTTCTCTTACCATTGTTTTTGACACCTTATCCAAATTCTCAGTTGCAGTCGTAATAGATGAAGGAATGTTAGATTCACTAACTGTTTTACAATCTAATTCTTTTGTATCTGGGGTGTCTCCAATTCTATTTGCTTATATATATATATATATATATATATATATATATATATATATATATTTGGCCTCTTAGTAGTTTTATAAGTAAGAGTTCATTATATATATATATATTTACACATATATACATACAGAGGAGGAAAGAGAGAAGGGAAAGAATCTTTTATGTCCATAAATATTTAAATTTACATTCTGCATGCAAAGGTAAAGCCACATTTTTTAAAACTCTTTACATAAGCAATAATTAATATCAGAAAATTTAAGAACACACCTGACTGATTTATTTAGCTTTGAACACCATTAATTTTTACAATATATTTGTGATGCTTTTTTTGAATGAATATCAATTATTACGAGGAAATTTTATAAACATTTTAATTAAAGGGCAAAATACTAGGATTTTTAGAATTTGGTGTAGAAACAAAATCTAAATTTTTAAATTTTATTTACCCTAGATTCTGCAGACTCCAAGTTACCAACTAACGACTGTGAAGTATTTTCTTGTATAGGAACATCATTATAATTTGCAGAATTTCTCATGCATAACCCTGTGTTTTGGAAAGATGTACGGATTTCTTCATGAGTCTTGATTATTTTGGTGCGGTACCTTTCAATGTCCTCAATAATCTTTTCAACATCTTCAGTAGTCTGTAAGAAAATTTAGGACACTTAGTTTGTTAAAATAGCTAATAACTTCCTTGTAAGATTCTCACATTATAGCAACTTTTTTCTTCGACCCCTTGGAAATTCTATGTGTAAAAAATAACTTTATGTTAGAGTTAGAAGAAAATATTTTTTTTATATGTAAAAATATATAAACTCATATTCTGCACAGACTCATAAATCTGGATATTTCTAGAGAGGTGTTTTATCTTTCTCATATGAACCAGTTTACAGCATTTAATATAGAGAGACACATAAGTAGATCTATATGTAACACATGTCTATAAAGGTATATATACATATTTTGAACAAAAATGTAAATTAAGAGATTTTTAAAAAACTTTTTGAGGAAGAAGAATGATTCTTGTAAAAATTAAAAGAAAAGGCTTGTCTGGTTTATTGAGCTAAATGTTCCTGCTTTGTAATTTATCATTGATATTTTGCTAATAACTGAGTATCATCTAACTCAGTGTTTCTCAACCTTTTAGCGTTCACGGCCCAATTTTCAATCATAATTTTCATCGCGCCCCCCTCCCCACCGCGTACAATAAAATGTATACAATAATAATGTATTTTGAGCATTATGGCGCTAAACCTGCACTACAACCTTAATTTTAAACTTTGCAAATTACCAAGAATACGGAAATTTATTGACATTTTGCAACACTGATACTCAGCATTGAAAAAACAATAATCCTATGCCTTTTTATCGCTCTTGCGTCCCGCCATGTCGGGCATTCTCACGGTTTCGCGAGAAGTTTCGATTTGTCTGGAATTTGTCTGGTCAGCTTAAAAGTTGCGCAGATGTGAACAAATGTTTTCTCATAGGGAGAAGGAGAAAGTTCTATGACGCCAATTTCAATTCCAGACAATCTCATTCGAGTCGATCCTTCTTATCGCTATTGAATCTATTCTTAATGTGTATGTTATATATATTTTCGTGTAATTGCAATTCACGGTATTAAATATTCACGGCAGCAGACTTATGCAGAATCATGGATAAATTTTTAAGCGGGCGTAAGCGAGCATTAGACGATAGACAAGCATCAACAAACGAGCGTGGTTCCGAAAATAAAATCAAGAAAATATTCTCAAGAATACTTAAATTTTGGGTTCACGAGTACTGAAGTAAATGAAGAAGAAAGGCCCCTGTGTATCATTTGCTCAAAAATGTTGGCGGCAGACAGCATGAAACCTAATAAACTTAAACGATATTTGGAAACTCTTCATAGTGAGTACGTAAACAAACCCAGAGAATACTTCGAATTAAAATTAAAATCACATGAAAAGCAAAAATCATTGTTAAAAAAACTTTGTCTGTGAATGAAAAAGCTTTAATTGTCTCTTACAAAGTTTGATATAAAATAGCCAGATGTAAAAAGCCTCACACCATTGGTGAAGAGCTTATTTTGCCAGACGCAATTGAGATTGTAGAAATTATGTTTGGAGATAATTTTGCAAAACAATTGCAGTCTATACCTGTTTCAAATGATACTGTTGCCCGTCGAATTGCTGATATAGCTGAAGATGTAGAGTGTCAGCTTTTGTCGAATTTGCGTGACAAATTGTTTTCAATACAACTCGATGAGGCAACAGATAGTAATAAAGATGCTCATTTCATTGCCTATGTTAGATTTTGTGATGATTTGTCAGTAGTAGAAGAATTACTTTTCTGCAAACCAATAGAACTCAAAGCAACAGCACTCGCATTATTTGCTATCTTAAATGATTTTATGAACGAGGCAAACATAGAATGGAAAAATTGCGTCGGAATAGGCACCGATGGTGCTCGTTCTATGTCCGGAAGATTCCAAAGTATTCAAGCACTTGGGAAACAAAAATCGCCACAGTGCGTCTGGACACATTGCATGATCCACAGAGAAGCTTTGGCTTCCAAAGAAATGAGTCCTGGTTTGAATATTGTGTTAACTACGGTTGTAACCGTAGTAAATTATATAAAAATGAGACCCCAGAAATCAAGAATCTTTTCCGCACTTTGTAAAGACATGGGTGCAGTACATTCAGCGTTACTATTTTATTGCGAGGCAAGATGGTTATCACGAGGGAAATTTTTGCAACGTGTTTATGAATTAAAAGAAGAAATCGCCGTTTTCCTAGAAGAGGAAAACAGACCGGAAGCTGAGAATTTTCGCGATAGTTTATTTGTAATGAAATTGAGCTACATGGTCGACATATTCGAGAAATTAAATAACTTGAATCTTCATCTGCAAGGAGCAAATACACATATATTGGATACGAGTGATAAAGTTAATGCTTTTTGTAGGAAATTGGAATTGTGGAGCAGAAATTTAAAGCAAGAAAACTTAACAATGTTTGCAAATTTGAATGATTGTATTAAAACTTACAAGGCTGAAGAACAACATGTAAAAGTTGTTTTTGCAACCATTGAAAATCATTTAGCAATGCTAGCAAAGAATTTTAAAAAGTACTTTCTTGCTGACGACAAACTGATATCAAGTTACAAGTGGGTGAGGGATCCATTTCAAAATACTCCCGAAGGACTCTCAATTGAAGAGGAAGAAACCTTCATAGACTTCACGGCAAGCGGCGAAACCAAAAGACAATTTAGTAATAAATCACTCTTTGAATTTTGGGCAGGAGTGGATGATGCATGGATTTCTGCACTAAAAACAAGGGCATTTCGCATTCTACTACCATTTTCAACATCTTCCCTTTGTGAAACTGGATTTTCTGCGGTGGCTTCTTTGAAGACAAAATATAGATCTCAGCTAAATATAGAAAAAGAACTGAGAGTGTCTATTTCTAATATTAAACCCTCCTTCGAAAAACTTTGCTCTGAAAGACAGGCCCAAGGAAGTCACTAATAATTATTAAATTTGTTTTTAATTTAGTTAGTTGTTTTAATTTAATAAGTTAATTATTAAATATGTCGAAATGTATTTTGTTTTGTATGTGTGTGTGTGTTCTTTCCTTTCAGTCACTTAATCAATTTTTTTAAATAATATTTTCTCTTGGATATGCTCGCGCCCCCCCCATTAGTGTGCTCGCGCCCCCCTAGGGGGGCGCGCCCCACAGGTTGAGAATCACTGATCTAACTCATTTCAACACACTCATTTTTTTAACTCAGTTACCTTTTGTTGCTAATCTATTCGTACTTTGTTAATGGTTCTAATATTCAGAATGAATATATTAGATTCATTTAAAAAAAAAGCTTTAAAATTTTATAGTTTTTGAAAATATATCATTTAAATAATATGTCCTTTTTCTTTAAATTTCACTAACCTTTGGTTTTGATGCCTCATCCGTATTCTCAATTTCAGTCTTCATAGATAAAGGAATTTTAGTAACTGTTTTGCATTCCATTTCTTCTTTTATATGGAGAGTGTATTCATCTGTATCTGCCTATATACATATAAAATTAAATACTGTCAGAGAAACATTTTTATTACTTTGTTAATTTAATTGAAGGCTGAATAAATAAGTTTAAACATATGAATATGCATCTTTAAGGATTTATGTTATATATATATATATATATATATATATATATATATATTATATATATATATATATACAAAGATATGTAGAAAGATATTGATTCATATTCTGTATGGAATCAGAGGTTAAGATTTAAAAACGAAATTTTTTCTAACACTCAAGTTATTCTTGTTATAAATAGCCCTATCTAATTTCTTTAACTCAGCAACCTTTTTTTGGTAATTTATTAATTCTTTTGTTAATGGCTCTATTATTCAGTATTAGTAAATGTGATTCATCTTAAAAAAAAAGCTTTAAAATTTTAAAGTTTTTAAAAATTTACCATTTAAATAACCTGTCTTTTGTTTTTAAATTTCTCTTACCATTGGTTTTGACACCTTATCCAAATTCTCAGTTGCAGTCGTAATAGAAGAAGGAATGTTAGATTCACTAACTGTTTTACAATCTAATTCTTTTGTATCTGGGGTGTCTAAAATTCTATTTGCTTATATATATATATATATATATATATATATATATATATATATATATCTTTGGCTTCTTAGTAGTTTTATAAGTAAGAGTTTATTATATATATATATATATATATATATATATATATATATATATATATATATATATATATATTTACACATATATACATACTGAGGAGGAAAGAGAGAAGGGAAAGAATCTTTTATGTCCATAAATATTTAAATTCACATTCTGCATGCAAAGGTAAAGCCACATTTTTTAAAACTCTTTACATAAGCAATAATTAATATCAGGAAATTTAAGAACACACCTGGCTGATTTATTTAACTTTGAACTCCATTAATTTTTACAATATGTTTGTGATGCTTTTTTTGAATGACTATCAATTATTACGAGGAAATTTTATAAACATTTTAATTAAAGGGCAAAATACTAGGATTTTCAGAATTTGGTGTAGAAACAAAATCTAAATTTTTAAATTTTATTTACCCTAGATTCTGCAGACTCCAAGTTACCAACTAACGAGTGTGAAGAGTTTTCTCGTATAGAAACATCATTATAATTTGCAGAATTTCCAAGGCATAACCTTATAGTTTGGATAGTTTTATCTATTTCTTCTTGAATCTTGATTATTCTCCTGCGGTTTCTTTTAACGTTCTCAATAATCTTTTCAACATCTTTAGTAGTCTGTAAGAAAATTTAGGACACTTAGTTTGTTAAAATAGCTAATATCTTCCTTCTAAGATTCTCACATTATAGCAACTTATTTCTTTGACCCCTTGGAAATTCTCTGTGTAAAAAATAACTTTATGTTAGTGATAGAAGAAAAATATTTTTTCATACGTAAAAATATATAAACTCATATTCTGCACAGACTCATAAATCTGGATATTTCTAGAGAGGTGTTTTATCTTTCTCATATGAACCAGTTTACAGCATTTAATATAGAGAGACACATAAGTAGATCTATATGTAACACATGTCTATAAAGGTATATATACATATTTTGAACAAAAATGTAAATTAAGAGATTTTTAAAAAACTTTTTGAGGAAGAAGAATGATTCTTGTAAAAATTAAAAGAAAAGGCTTGTCTGGTTTATTGAGCTAAATGTTGCTGCTTTGTAATTGATCATTGATATTTTGCTAATAACTCAGTATCATCTAACTCATTTCAACACACTCATTTCTTTTAACTCAGTTACCTTTTGTTGCTAATCTACTCGTACTTTGTTAATGGTTCTAATATTCAGAATGAATATATTAGATTCATTTAAAAAAAAAGCTTTAAAATTTTATAGTTTTTGAAAATATATCATTTAAATAATATGTCCTTTGTCTTTAAATTTCACTAACCTTTGGTTTTGATGCCTCATCCATATTCTCAATTTCAGTCTTCATAGATAAAGGAATTTTAGTAACTGTTTTGCATTCCATTTCTTCTTTTATATGGGGAGTGTTTTCATCTGTATCTGCCTATATACATATAATATTAAATACTGTCTGAGAAACATTTTTATTACTTTGTTAATTTAATTGAAGGCTGAATAAATAAGTTTAAACATATGAATATGCATCTTTAAGGATTTATGTTATATATATATATATATATATATATATATATATATATATATATATATATATATATATATATATATACACAAAGATATGTAGAAATATATTGATTCATATTCTGTACGGAATCAGAGGTTAAGATTTAAAAAGAAATTTTTTCTAACACTCAAGTTATTCTTGTCATAAATAGCCCTATCTAATTTCTTTAACTCAGCTACCTTTTTATGGTAATTTATTAATTCTTTTGTTAATAGCTCTATTATTCATTATTAATAAATGTGATTCATCTTTAAGAAAAAGCTTTAAAATTTTAAAGTTTTTAAAAATCTACCATTTAAATAACCTGTCTTTTGTTTTTAAATTTCTCTTACCATTGGTTTTGACGCCTTATCCAAATTCTCAGTTGCAGTTTTAATAGATGAAGGAATGTTAGATTCACTAACTGTTTTACAATCTAATTCTTTTGTATCTGGGGTGGCTCCAATTCTATTTGCTTTATATATATATAAATATATATATATATCTTTGGCCTTTTAGTAGTTTTATAATTAAGAGTTTATATATATATATATATATATATATATATATATATATATATATATATATATATATATATATATATATTTACACATATATACATACAGAGGAGGAAAGAGAGAAGGGAAAGAATATTTTATGTCCATAAATATTTAAATTCACATTCTGCATGCAAAGGTAAAGCCACATTTTTTAAAACTCTTTGCATAAGCAATAATTAATATCAGGAAATTTAAGAACACACCTGACTGATTTATTTAGCTTTGAACTCCATTAATTTTTATAATATGTTTGTGATGCTTTTTTTGAATGACTATCAATTATTACGAGGAAATTTTATTAACATTTTAAATAAGTGGCAAAATACTAGGATTTTTAAAATTTGGTGTAGAAACAAAGTCTAAATTTTAAAATTTTATTTACCCTAGATTCTGCGGACTCCAAGTTACCAACTAACGAGTGTGAAGAGTTTTCTCGTATAGAAACATCATTATAATTTGCAGAATTTCCAAGGCATAACCTTATAGTTTGGATAGTTTTATCTATTTCTTCTTGAATCTTGATTATTCTCCTGCGGTTTCTTTTAACGTTCTCAATAATCTTTTCAACATCTTTAGTAGTCTGTAAGAAAATTTTGGACACTTAGTTTGTTAAAATAGCTAATATCTTCCTTGTAAGATTCTCACATTATAGCAACTTTTTTCTTCAACCCCTTGGAAATTCTATGTGTAAAAAATAACTTTATGTTAGAGTTAGAAGAAAATATTTTTTTTATATGTAAAAATATATAAACTCATATTCTGCACAGACTCATAAATCTGGTTATTTTTAGAGAGGTGTTTTATCTTTCTCATATGAACCGGTTTACAGCATTTAATATAGAGTCACACATAAATAGATCTATATCGAAATAAAGATGTAACACATGTCTATAAAGGTATATATACATATTTTGAACAAAAATGTAAATTAAGAGATTTTTAAAAAACTTTTTGAGGAAGAAGAATGATTCTTGTAAAAATTAAAAGAAAAGGCTTGTCTGGTTTATTGAGCTAAATGTTCCTGCTTTGTAATTTATCATTGATATTTTGCTAATAACTCAGTATCATCTAATTTCAACACACTCAATTTTTTAACTCAGTTACCTTTTGTTGCTAATCTATTCGTACTTTGTTAATGGTTTTCATATTCAGAATGAATATATTAGATTCATTTAAAAAAAAGCTTTAAAATTTTATAGTTTTTGAAAATTATCATCTAAATAATATATCCTTTGTCTTTAAATTTTACTAACCTTTGGTTTTGATGCCTCATCCATATTCTCACTTTCAGTGTTCATAGATAAAGGAATGTTAGATTTAGTAATTGTTTTGCAATCCAGTTCTTCTTTCAAATGGGGAGTGTTTCCAATTCTATCTGCCAATATACATATAATATTAAATACTGTCAGAGAAACATTTTATTACTTTGTTAATTTAATTTAAGGCTGAATAAATAAGTTTAAACATAATTTGAATCTTTAATGATTTATGTTATATTTGTGGAGAAAGACAACATTTCAGTTGCTCTGGATGGTAACACCATCTGGCTGTGAAAAAGGAGAAAGTAATAAATTTGCATAGCAGTAATAAATTTGTATAGCAGTAAGGTCTTAGCAAGTAATAAAGGCATAATTAATTATTATGAAGCCTGCAATTGAACAAATCCATTGAAATAGTCATTTTTATTTATCCATCTTGTTATAAGTTTTCTGGGTACAGATGCATTATAGCCGCCGGGTTTTTTTCTCGCCAAGCTTGGCAATTTTGTGTGGCAAACTTGGCGATTTTTGGGGCGATGACTAGGTTGCTGTATATGCCCTAAGTTTGATAGGGAATATATAAGCAGAATCATGTGTATATAAACACATGATGTTTTAAAATTAAATACCATTATAAAACAATTTACATATTTTTAAGAATTATGAAATAATTTTAAGAGCTTTCATTCCATCTTTGTTTCTCTTTATTTCAGAAAAAGCATCCTGAGATCAGACATGTAGATCTAGAAGTATTATAGCTACTCTTGTTGTATTATGATGTATAGAATTGTAAATATGAATGTATTTATTTGCTGACTACAGAGTACGTATTGATCAAATGGGTGCTATAAGTACTGGTGTATTGTATTAAGCACAAACTTCTATATGTAAGATTAATCATTATTATTACTATATTATGACACTTAGTCTCATTTAAAGAAGAAATAAAGTGTACAGTAACTTTTTATTTTGTGTTTTTTATTTCTATACATTTTTACTCATTGTTACCATAATGAACAGTAAAGTGATTCAGGACATCTTGGTATCATATACATGTGTGTGTGTGTGTGTGTATTTAAATATGCATTGACTTATAACAATGTAATTAATGAATGGTAGTAGTAAACATCAGATTTAAAAACAATAAAAACTTCATGTCTAGTTGAAAAATATGAATTATGGTAAAAAAAAAGTATTGCTTTTTTTTTAAGAAATAAATTTTAATTTTGTACTAAGTTTTGTTTGCATACCCTTAATTATTTTCTTGAAAAGTGTACCAAAACATAGAAAAAAGCTATTTTGAGAAAAATGTGATAAACCTTATATGCACTGCAAAACCTTTGTTTTAAAAATTCTGTAGCATTGTGATTATTTATTTTAGTGTTTCAATATCTATTCATTTGCTGGATATTTTTTTTATTATGGCTGATTTTGAAATATTTTGAAACTTCCATGCTGCTGTACAAATATAAGTCATCTATTTTTTGCAACCTATTATTCATATTTTGCTCTTGTTCAATGCATGATTTTTTAGAATTTCTTATAACTATAAACTTTACCATTGAAACAAATTACAACATTTAAAACCAACATTCTTAGTTACTGTTAAAACAAAAACATTTTTGGAATTTGTTACCAGATTCAGTAGTTGAAACTCTTTCTGAGATTGAGTTTTATCATACATGCATTTAGATGGCAGTTTTCTGCTTTTTAAATCCAGAAATATATCTTTTATATGTAATAAAATACTTTTATTGAAGGGATTCTTATTACTTTAAGTTTTATTAGTTGAATTTACCTCATATAACAATACTGGGTATATAGGACATTTTGCTTACTCTATATTTCATTAGTTGAGAATTTACATAAATTGCCCATATAGAATTTCGTCAAATTTTTGAAGGATATGTTAATTTTTTCACAGATGGCTGAATTATAGTAGTTTTATATTATGAGAATTTCAACATTCACTAAACAACAATCACATCCAGATATAGCATTCCCATCTGAAAATATATGACTTTTTAATTCACTGGGATTACTTTGTAATCTATTCTCCCTTTTATTTAGTATATTCAGTGCATTTCATCTTTTCAATTGGTTAGCTTAATTAATATGCAAACTAATTACTTATCAGTAGGAATAACTTTATAATGTTATTCTGATATAGCTGTTGCTTTGGTGTAAATATAGATACATGAATGAGTAAAATATTAAAAGTGCTGAAATAGCTTAGCTTAAATCAAATTAAGAAATCATTTTATGAAAGAAAATAATTTTTTTTCATTCTTAAAACATTTATTTTGCTTATATATATATATTTATATATATATATATATATATATATATATATATATATATATATATATATATATATATATATATATATATATATAGATAGATAGATAGATAGATAGATAGATAGATAGATATATATATAATCTATACATATTGATATATGCATAGATTTGTTATAGACACGGCCTGGTTTACAGTGGCTCACATTCCCAGAACCTTCCACTTTGAAGTGCTCCACATTTTAGATATATTTTATCATAAATAATAATGTGACATTACATTTTAATAGTTAAACTGTATGAAGTAAAATATTTGCAAATATTGAAACATTAAAATTATTTTAATACTCTCAATATATAGGTGTGTTTCTAAAAAGTCTTCCTGCATTAAGTTTAAATTGTCCTTAAGAACTTTGATTAGTTAATCCAGATTTCAGTAGTATAGAAAAGGGGCCATAACTCTCTCTCTATGGAGTAACTTTGGTGCTGTCTATGCAAGATTATCATCACTTGCTTTTTTTTTCACTTTATAATCTAACATAGTTGAAGATTTTAATGGTGCCACAGGTAATTTTGCTTAAAAATGATTAGTCATTGGTATAATATAGTGATCTTTAAAATATTAGGCTTTTGCAGATTATTTTGTTCAGGAGGGTAAGTTATTTTGTTAATGCTATTAAAATGGAAATCTATTGAGTACTTTATAAAAAAAAATATTAGGTTATTTTGATCAAAAATTTTGTATAATATTTAATTTAGGAAGTCTTCCTTTCATTTAATGTTTTTGAGTATTGGCTGTCAAAATGAATGGGCTGACAAAATTATATACTTTCCTTTGAATTACTTCTGGGATACAATAGTGTATAAGGTGCAATGTCTCGTTTAGAAAGAGACATCTATGTTTCTTTAATTTGAGAACTTCCCATATAATGTTACCAACTCTCTTAGCATGTGCATCAACCCTTGAGCCCATGCTGTAAACTTTGACCTGAAAGTTGTACAGTCCCACTCTCTAGAGTAAAGATCTAGCAGGAAATTTCTCCCTATAGCGGCATTGCACCCAATACTTAACTATCTCTAATAATCATTTAGGGAATTGACCCCTACAGCAGCATTGTTACCAAATTATCATTGTTGATTATTGTTGGAGTTGCATATGTGAAATATTTAAAAGAAAATTGTCTGTTGAATTATGCTGAAATTGTAAGTTCAAACGTTGAATAGATTATGGTGTTTGACTTGGCAAAATCCTCTCTTTTCCTGCTAAATTCATTCAGGGTATATAACTATGGTCTGGTACCTCATTTGTAGACTGGCATCTCTATTCAATACTTTTTGTTGTCTTCCTGTGTAATATAATGGAACCAATCATCAGTTTCTATAGGAAAGTGGCTGTATAGCATCCTTCTTGCATACTAGAGGAGAATAGCATATACCAGCCCTCCTGTAATTGTTAAATCAATAAGTTACGTCAAAATTCATAATATTCTTTCAGTATATAATTAATGTATATGGTGCTGTGTTCTGATATCTGAAGTACACAATCTGTAGTTACATTGTTCTCAGAAAATAATGGTTTAATGTATCATTTGGCATTGCAAAAGTATCTTGAGAAAATATTTGCTTTTTTAAAAAATTCTTCCTCGATACATCAGTAAAAATGCTGCAATATCTGTTTTGTGCATTCTTATCCCTTTCTTCTATACTTGTGGTGTTCACATTGTACAGCCTTACAACTGAATGAAATGTTGATGTAAGCTTAGTTCGACCTTTGTAATACTCAGTTCAGCCGAATGAGGGCCGAATGGTAGACATTGCTCTTCGGTACCAGAGTTAATGGGTTCGAACCTCACTAGTGGATGTTTGTAGCCATTCGAAATAGGCTTTAAGCAGTTGTTATTGGTTTCATTAGCCCTCATGAGCAAAACAGTAGTGCTCCAAACCCAAACCAAAAACACTCAGTTCAAATAGCTCAATAACTTGAAACTATTGTTGAATGTTGTTAAAATAGTCTGATGGGGTTTATGCTTCTACCTGTCCTGTGTATAACATGTTAGGTTTCTGTTTGGGTTAAACATGAACACATTATATTAAATTAAAGTATATTCTTCTAATGGTTTCTGAATTATTAGTCTGCAACAACATTAGATAAACTGCTTGATATGTGAAGAATATTCTTTACATCAAGTTATCTTAGGTTCAATATATTTAAATTGAAATTTTTGAACACTTTCAGGGAATGTTTCTCTTGGAACTATCTGGAGGAATCTTAGTTGTATATTTCTAAAATGGATTTCCTGTTGTGGAGAATAAATTTAGGGAGCTGAAATATATAAATTTCTGAAGCTCTTGTATGACTGCAGAAGTATCCTCTGTTATTTTAATTCTGAATACAGTAAATTGTAATTATACATAATATCATTAAAATGAAATTTAAATGGTTTTGTGGGATATTTGATGCAAGAAAATGGTTAATGGCAAAGAACTCTAGTGATAAGTGAGGGTACAAATATTCAAACTAGCAGAGTTTGAATGTTTGTAGTTTGGAAATTGTTTTCATGAAGTTGGTCTCAGTCTCATCAGTACTTATGTAGCCTCATCTCCTCCTCCAACCCCCCAAAAAATAATTAAATAAACCAACACCAGGAATAAGTAATATTTCAAGCATGGTGTACTACTTTATCTAATGTTACATAGGTTGCCAGCTGTTCTAATTTCTTAGACATTTTCATGTGAAATGTTTAAAATTGTATTTCTACTTCCATATAAAATTATATCCACAACATGCAAAGATTGAATAAGCCATTGGTAAAATCTAAAACTTATTTTATGCTTGTTATGTCACTGACCAATATTTTTTTTCCATAAAACTCCCAAACTGAAGGGTATCAATGTACTGAATTATTCAAAATGAATTATCAGATTTCAAAGTTACATATTTTGGTAAATAAGAGAGACAGAGTAAGTATTATGTGGATACAAAGGGGGGGAGGATAACCGGAAACCACGGGGAAAAACCGGAGCCAGACAGTGGCTCAGCTGATAACTGAATACCATGCAGGGCCAAGTAGAATAGTATCGGGGCACACTGTTCAGCGGTCACTGTTAGATATGGGGCTACTCAGCAAACGTCCCACTCGTGTGCTTTTGCTTACCAAGCGTCATCGGCAACTGCGCTAACGCTGGGCCTGGGAACATCGCGACTGGTCCATGGATCAGTAGGAGAGAGTTACCTGGTCAGATGAATCACGGTTTGTCATTCATCACTCCGATGGCCGTGTCAGGATACGCTGTCTTCCAGGCGAACAGTTGCTCCCTCAATGTACAATAGGTCATACACAGGCCGGTGGTGGCGGTATTATGCTTTGGGGCCATTCTCTGGGACCCGTAGTTGTGGTAGAGCAGACCATGAATGCTACAGGGTATCTGAACATCCTTGCGGACCAGTTGCACCCTTAAATGGCCTGTGTTTTTCCAGCTTAAAATGTAATGCTCCAACAGGACAACGCCCCTTGTCACAAAGCTAAAATTGTGTTGGAGTGGTTCCAGGAACATGATGCTGAATTCCAGTTAATGTCCTGGCCGCCTAACTCACCGGATCTCAATCCGATAGAACACATTTGGGATGTCATGGGACGGCAGCTCAGAGTTCAAAAACCGCCACATCTCAATATCTCGGATTTACGTAGTCTTTGCTTAAACATCTGGTACAATCTGTCTCCTGCCATCTACCAAGGACTTGTGGCATCCATGCCAAGGCGGGTTGAAGCTGTGTTGCGCTCCAAAGGTGGGCCAACTCGTTATTGACAGGTGGTCATAATGTTTTGGCTCTTGAGTGTATATTCTCTATGACTTTATGATAATGTTCTGAGTCGTTTTTGTTGGGAAAGAACCTGGTATAATATTACGGTATGACCATATGGTCTTAAATTAAATTTAAATTATCAAGAACTAAATATTTATTAAGTAACAACGACTCAGCACTATAGATAAATATTCTATTTCAAGTTTTAGTCTCTATTTTACTCTGTCTGGTTGAACTTCAATATCAAATTAACTAATTGGAATAATAACATTGTTGTATACAGGGTCGTAAATACGGCGTGGCAAAGGTGGCATTTTCCACTGGTGGATAGTCTTTGGGGCGCCGCACCGTGAAGGAAATGGGATCCGAAAGAGGAGGATTCGCCAAAAGTAGAAATAAGGAAAATTTGAAAAAAAAAAAAAAATTTTTTATTATAAAATCCAATGTGTTTATAAATTACTTTTTATGAATTTTCTTATTTTTTAAAATGCTTCTATAGACTAAACGTGTTGTAAATTCTTACAAAATATTTACCAAACACTGCCTTATTATAATTCCGGGTATTCGTTTAAAATTTTTAATTTAATAAAGTTATTAAAAGTAATTTTATATTTAGAAATTTGCCAATTTTTTTATGAAAATCCTTTCATGAAAATCTTATTTTATAAGTATGATACTTATTATTTATAAATATATATATGCTTATTATTAACTATATGATAATTTAGGTCATATCCTTTGACTAGTTATTCATATTTTGTAGTTAAGGAAATTTAATTTCTTAAGTTTAGACTGGGAAATTTCCTAAAAATCAAAAGTGTATATTTTCATTATCAACATATGTGGTCAACTTAACACATTTTTTTTTTTTTTTTTTTTTTTGTAAAGTTTCACATGAAAGATACTTAATGTATAATGTGCATACATATTTATTTTCTCTCTTAAATAAAATATGCTGAAGAAAACAACTTTGAAAAACACGTATGTATGTATATGTTTTATCTTGTTGATTGGTTATAAACAAATAAAAATTAGCTTTTTTGTGTATGAGAAAAATTAACTTTTTCTTTCATTTCTGAATCATGACTGAATGCTGCATTAATTTGCAGATTGTAGTAGTAGATAAACCATTGCAAATAATTCCCAAGTGAAATTGGAAAAACATTCTTTGTAGCTTGTTTTTGAGTTCATTTTTCCTCTATACCTCTGACACATTTAAGGTCATATAGCTATAGACTTAGATTTTATTATTTGATTTATAAATTATGTGGTACTGTTTTCTATTACTTTCACTTTGAATGAAGTTTCCAATTCCCAATTTATTCATTTTGTATTTCACTCTTTCAATGTCTAATCTATATGCAAATTATAGGAAAAAGCAGAGAATGCGTATTAGCAATTTATAAGATTATGATTAAGTTTTTAATATATATGCACAATTAACAATTGAAAAATTTAACTTGAAAATGGGTTAAAATTTTTCTTTTTAATTTAAGGTTAATTATAATACCTTTTAAGTAAATTTTAGTAATTTATATTTATAAATTTATTATGCTATAAATATATAAAGTTAAAAAAAATTAAAATAATACAAAAAACAGGAGCTGGTGGGAGGGGAACTGATTTTAAAATATTTTTCATTTACACCAAGAATGTTGCTATATGGCTTAAATGTGTCAGATTAATGATCTATATAACTGTAGCTTATCATGAATGTAACTCTGTGATGATCATTAACATTTAGGAAAGCTTCTTACAAAGTTGCAAAAAGGTTTTACTGATATGTTGCATCTATAGTTCTAATGTTATGATTGCAGACATTTTGCCATTACTAACAGACAACTGAATTTAAACTAATTTTACAAAAATTTCTGAACAGGATATTTTTTAAGGAAGGACTTTTATTATTTCTCTCATAATTTATAAGCCAGAATAGTATACAAATGTAGTAGATAGTGTTTTTTGTTTTAACTATGAAGGATTCAATAGTATCTCTTCTAGCATTCAATCACCAAATGAAGGCCTAATGGTTAGGGTACTGATCTTTAGTACCAGAGTTTGTGGGTTTGAACCCTTCTATGGCATGAATGTTTGTAGCTGTTTGGAAAGGGCTTTAGGCAGTAGGTCCGTTCTCATTAGCCCTTGTGTTACAAAAAAAAATAGACTGTAGGGCTCTAAACCAAAACTAGCTTGTAATCTTCTGTTAGATTACATATAAAACTTGTAAAAGCAACTTGAATGGGGATGATTACTCTTGAGAAAAATGTTCCTTCAAAAAATTTATTTTAGCTAACAGTAAATTTTTGAACATTAAAACACTTAATGCAATTTTAAAATAGTCTTCTAATAGTTATATTAAGATTATTTAGAAACTGAGCTTTGCTTGTTTGAATATGAAAGTACAAGAAGTGAAGGATATTTTAAAAAGTTATAAATGCAAAAATTTCACAATCAGCTATATAGGAATATATGAAAAAACTATGCAATACAAAAACCTCTATATAATTTAAAACATGATGACTTTGTTGCAAAGTACAATTTTAATTCAAATGAAATAACAGAAACCATCTACTATTGCAATTTTTTAAAATTCAATTTATGTTTTAGGATTTAAGTTTAGGAAAATGTTACAAAAGGGAAGAATAAAGTTTTTCATTTAATACAGTTCAATTTTCAAGATATAATTTAAGATGATAATGTGTTCTAGACAGGAACAACATAACAAGTGCACAGTTTAAAGTTTGAAAATTTTCTTAATATTATTATTCATCTGTATCTGATTCAGAGCTTGAAACAACTTGATCTTGGTCATCTAAAGCATTAGAAGGTCCTGGGTTTGTACCAGATGGACCTAATAACGGGTATTGCCCTTTCATCACCATTTCTCTAATCGTGTAACACTTGTATTTTTGTTGTGTCTTTGCCTGTAATAACAAAAGAAAAATTAACATATCAATGTTTTGTAAAGAAAATAATATAAATATTTTTAAAAAGCAAAGCAATTCTTTATTTTTTAATATTTTACTTAAATATTAAATCTAATATATGCTTTTCCCGTTTATTAATGACCATTTAAAGAAATACATCTGTGTATTGATGCTTAAGTTATTGTTATGCTGTTTCTATATATGAAAGTAACCAAAAACTTGCAAGATTTATGTACACTCTAAAAATATTACATGTATGCCTCCTACATCATAAAATAAATCTTCATGCAATAGTTGAAATTTACAAATACTACACATGCTAATTTTTTTTGTAGTATCATCCTGTCAAAGGTCATCACTGCACCATTAATTTTTCCCTGAAATATTCTTTTTTTTTTTGGAGGGGAGGAGGCTTTGGGTACATAAACAAGGTTCTTAATGTGTCACTGTAAAAAGAATAACAAAGCATTAAGCCAGCTGACCTGGATGCTTCAGTGGATCTTGACATGGTTATAAAAATTATATGAAGTTGCTCTTGTACTACGAAGGATTATTGCTTCAAATATTGATCATGTTAATTATATGGGTTCAGAAATTAATACATCTTACTGGTGGTTTTGGAAAGTCCACTGACTCCTCATCATAGATGAAAGAATGTTAGATTCACTAACTGTTTTACAATCTAATTCTTTTGTATCTGGGGTGTCTCCAATTCTTTCTATTTCTATATATATATATATATATATATATATATATATATATATATATATATATATATATATATATGTTTGGCCTCTTAGTAGTTTTATAAGTAAGAGTTCATTATATATATATATATATATATATATATATATATATATATATATATATATATATATATATATATATATATATATATATATATATTTACACATATATGCATACAGAGGAGGAAAGAGAGAAGGGAAAGAATCTTTTATGTCCATAAATAATTAAATTCACATTCTGCATGCAAAGGTAAAGCCACATTTTTTAAAACTATTTACATAAGCAATAATTAATATCAGGAAATTTAAGAACACACCTGACTGATTTATTTAGCTTTGAACTCCATTAATTTTTATATGTTTGTGATGCTTTTTTTGAATGACTATCAATTATTACGAGGAAATTTTATTAACATTTTAAATAAGTGGCAAAATACTACGATTTTTAAAATTTGGTGTAGAAACAAATTCTAAATTTTAAAATTTTATTTACCCTAGATTCTGCGGACTCCAAGTTACCAACTAACGAGTGTGAAGAGTTTTCTCGTATAGAAACATCATTATAATTTGCAGAATTTCCAAGGCATAAACCTTATAGTTTGGATAGTTTTTTATCTATTTCTTCTTGAATCTTGATTATTCTCCTGCGGTTTCTTTTAACGTTCTCAATAATCTTTTCAACATCTTTAGTAGTCTGTAAGAAAATTTAGGACACTTAGTTTGTTAAAATAGCTAATATCTTCCTTGTAAGATTCTCACATTATAGCAACTTTTTTCTTCGACCCCTTGGAAATTCTATGTGTAAAAAATAACTTTATGTTAGAGTTAGAAGAAAATATTTTTTTTATATGTAAAAATATATAAACTCATATTCTGCACAGACTCATAAATCTGGTTTATTTCTAGAGAGGTGTTTTATCTTTCTCATATGAACCAGTTTACAGCATTTAATATAGAGAGACACATAAGTAGATCTATATCAAAATAAATATATATATGTAACACATGTCTATAAAGGTATATATACATATTTTGAACAAAAATGTAAATTAAGAGATTTTTAAAAAACTTTTTGAGGAAGAAGAATGATTCTTGTAAAAATTAAAAGAAAAGGCTTGTCTGGTTTATTAAGCTAAATGTTCCTGCTTTGTAATTTATCATTGATATTTTGCTAATAACTGAGTATCATCTAACTCATTTCAACACACTCATTTTATTAACTCAGTTACCTTTTGTTGCTAATCTATTCGTACTTTGTTAATGGTTCTAATATTCAGAATGAATATATTAGATTCATTTAAAAAAAAGCTTTAAAATTTTATAGTTTTTGAAAATATATCATTTAAATAATATGTCCTTTTTCTTTAAATTTCACTAACCTTTGGTTTTGATGCCTCATCCGTATTCTCAATTTCAGTCTTCATAGATAAAGGAATTTTAGTAACTGTTTTGCATTCCATTTCTTCTTTTATATGGGGAGTGTTTTCTTCTGTATCTGCCTATATACATATAATATTAAATACTGTCAGAGAAACATTTTTATTACTTTGTTAATTTAATTGAAGGCTGAATAAATAAGTTCAAACATGTGAATATGCATCTTTAAGGATTTATTATATATATATATATATATATATATATATATATATATATATATATATATATATATATATATATATATATATATATATATATATATATACAAAGATATGTAGAAAGATATTGTTTCATATTCTGTATGGAATCAAAGGTTAAGATTTAAAAAGACATTTTTTCTAACACTCAAGTTATTCTTGTCATAAATAGCCCTATCTAATTTCTTTAACTCAGCTACCTTTTTTTGGTAATTTATTAATTCTTTTGTTAATGGCTCTATTATTCAGTATTAATAATTGTGATTCATCTTAAAAAAAAAGCTTTAAAAATTTTAAAGTTTTTAAAAATTTACCATTTAAATAACCTGTCTTTTGTTTTTAAATTTCTCTTACCATTGTTTTTGACACCTTATCCAAATTCTCAGTTGCAGTCGTAATAGATGAAGGAATGTTAGATTCACTAACTGTTTTACAATCTAATTCTTTTGTATCTGGGGTGTCTCCAATTCTATTTGCTTATATATATAATATATATATATATATATATATATATATCTTTTGCCTCTTAGTAGTTTTATAAGTAAGAGTTCATTATATATATATATATATATTTACACATATATACATACAGAGGAGGAAAGAGAGAAGGGAAAGAATCTTTTATGTCCATAAATATTTAAATTTACATTCTGCATGCAAAGGTAAAGCCACATTTTTTAAAACTCTTTACATAAGCAATAATTAATATCAGAAAATTTAAGAACACACCTGACTGATTTATTTAGCTTTGAACACCATTAATTTTTACAATATATTTGTGATGCTTTATTTGAATGACTATCAATTATTAAGAGAAAATTTTATAAACATTTTAATTAAAGGGCAAAATACTAGGATTTTCAGAATTTGGTGTAGAAACAAAATCTAAATTTTTAAATTTTATTTACCCTAGATTCTGCGGACTCCAAGTTACCAACTAACGACTGTGAAGTATTTTCTTGTATAGGAACATCATTATAATTTGCAGAATTTCTCATGCATAACCCTGTGTTTTGGAAAGATGTACGGATTTCTTCATGAGTCTTGATTATTTTGGTGCGGTACCTTACAATGTCCTCAATAATCTTTTCAACATCTTCAGTAGTCTGTAAGAAAATTTAAGACAGTTAGTTTGTTAAAATAGCTAATAACTTCCTTGTAAGATTCTCACATTATAGCAACTTTTTTCTTCGACCCCTTGGAAATTCTATGTGTAAAAAATAACTTTATGTTAGAGTTAGAAGAAAATATTTTTTTTATATGTAAAAATATATAAACTCATATTCTGCACAGACTCATAAATCTGGATATTTCTAGAGAGGTGTTTTATCTTTCTCATATGAACCAGTTTACAGCATTTAATATAGAGAGACACATAAGTAGATCTATATCGAAATAAAGATATATATGTAACACATGTCTATAAAGGTTCTTTGTTTTAACTATGAAGGATTCAATAGTATCTCTTCTAGCATTCAATCACCAAATGAAGGCCTAATGGTTAGGGTACTGATCTTTAGTACCAGAGTTTGTGGGTTTGAACCCTTCTATGGCATGAATGTTTGTAGCTGTTTGGAAAGGGCTTTAGGCAGTAGGTCCGTTCTCATTAGCCCTTGTGTTCAAGTTACTCCAAGTTACCAACTAACGACTGTGAAGTATTTTCTTGCATAGGAACATCATTATAATTTGCAGAATTTCTCATGCATAACCCTGTGTTTTGGAAAGATGTACGGACTTCTTCATGAAACTTGATTATTTTGGTGCGGTACCTTTCAATGTCCTCAATAATCTTTTCAACATCTTCAATAGTCTGTAAGAAAATTTAGGACACTTAGTTTGTTAAAATAGCTAATATCTTCCTTCTAAGATTCTCACATTATAGCAACTTTTTTCTTCGACCCCTTGGAAATTCTCTGTGTAAAAAATAACTTTATGTTAGTGATAGAAGAAAAATATTTTTTCATACGAAAAATTTATAAACTCATATTCTGCCCTCACTCATAAATCTGGATATTTCTAGAGAGGTGTTTTATCTTTCTCATATGAACCAGTTTACAGCATTTAATAAAGAGAGACACATAAGTAGATCTATATGTAACACATGTCTATAAAGGTATATATACATATTTTGAACAAAAATGTAAATTAAGAGATTTTTAAAAACTTTTTGAGGAAGAAGAATGATTCTTGTAAAAATTAAAAGAAAAGGCTTGTCTGGTTTATTGAGCTAAATGTTGCTGCTTTGTAATTTATCATTGATATTTTGCTAATAACTGAGTATCATCTAACTCAATTCAACACACTCATTTTTTTTAACTCAGTTACCTTTTTTTGCTAATCTATTCGTACTTTGTTAATGGTTCTAATATTCAGAATGAATATATTAGATTCATTTAAAAAAAAGCTTTAAAATTTTATAGTTTTTGAAAATATATCATTTAAATAATATGTCCTTTGTCTTTAAATTTCACTAACCTTTGGTTTTGATGGCTCATCCATAT
Source organism: Pardosa pseudoannulata (assembly GCA_032207245.1). Taxonomy (NCBI): domain Eukaryota; kingdom Metazoa; phylum Arthropoda; class Arachnida; order Araneae; family Lycosidae; genus Pardosa; species Pardosa pseudoannulata. The sequence goes on from CM063502.1 coordinate 98,005,233, forward strand.
TCTCAATTTCAGTCTTCATAGATAGATAAAGGAATTTTAGTAACTGCTTTTACATTCCATTTCTTCTTTTATATGGGGAGTGTTTTCATCTGTATCTGCCTATATACATATAATATTAAATACTGTCAGAGAAACATTTTTATTACTTTGTTAATTTAATTGAAGGCTGAATAAATAAGTTTAAACATATGAATATGCATCTTTAAGGATTTATGTTATATATATATATATATATATATATATATATATATATATATATATATATATATATATATATATATATATATATATATATATATATATATACAAAGATATGTAGAAAGATATTGATTCATATTCTGTACGGAATCAGAGGTTAAGATTTAAAAAGAAATTTTTTCTAACACTCAAGTTATTCTTGTCATAAATAGCCCTATCTAATTTCTTTAACTCAGCTACCTTTTTTTGGTAATTTATTAATTCTTTTGTTAATAGCTCTATTATTCAGTATTAATAAATGTGATTCATCTTTAAGAAAAAGCTTTAAAATTTTAAAGTTTTTAAAAATCTACCATTTAAATAACCTGTCTTTTGTTTTTAAATTTCTCTTACCATTGGTTTTGACGCCTTATCCAAATTCTCAGTTGCAGTTTTAATAGATGAAGGAATGTTAGATTCACTAACTGTTTTACAATCTAATTCTTTTGTATCTGGGGTGGCTCCAATTCTATTTTCTTATATATATATATATATATATATATATATATATATATATATATATATATATATATATATATATATATATATATATATATATAAATATATATATATATATATATTATATATATTATCTTTGGCCTCTTAGTAGTTTTTATAAGTAAGAAGTTTTATTATATATATATATATATATATATATTATTTATATATTATCATATATATATATATATATTTATATATATATATATATATATATATATTTATATATATAAATATATATATATATATATATATATATATACATATACATATATATATATATATATATATATATATATATATATATATATTTACACATATATACATACAGAGGAGGAAAGAGAGAAGGGAAAGAATCTTTTATGTCCATAAATATTTAAATTCACATTCTGCATGCAAAGGTAAAGCCACATTTGTTAAAACTCTTTACATAAGCAATAATTAATATCAGGAAATTTAAGAACACACCTGACTGATTTATTTAGCTTTGAACTCCATTAATTTTTATAATATGTTTGTGATGCTTTTTTTGAATGACTATCAATTATTACGAGGAAATTTTATTAACATTTTAAATAAGTGGCAAAATACTACGATTTTTAAAATTTGGTGTAGAAACAAAGTCTAAATTTTAAAATTTTATTTACCCTAGATTCTGCAGACTCAAAGTTACCAACTAACGAGTGTGAAGAGTTTTCTCGTATAGAAACATCATTATAATTTGCAGAATTTCCAAGGCATAACCTTATAGTTTGGATAGTTTTATCTATTTCTTCTTGAATCTTGATTATTCTCCTGCGGTTTCTTTTAACGTTCTCAATAATCTTTTCAACATCTTTAGTAGTCTGTAAGAAAATTTAGGACACTTAGTTTGTTAAAATAGCTAATATCTTCCTTGTAAGATTCTCACATTATAGCAACTTTTTTCTTCGACCCCTTGGAAATTCTATGTGTAAAAAATAACTTTATGTTAGAGTTAGAAGAAAATATTTTTTTTATATGTAAAAATATATAAACTCATATTCTGCACAGACTCATAAATCTGGTTATTTTTAGAGAGGTGTTTTATCTTTCTCATATGAACCGGTTTACAGCATTAAATATAGAGTCACACATAAATAGATCTATATCGAAATAAAGATATATATGTAACACATGTCTATAAAGGTATATATACATATTTTGAACAAAAATGTAAATTAAGAGATTTTTAAAAAACTTTTTGAGGAAGAAGAATGATTCTTGTAAAAATTAAAAGAAAAGGCTTGTCTGGTTTATTGAGCTAAATGTTCCTGCTTTGTAATTTATCATTGATATTTTGCTAATAACTCAGTATCATCTAATTTCAACACACTCAATTTTTTAACTCAGTTACCTTTTGTTGCTAATCTATTCGTACTTTGTTAATGGTTTTAATATTCAGAATGAATATATTAGATTCATTTAAAAAAAAAGCTTTAAAATTTTATAGTTTTTGAAAATTATCATCTAAATAATATATCCTTTGTCTTTAAATTTCACTAACCTTTGGTTTTGATGCCTCATCCATATTCTCACTTTCAGTGTTCATAGATAAAGGAATGTTAGATTTAGTAACTGTTTTGCAATCCAGTTCTTCTTTCAAATGGGGAGTGTTTCCAATTCTATCTGCCAATATACATATAATATTAAATACTGTCAGAGAAACATTTTATTACTTTGTTAATTTAATTTAAGGCTGAATAAATAAGTTTAAACATAATTTGAATCTTTAATGATTTATGTTATATTTGTGGAGAAAGACAACATTTCAGTTGCTCTGGATGGCAACACCATCTGGCTGTGAAAAAGGAGAAAGTAATAAATTTGCATAGCAGTAATAAATTTGTATAGCAGTAAGGTCTTAGCAAGTAATAAAGGCATAATTAATTATTATGAAGCCTGCAATTGAACAAATCCATTGAAATAGTCATTTTTATTTATCCATCTTGTTATAAGTTTTCTGGGTACAGATGCATTATAGCCGCCGTGTGTCTTTCTCGCCAAGCTTGGCAATTTTGTGTGGCAAACTTGGCGATTTTTGGGGCGATGACTAGGTTGCTGTATATGCCCTAAGTTTGATAGGGAATATTTAAGCTATTGGTGCACGTGATTTTTGACGTCATTACCCGGCTATCTATGCAAATTTTCTGTTCTAAATATTCTTTTCGTTCCAGACTTGGATTAGTAGGTTGTCTCGTAGGTAGGTAAGTTATTTTTGGTATTTAGTTATGGCGGATGTTCTTATTTCGGTTTTAACTATTTGTAGCATTGTGAAGAAATATCAGGAAATTCTTAGACCTGAGGTTGGATTTGCATTTCATTCAAAACGGCACGTTTGTGGGGATGGTGAAATTCCGAATTTGAGTTTTTTTTTATGTATTTGGTTAGTGGGATTTAGTTAATTTAGTTATCATTAGTAAAGTTATTTCGGTTTTGAAATTGTTAAAAAATATCAAAATATTCTAAATCAAACAAGAAGTTTTGATTTGGAACATTTTGTTTTTGTTGTTATCATTTTCTGGGATTTAATTAATTTAGTTATGACAAGTGAAGTTGTTTCAGTTTTGAAATTGTTAAAAATTATGACAAGTGAAGTTATTTCTGTTTTGAAATTGTTAAAAAGTATCAAAATATTCTAAACCAAACAAGATGCTTTGGTTTGGAACATTTTGTTTTTGTTCTTATCATTTTCTGGGATTTAGTTAAGACGGGTGCAGTTATTTCGGTTTTGAAATAGTTAAAATATATCAGGATATTCTAAGTTAATTGGTTTGGAACATTTTTATTTTTTTTCTTTGCAACCCCCCTCAGATGTTAGATTCTTCATAATATTAGTGCTTATTAAAATGATATATATTGTGTTTACTATGTTGACACATATCATAAGTATTACTAATCTCTTATTTATTTTTTAAAAAACGTAAAAAATGATGATTATTATGCTAATTTTATTTTAATAATACTTTAAATTGTTAATCATTTGTTTCCTTTTAAAGTTTAGTTTTGTTAATGTTGTGTTTCAAATATGCCACGTGACCGTCGCCATTTTTTTTTTTTTTTTTGTGATCTTTCAGAAGCTCCTACACAAACAGGGAAGTGTTGCCAATAACACAAAAAACTACTTGTTGCCACTCAATATGAAACTATATATTCCGCCATCCCTCCTAAAAAAATCCTAAATATGTTATGTAAACATTTGTTACCCTTCTATTATCATTCTTAACATGATGACAATTTAGATTTTGCTTCAATTAATTTCATTTCTTTAACAAATGGCTCATATTTGTATATGTGCACCTAGTTTTTCATTGGGTTAGGATTGGAGAACTATGGTCCACTGTATTGCTACACGAAGGTTAATTAGACCGGAATTTACTTATCTGCTACTTAGAGCCAGTTCCGAACTGCTAAGAACATCCTTGCCTACAGTGATATTCAAACTCCGGTACCGAAAAGCAACGCCCTACCCACTCGGCTTACGTATGGAGGCCGAAGGATTAGGTCAGGTAGTAATGGGACAGCCATTATGTTACCTTCGAAGGAGAAATAACATGTGACAGTGGGGAGTTTCATTGGTAGCTGTACCTAACAAGAAGCGAATGAAATAAACTGCAGGTTGCATAACCCCTTCTTGCTGTTCAGTTTCCATATTATTAGATGTTACAGCCAATTGAATTTTTTTTCAAATTACACTATGTAGTGATCCGTTAGTAAGGTGACTATTCCATGGAATGCTAAATACTTTTTTAATAACTGAAACATAAAAACAAATCCTCTATCCGAATGGATAAAGGATGGCGATTAATAAGTTCAACTTAAAACTGAACAGTTCCATTCTCTTGCGAATCATTTTTTCACTCTTAATCATCATACTGAGTTGCTAATAAAAAGCGAATGCAACTTCTTGTTGATCAGTACACACATTATAATGTCCCTCCTCCCCCAACAAGAGATGTCTACAATGATTAAGAGCCGATCCGGGGCCATCGTGATCACCGGGCCTGCGCGTAGGTTTGCCACCGCGAAATATGAGTCATACATTGAGGCCGATGCACGTCGTAGTTGCATACCGGCGCCAACGTGGTTTGTAGCTCATTGTATGCCTACATATATTCGACATTGTTACTGAAATATATTAGTTTTATCCTATTTTGAACCTGTATATCAACTTCAACCAAAGCAAATCGAGGTAAGAAATTTTATACAACTATGAAATTACTGACTTATATAGAACATTTAAGAAGTTCATATGACTGTTTTTGAAATAAACTAAAGGGAGTTAATTGATGTTACTCTTTTTTATATATATTTTTTAAACTTAATTTACTTTACAGTTTATGCTTTGTTATCAAAACTGTTCTATTGTATCTACAATTAATAATTAAACTATGTTCCTTTTTATTGACATGTTTTCTATGCTTTTTATAAAACATAATAAAGAGTGATATCAAGCATGTCATATATTTTTTCTTGCATTTAAGTACTTATTCTCTACTCCCTTTTGAAGTACACCATGCAATCGAATAACTGACTGTTATTACTTCTTATAAAGATTTTATTTATTATTAACATAATGCAGAAATTCAGTGTCTAATAATTATCTCGAATTTCTAAGAATTACCCCAATTCTTGGGGTTATTTTTAGGCACTTTTTTATTTTCCTTATTTACTAAAAACATTTAATAATTACTGTAAGAAATTAAGTTGTGCAATATTAATAATATAAAAAAATAAAATATGAATCATACCCCAAAAAACTTTTTTATAATAAAAGTTTACTTCTTGTCTAAAAATTTCAATGGTTACCTTACTGTTGTAATCAATAATCCTTTACTGTTCACCCACAGCTTACAATATTTTAATGAGAGTGATATGTTGTTATTCTGTGAATGTCTGTTATAAGTGTAAGTAATTATTGTTACTGTCAAATATTATCCTGCTCTGGAAAAGTGACACTAATGTAGTTTTTCTTGAGACATAAATTTATTTCATAGTTTGAAACTGTATATATTTTTATACAGTGTATTTTTAATACAGTGTTATAATCCTAGATATATATGTTATTCAAACACTGATTATTTTTATGTGTACAGAGAAAAATGTATATGTATGTGCTTAATGTGTTCTTCATAACCGTTACAACTATGTCTACAAAAAGTTAGTCATTTATTTTATTGAGTTAAATAATTTATTTTGGGTCTGTCGTTTCAGCTTGAATTTCTAAATGTTATAGCTTTTTATAGTAATAAGTGTTTGTACAATTACTTTTTTTAATTTACTGTATGTATTGTAAATAAATGTATTCTTGCCTTATGTGTACTCTTTCATACACATGATAGATATAGATAAAATACTTTTAAGAAATTTAATTTTTAAAAATGAAAGATAATAAACTTTTTTTAAATTTCAGTAGAATATGTTAAATATTTTGTTTATTTTCTTATTCAAATTAAACTCAAACTAAATATATTTAGATATAATTTTCTATGAGCTCACAAAATGTATCATTATGTATTTTACTAGTATAGCCTGATTTATAAAGCACACAACTTTAAATATAAGTTAAATAACTTTGAACAATTTTTTCCTAAATCCATTAAAGTATTAAGTAATCATAAGCGATTTTAAAGTAAGCAGTAATATAAAAGTAATGTATTCTATAAATTATAGTTATCATTTCAGTTATATAAATATATTCTATATAATTATAATTCTATATGATCACGATGGCCTTGGCCATATCATACTGAATGGATGTTTGAATAGGTTAGGTCTATTTTTATAATCTAACCTATATGGATTCCTTTTCAGTTGAAATTTTTATATAGTTACTTTGCAAAGGAAACTCATAAAAAATGTTAATCAGATTTTATGTTTAAATAAATGAATATTAAAATGAAAAATTCTGAAAAATGTATTTTATTTACTCGTACAATACATTTGATTTCATTTTTTTTGTTGTTGTTTTGTTTTCCTTAACTAAATGCAAATTCTACAAAACTTTTCCATAAGTTGTAAATAAAATGTTTTTATTTAAAATAGTCGAATTAATTTATTTTAGTTGTCATGTAGTAATTTTCATATAATAAATCTAATTTTACATAACCTAGGATAATCACTAAGTTATGATTTAAAGATCAAATTGTTATTTTTAATGCAGTGTGAATTAATACAATGTAGTAATTTTCTATGAGCACACAAATGTATCATTATGTATTTTACTAATGTAGTTTAATTTAAAAAGCACACAGATTCAGATTTAAAAATAAATTAAATAACTTTGAATTGAACAATTTTTTCCTAAATCCATCAAAGTATTAAGTAATAATAAGGGATTTTAAAGTAAGCAGTAATATAAGAGTAATAATATGTTCAATATAATTAATGTTATGACTCCGAAAAAAAAATGAAAATACTCTTATGGTTTTGATAGAAATATTCTTGCTTTCCAACTCTTATCTTTAAATCTTTTTCTTATATTTAACTAGATATAATAATAAATGTACTTTTTCTTCTTTTGTAAATAATATTTCGCGCATATTTTTGTAAACATTTATTTAAAAGCATTTAGTTTGAAAAAGTAAAATTTAAGGTACTACATACTTTGTGAATTTCTATAATTCAAACTGAATATATTTCATTTTATTTATTTTAAATTTCTTATGTAAGTAAACAAAAATTGTTTTATAAATCGTAAAATGTGTAATTGGGTACAACAGAAAGATTATTTTAATTAAACCAATATGAAAATCGTCAATTTCAAAGTAAACACCGTAGACGGAAGTCTGATCTCATCGGCCTCTTTGTATGAGTCATCAATTCATACGCGCAGGCCCGGTGATCACGATGGCCCCGGCCGATCCCACCAAAGTCGTTTAACGCTAAGCGCGATTAATCTCGGTTTAAACGGAGAATTCCGTTTCCCCATTGGTTCCCACACAGCACACTTCATCCCGATTAGGTTGAAAGTTGCGTACATTCGACCAATTATTTGGCTCTAGTACGTCCCAAACTGATTCAGATTACGTAGATATTATGTGCAGATGTCACCTCTTATTACATCGGATGGCTCTAAATGTGCGTACAAAATACGTTAAAATCAACCAGATTTGGATGTAAAATGTACATCGTGATCTTATCCATATCACGTAAAATCAACCAGATTTGGATGTAAAGTGTACATCGCTTTTTTATCCATATTACGTAAAATCAACCAGATTTGGATGTAAAACGTACATCCTAATTTTGTCCAAATTACGTAAATTTAACAAGATTTGGTTGTCAAATGTATATCCAGATTTTGTTTATTTGTCCTAAAATCAACCAAATTTTGTTATCAAATATACAAAGTATCCCAGCAACACTTAAATATCCCATTGAGAATGCAATTTATTTGCAAATAATCTAGGAAGTTTCCTGGTTTCTGAAAATGCATGAGATTTTTTGTTTTTTATATAAACTAAAGTTTTACTTAATTTTATTTTTTAATAAAAACCACACTTTAAAAAAATCAAATATAAGTTTAACATAAAAATCTGTAAAACTAAAAATATGGCTCCCATTTGGAAAAAATAATTGCTCCCACAAAAGCATTAGGTTTTATACTCTGCATACACTTTATCAAAAACCAGGAAACATGTAAATTTATTTCCGAAGAAATTTCATCCTGAATAAAATATTTTAGGGCTGCTGGATGTCTGAGATTCAGTGTATATTTAATAACAAAATTTGCTTAACTTTAGGACAAATGAACAAAATCTAGTTATACATTCTACAGCTAAAACCTGGTTGATTTTAGGACAAACAAAATCTGACTTTTGGTACACACCATACATTTAAATTTTATGTATATTATGTGAAATTAGATTTTATGATAAAAAGTGCTTCAAAAAAATAAAACTTTAGCTGCATATAAATTCTTTTGACTGCCACAGCATAGAAAAAAAAAATATTTTGTGAGCATGCTTTTTTTTTCATCAGAAAAATTTTAGAACTGATATACATACATATAATTTGTCTGTTTGGATATATTTTACTTCTATCACTGTTTTCTCAAATCTCAGGCTTCTTTGATGTATGAAGAACACTGATGATATTTGCCATAAAAATTATATATATATATATAATATATATATATATATATATATATATATATATATATATATATATATATATATGTATATATATATATATATATATATATGTATATGTATATATATATATAGTATATATATGTATATATATATATATATATATATATATGTATATATATATATATATATATATATATATATATATATATATATATATATATATATATATATATATATATATATGTATATATATATGTATATATATATATATATATATATATATATATATATATATATATATATATATATATATATATATATATATGTATATATATGTATATATATATATATATATATATATATATATATATATATATATATATATATGTATATGTATATATATATATATATACAAACACACACACACATCAATTCTACTTTCTCAAAATATTGCTTCATGAAAAATAGAAAATAAATCTGCAATCTAGTCATTTTCCCTATGCTATGGTAATATTTGAACAGATTTCTTCAAGGAATGTTAATATATAACAGTATTGTTTATTTTTAGATTAAATGAGAGATTTGTACAAAATGTGCAAATAAATTTTATACAAATTACTCCAAATAAATAGCATGCTTTTATGAGCCGTTTAAAATGGAAATCAGCATAATTCTCCCATATTTTTTAAGTAATAAATACAGATCTTCAGATAAAATGTAGGATGTGGTAGCAAATTCATATTAGTAAGGAATAAATGTTTGAAAAGTACATATTAATGTTTGTCATTGAAGCCAGTTCTAAAAGAAATCTTGTTTCTTATGCACCTCTTATTGTATATACATTTTCAGTTAGAATAAATATAATTTAAAATTATATGTTTTGAATCCATACATTGAAATTTTCTACTCCTTTAAATATTCCACTATGAAAAATGCCAGTTGAGTTTTCAGAATCATCTTTTACAATTCTAAATTTTCAACAAAGTCTTGTTTAGGCTTTGTTGAAAAACATTAAATTGTTAAAAGAATTTCATTTATGGTTTTAATCAAAATATAAACTTATGTAGTGTACTGTTTTTTTTAAGCGATTTCATATTGATCTATAGACATTGCAGAAAATCAGTAGAAGTCATCATCTGAGCTACCAATACACACATATCTGTATAAAAAAAGTCAAAAGAATTAAGAGAAGGTTTATGTTTTTAAATATTTTTATTTTTAAAAATATTCTAATAGTTTGTTAATGCTAGATGTATCTTTCCATAATTGGTCAGTTCTCACAGCACCTGCAGAAAAAAAAAGTTACATAAAAATCATGGTTTAAATTTTATAACAGTATTATGTCCAACCGCCAAAAAATCTTTCTCTCCCTCCCTAAATATGTGCATACTGTTTTTATTAAAAAAAAATTCATTTTACATAATTGTCTCCACTAAATTAATAAAATTAATTTTCTCAAATTTTACTAGTGCATATAACTGGTTATTTGTACAGAGAATTATGAAAAAAACATGAAAAAAATAATAAAAGTAAATTTGAGCACATCTGATAAAATTAAAAAAATTTGGAGTTATTTTACAACATTGTTAAATCAGAATTTTTCTTGGGAGTGCTGCTATTCAAAATATGAAGAGCTCCTATTAAAAATAGAAAAAAATAATGCATAAGTAATTCAGAGTACAAGTAAAAAGAAAGATTTTAAGAACTATATTATTTTAACTTTTAAAAACCATTAAAAGTTTAAAAAAAGTTAAGAAAAGTTAAAAAAAAGTTAAGTACAAGTTTTTAAGAAAGATTTTAAGAACTATTTTTTTTTAATTAATCTGAAAATTAATAGTAAAATAGTGCAAATTATACCTGCTTGGTTAGTTGAAACCATATTCATTTTGTTTAAGTTCTCATAGACAGTAAAAGAATTAAGAAGTGATTCTGTAATTAATAGACATAAATAATATAATAGTACTGATTTTATAAAAAATTATATAAATATATTTGAAATATTAACAATTAAATCTAAATTATAACTGCAATCGTACCCAAATACTTAGCTGAAATTTGATGTTGCTCATTGTATGTTGCTACATAACATAAAGCATTTACTTATTATTACACTTTGAAAGAAATCTTCATAAAAACATAAAAACTGAGCATTTTAGTTTTTTTTTTTTTTTTTTTTTTTTTTTTTAATGTGACTGCCTTACATGATAGTAAATCAAAAATGATAATAGAATTGAATAGCTAAACCTTTTTTATGTATTCATAAGTCAAGGTAAATGTCGAAAAATCTCCAAATTAGAGAAGAACCAATAAAAAATCAGTACAGAAAAATTCAGTGGCAATTGAAAAATTAGGTATTATTATAGATTCTAGATAATTATTTACACAATGGAAATTGTAGACTGACCATATACCTAATGTTTCAGTAAAATGTAATGTCTTAGTTAAATGTAATAGAAAAAATTGTATACCTTTATTCACTGTTTTTTTTCCTGAAGAGTTTCATATATTTCAGATTTCACTAAAAATTAATTTTAAACACAATTGGAATGCCAGTGGCAAAAGGCAATTTTATGAGTTATAATAAATATATTTATATCTAAATAATAAGAAAAATGCTGATATTCGAGTTTATGTAAACTTTACAAGATTAAGATTAAACTGTAATTTTAAATTAAAAATATTCTAAAATGACCAGTTAAAGTTTTTTAATTTAAATTATAAAAATAAGTAGTTCAAAAAAAAAGGGGTACAAAAGAAACAAAAAAGAAGCTTTTAGTTATTGTGAACAGTTTTACTAAAGCCATTAAGTTTTAAATTAGAAATAATTCTAGGTTATTATAAAAGATAATAAAGAAAAGATTTTTACCTAACACAGTATTTTTAACATGTATATTTTTCCAATTTTATTGAAGATAAAATTTGAAAAACAAATTACTTTTTTACTACATTTTGAAAACACTAATTAATTTTAGAGAGTATTAATGGAAATACAATATAACTGTTATCTAATTGAAAATGTACACTTTTTTTAATATAGAGCACAAGGGCCATAAGAACACAGGACTCATTTCTAAGCTTGTAATATCTAATAATGATGATGATTTTCAGGAGTTTAAATATAAATTAGAAAGATTTAAAAATTTCTTTCCTATAAATACTGTTTCTGTGTTATGTTTAGTTTGTACTTTAATAAAATTTGAAATAAAATCTATGCTACCATCTTTTAAACTATATATATTATCAGATTTTATTGTGAAGAGAACAGTTTCCACAGTTATTAAATTCTGTAATGTTTACATTAGGAAAGTTTGAATTGTGAGATATGTCAATAATAACATTTATTTGTGATTTGACAACATTATTCAAATTACGGGATTCTTGTTGTTTACATACATTTTTAGAAAACATGATTAACCAATTCACTCACCTTAACTCCTTAAAAGAAAGATTTGAAGACAAAATTATGTGTTCGATAAGTTAAATAAAATGGAGTGGAATGATTTTCTTAATAACGCATGCGCAAATGTTCTTAGAATTTACGTATAATCTACGTACAGATTTGGTAGGAATTTCGTCCAAAAAACGCTGAATTTATGTTCATACATTACCTTATGCTTTATGTTCAGATTTCGTTGCTTAAATTGCCAATTTTGAACATGTTGGTTAAATTTACGTTAGTCAATGACAATAATGGGACTTCACTTCCGAGTGTGGGACGAAGTTTGGACGAACGAAACAAGAATGGGACGAAATACGAACGTATGTGCTGTGTGGGTTGGCGCCAGGGTTAATCGTAGCTAATCGTAGTTAGCCGTTAAACGACTTTGGTGGGATCGGCCCGAAGAGATTCAACAATGGTATTTCACTTCCTTTGGTGAAAATAAATTCCTCCACTAGGATGTGTTTAGGGTTCTTGAGGTTGCAACCCGATGGCCTGTTTAGTATAGAGTTGCTCCTTTCGTTGTATTATGCTTTCATTTCAGATCTAAATCTTCAATTGCTTCTAAGGCAGCGTTAGACAAGAGGTCACTGATGTTTGAACAACTTTTTGGCTATTAAGGAATTGTTTTCATAATCACGAAATTATTGGAGGATGAATCCGAAGGAAAGATTGACGTCTTTGATTGATTGCTTTTTTAAATGCGTTCGGCAGCACGCCAGAGCTCAAAAATTCCCATTCTCATTTGGAAGCCATAGAAACATATCTGGTTTGATAGCAAAGTGTGCAAAAGTTATAAACATTTTTTATAAGCACTTACAATTCCTGTCACTCTTCACAACTCTTGATTTTTTTTACTATTACCATTTTTTGTTTACTTCTGTACATAAAACTGTGATTAGGTGTTATCTAGCACATTTGCATACTTTTTAACTCTGTAGTGAAAGTGCCGAGAGATTGATGAATGGGTAAGGACGCTGTTCTCGGTGCATGAGTCTGCGTATGGAATCCCACTGTTGCGAAAACCCCTCGCGCGGAAATAACGAACTATGTTGAAGTCACTATCGAAATTCCAATGTTTTCAGTTTGTATTCAGTTTTGTGGCAACGCTGTAAATTGTTATTCTTTTTAGTATTTAGTTTTGGTTCGCTTCGGCGAATGTTGCTAGTTTTTAGAAAGTGAATAAATGTGTTATTATAGTTGTAAAATATCCCTGTGAGATTATTTTGACTTCCTATTTACTTATTTGACAGCCGTTAAGCATCGGATAGATGCACCAGAGCCCAATTAATATTTAGTTTTATAAATGTGTTGCGAGATTCAACACCCACTATGCTATAGACGTTCGTAAGTGTTCAGAATCGACTTTAAGCAGTAGGTCCCGGTGTCATGAGCCCTCGTGTTAAAAAATAGTAGACAGTACCGCTACCTAACCAAACCTATGTAGTAAATTGCAGCATCTTTAATTCACATTCGTTACATAGCTTGGAGAGATACTTTTTCGCTAGACGACTGGTCTACTTTTTTGCTAGACGAGGGTTAATGAGACCGGGACCTGCTGCTTAAGGCTTTATTTTTGTCTCTCTCTGCCTTTACGAGTCTGGGAATAACTGTTATCATGAGTCTAGGTTAATCACGAGTCTAGGTTAAAGAATACCTATTCGCACATTTTGTGTTTTTAAAAAGAGATTGGTTTGCAGTTATTCATTCCTTTTAAAAATTGTTGGTTGGAGCATTAAGGTTGACTGTTTTGCTTCATGATGGCTAATGAGACTAGGAATGAAGATTGAAAAAGTCGTGTACATTATCAAGCTTTTACTGTATATGTGCGAAAGTCTCATTAGATTCAACAATAGGGACTTTGTTACCCTGGTATACGCTTCTTCCATCCGACGCAACTGACTGATATACACTCAAGAGCCAAAACATTATGACCACCTGTCAATAACGAGCTGGCCCACCCTTGGCGCGCAACACAGCTTCAACCCGCCTTGGCATGGATGCCACAGGTCCTTGGTATATAGCCGGAGACAGATTGCACAAGTCGTCTACCACCGTCGAACACCATGTCGTCTACTGCTGGTTTCATCGTCATTCATCCACTTTGCAAAAGTACTAACAACTGTAGATCGCGAACAACCCACAAGTCGTGCAGTTTTGGAAATACGTGTTCCGAGACTTCGAGCCATTACAATCTGCCCTCTATCAAAATCGCTTAGATCCGCAGCCTTTCCCATCGTCCAAAGAAGTAAGTGAAAGAATGATTATTCAGACTCTTCAGCAGCAATTAAATACCGCTTCCTCCTGATCACGTGCCTCCCACGCAAAATGTAGGGGCAAGTGGTCATAATGTTTTGGCTCTTGAGAGTATGTTGTGTAGATATCAACACTTGAAAACAGAGCAGTTCAGTGATTAAACATTTATTAATATAGTTGCAAAGAGAAAATTAAGTTAACAAGTTGACATGAACATACACTACATTACATTACATTGAACTGAGTACCACCACACATGTGAGAAAAGTTAAGTTGAAGTAGTAGTACATACCTCAGTTAAAAGTTAAATGCAGGTATTTAATTTACACCAACACTTCCCTTAAATTAGTACCTGCAACTTAAAAACTGAAAGAGAAGAGAGAAAAAAAAGTTCAAGTTTCAGTTTTTAAATCACACATGCCAATCAATTGGCGAAGTCTCTGAAAGCGAAGTTTTGGCAAGGCTTTCGTAAAGATATCTGCTGCCTGAGAATTACTTCCACAATGCTGAACATCTAACTGTCCATTTTGATATTTCTCATGAACAAACTTGTAGCGCACATCAATGTGCTTTGTTCTGCAGTGAAATTCAGGGTTCTTTATCAGTCTTATAGCACTTTCACTGTCCACTTGCAGTACTGGAACATTAGCTAATGGGCAAATGTCCTGAAACAGTCTGTGTATCCATACTGCTTCCTTGGAAGCTTGGCTGGCTGCTATAAATTCAGCCTCTGTTGTAGATAGTGATACACATTTCTGTCGTTTGCTGGCCCAGGTTATGGCACCTCCACTAAACTTGAAAACCATTCCTGATGTGGATCTTCTGGTTGATACATCACCAGCATAGTCTGCATCACTATAGGCTTCCACTTGTTCACAGTTACCATTTGACCTGTACAGAATACTCCAACTGGTAGTTCCTCGAAGATATTTTAGAACTTTTTTCACTAAACACCAGTGTGTTTTGGATGGGTTATCTAAAACTTGAGACAAAACACTAACAGCATATGCAATGTCTGGTCTAGTTACCATACATAAATATATCAAGCTACCAACTGCTTTTCTGTACGGCACCTTCTGATCCAGATTCTCAGACAGTTCAGATGAAAACATACTTCTGTCAATTGGAATACAAACAGGATTGGCAGAGGACATATTAAAACTGTTAAAATCTTTTTACAGTAATGTTCTTGGTAAATAAAAATTGAACCATCATTTAAGTATTTAATTTGCATACCCAAAAAGTAGTTTGCTGGCTCAACTTTCACACAAAATTCTTCATTAAGTTTTCCAAGAAACGATTCTAGATGTTTTTCATCTTTGGAAGCGATGATTCCATCATCTACATACAATATCAGAAATAAAGATTTAGTTTCATTCACGAACAAACAAGGATCACTGTCAATCTTCTTGAGATCACAGCTTAGAAGGAAATCTTTGAATTTTTGATTCCAACACCTAGGAGCCTGCTTTAAGCCATACAAGCTTTTTATTAATTTGCAAACACGTCCGCTTCCATCATTAAATCCATGAGGTTGCTTCATGTAGACCTCTTCTTTGAGATCACCATATAGAAACGCTGTTTTCACATCAAACTGGATTAGTTTTAAGCCTTTGCTTGCAGCCACACCAATTATAGTTCGAATTGTGTCCCAACGAACAACTGGATTGAATGTCTCGTGAAAGTCAATTCCAGCTCTTTGAGAAAATCCCTTAGCTACCAATCTTGCCTTGAAACGCTCTATTGTGTCTTCAGAGTTTCTTTTGATTTTGTATACCCAACAATTATCTATGGCTCTTTTTCCCTCTGGCAGATCCACAAGCTTCCATGTTCCATTGTCAGTAAGTGAGCCCAATTCTTCCTGCATAGCAGCTTTCCAGTCTTGAGCATTTCTTGAATTTATTGCCTCTTGAAATGATACTGGTTCATCATCTTCAGCAAGCATTACAAAATCATCAAATCTTGAAGGTTTCTGTAACCGAGATCTGTCTCGTAGACTTTTGTAATCATCTTCAGCCTCATCAGCGTGTTGGTTTTGAATTGTAGTAGCTTCCCCTATTTCATTACTATCTACATTTTCTATTAGTCCATTTTCTATAGGTTGTACGAAAGTAAAATTTTCTTGGTAAATTTTATCCGTAACTCTTTCAGCTTTGAAAATAATATCTCTTGTCAAAATGACTTCATTCTTTTCAGGTATCCATACTCTATAACCATCTTTGTTTCCACAGTATCCAACTAGATACCCTTTTAATGCTTTCTTGTCAAACTTCCGTCTCTTTACCTTTGGAATATGTACAAAACATTCTGTACCAAATATTCTCAAATGATCAACAGGAGGTACTTTCTTGAACCAAAGTTCATAAGGAGATTTTCCTTCTTCAGGTGAGGGACCTGTGCGATTTAATACATATGCTGCTGTATTTATTGCTTCACCCCAAAGTCTTTCAGGTAGCTCTTTAGCATGTAACATTGATCTTGCTGCCTCAACAAGAATCCTGTTCTCTCTCTCTATTGCACCATTTTGTTCAGGGGTATAGGGCATAGACATTCGGTGATGTAAACCTGCTTTTTGCACTATCTGATGAACCTCAGAGTTGTTGAATTCGCGACCACCATCAGTTAACAATTCTTTCAACACATAACCAGCTGTCTTCATTTCTGCCAAGAAAGTACACAGTAAATCTTTAACTTCAGATTTTTCCTTCATTAGATAAACAGTTCTGTATTTAGAATAATCATCTTTAAATGCTACAAAATATCGGTTTCCACCAAGAGATCTCTCTGGCATTGGCCCTCATACATCTGCATGAACAAGTTGACCAGGACAAGTTGGTCGATCTTGACGAGAACCAAAACTAAGCCTATGCATTTTGCCATACATGCAAGCATCACAAAATTCACTTTCAAGCTTCACTTCAATGCCTTTTTGCTTTAAGAATTTTTGAATATGGCGTTTGTTTTGATGCCCTAAGCGCTCATGCCACAACTGAAGACTATCATTATCAGTAACGACACATGCTGATTCAGGAATAATTATACTCAAAAGAAGTTTATACACAGTATTATATCTAATACCAACAGCAACAGTTTCACCATTTAATTTTCTAAATTCACGTACCTTGCTATCTCCATATTCAATAAGTCCATTATCTAAGGCAGCACCCGATGAAAAGAGATTTTGATCACATTCTGGTACATACCAAACCTTGGTCAGACGGCTAGGTATCCACTTTCCAGAGACCAACATTTCTATCTGAATATCTCCACTGCTTTAGCAAACATGGATCTTCCATCCCCTAATCTTAATGGCTTTGGAGCATCAAACTGTTCATAAGAGGAAAACCAATGAAACTTTGATGAAATATGGTGAGAAGCTTCCTGAATCTATAAGCCAATAGTCCCTATTTTGCTCTACAACTGTCATGAAGACTTGTTCTGGCCTAAGAGGTTCATTTTTCTCGTTACACTCAGATTTCCACTTCCGACAATACTTTTTGATATGTCCAACACGACCACAAGCAAAACATTTTTCTTCTTGAATTTCACTTCTTTTTGATTGAACGATGTCTTATCTGCAGGTTTCTTTGAATATGAGTTACTGGGCTTTACCATGAATGCAACATTCTTGTTTTCAACAGGATGTTTTAATTCTTCCAATCTCTGTTCGTGTAAGCGCAATCTTTCTGTAAGACTTGAAATTGTTCTTTCATTGCTTGGTACAGATTCCCATGCATTTCTAAACTCTAGATATTCATTTGGAAAAGTATTTAAAATTCTATTTAACAGCATAGACCTGGGAAGTTCAACTTTCTCAGCTTTCAATTCTTCCTGTAACTCTTGCCAAATCTTTTGCAATTTTGAAACATGTGTTGCAATACTGTCATTGGGATCTTTAACATAACTGAACAGCTGATAATACAGTAAATCCAGTTTCCGTTCATTCTTATGTTCATACACAGAGTGTAGCACATCCCACATTTCTTTTCCAGTCCTACAAGTCAAAATATGCTGTTTAGGCTCAGGCCTAACACTGGAACCAATTGTATACCTTGCAACAGCATCTGCTTCATTGTATGTCCTCAAAGCAACTTCATATGCTTTTCTCTGTGCTTCTGTGGCTCCCTCAGCTAATACTTCTGGTTTGGTCATTTCTCCCAAGATAATTGGCATAGCTTTTTGCACTGTCAGTTGCAATTCTACATCAAATTTCCAGCTTACCCAATTGCTTTGACCTTCCAACTTCTCAATAAAATTCATCTTATCCATACTGGACATTTATGAAGATTAGTTCTCTAACTAGAACACAGATGAATTACTCTTTGAAGTTAGGCCTAACAGACCACTGATTTAACTTCTCAAAAACAACTACTTAAACTGCACAAATGAGCATCACTAGGCCCATAACCACTTGAAAACAGAACAGTTCAGTGATTAAACATTTATTAATATAGTTGCAAAGAGAAAATTAAGTTAACAAGTTGACATGAACATACACTACATTACATTACATTGAACTGAGTACCACCACACATGTGAGAAAAGTTAAGTTGAAGTAGTAGTACATACCTCAGTTAAAACTACAGTTAAAAGTAAAATGCAGGTATTTAATTCACACCAACATCAACAAATATAAAACAGAACTTTTAGTATTTTACTTAAGATAGTTTATCATTTCTTATAACCCTCCGATGCATTCAGTAGCCTCAGTCTCATCATTTTGTTTTATTCTCATTTCACACTTTTTGCTTGAATTTTCACCAATGATGCTCAAGTCCAGAATACATATGAATTAACTAAATAGCTTTAAAAAAAATGTTTTTTAAGGATAACAGGGAAAACAAGAAAAGAAAAATATTTATTAAAATCAGAGCTTGAAACATCTGAGTGCAAAGAAGACATGAACATGATCATTTCTACTGTACTAAATTGATATGATATATACACAATTATTTTTAACCTATTTCTTACAATAAAAAGTTAATTAGCCCACAATACTAATAATTCTCTTTGACAACAAAAATAAAGTTTATTAATCCCTTTTAAATTAGGAAGCTAAGAATCAGTAACCTTATATATTTATTCATATAAATTTTTAAATACACAGCTCCATTTTTACAAAATGTAAATATTAGAATTGAAAATTAAGCTTCTGACTAAATTGTTTTGCAAATATATTGCTCTTATGATAAATTATGTTGAATTAAACAACTTTATCCTACTAAATATAACTAGATACAAATTTCCAAGTACGTAGACCTATGCTCAGTTATTATATATAAATAGGTAAGCAACACAAATTTTAAAAAGTAATATAAATTATTTATATTAAATTTGTTTCAACCAGTGTAAGTCTGAAACCAAAGAGGAGCTAAAGCTCATATCGATTCAGCCACTGATTTGTGTCACATGAAATTATGTTCAATCCCCAGCTTTTTTTAATCTAGAAAACCAAATTCCAATATTCCTATACATGTGGGAAAAGTTTCTTTTTCAAATGACAAAATCTGCCTTTCATCTGAAAGGAAATCAAAAGTAATATTCATTGGAAGAACCCCTGCAATTTTCATATCTTTGTGCGAGTTTTCTTTCACACTTTGGCTTAAACTATTAAGATTCTTTAATGCAGAATTCTGTAGCAAATACTTTCCAGATACAAAAAATGTTTCTGAGCAGATATTAAAAGATCCCGTTATGATCATTTTCTGATACTTACATTATTCCTTCATCAGACAAAGGAAGCATAAATCCCAAATTCTATTCATTATACTTATTACTTCAAGATTTTTAACAGAATGTAAATATATACATTCTTCATGCTAGACAAATGCTGTAAAATTAGTAGTTTTTAGTAGCTGTAAAATTAGTAGTTTATCCTTCATTACAAAATAAATTCAAAAATATTAATTTTCCTCAGTACAAAAATTCCTAAATTCAATTTTCTCATTAGAAAATAAAAATGAAATTACATTTAGATATGTAAGACTTTATATAGCATTGGCACAAAATTAGTGAATTATTTCATTATTAAAAACCACTATTCTAAGAATCTTGATGTAGCAATTTCTCATGTCAATTATCCGTGACACTTTACTAAATGATGATTCGTTATTCCAAGTTCTGCTTGCAATTTTTCAATATCAGACCAAGTGAGTCTGGACAATTATCCAAAAATCCATAAACAAGAAAAACTAACACAGGGGCATCTTCTAATTGAGCAATGCCTCACTGAAAAGAAAGGAAAAATGATTACAATTTTATGTTCTATAAAAGGGAAATTGGTAACTTTATAAAAATTATTTCTATCTTGTTTGATAACATTCCAAAAATGCAGAACAATCTAACAAATACCTACTTTTATTGACAAATTTTCACATGTGAAAAGATAGTGTTCTATACGTCTTTTAATTCTGCTGATATCTGATCAGGATTTTCAAAAGCAAAAATAATTGTGTATACTTGTGTTCTGTCAGAGCTATTACTTTTAACTTCATTACTTGAAAAATAATTGTTACAGTTTTATCCCAATAGTTTAACTGATTGATTTTAATAGAAAAATTTTAGTATTTTACTTATGAACAATCATAATAGTAATTTCAAGGAAAAGAAAAACATGAAATTTTTACTTATTGAAGAAGCTGTCCAAAGTGGTAAATATGCATCATACTTGGATAAAAAAAATTCAGCAGCCTGTGAAATAATTGTATGAAATCAATATATTATCACACAATACCTTTAACTGAGTAATAATAGCTAGCAAGTCTTATCTTTGAAACAGTTTGGTGTAATTCCTGCTCCAAAAGATAATTCCAACTGGCTTTTTTATTTATTTATTTATTTTTTTATCTTAAAGTGAAGACACCACACACACTTTTTAGAATCATATCTTTATTTTTAACATATACCCAGAAAGAGGAAAAAAAATCTTAATACAAATATTATAACATAAATAATGTAAATTTAGAACAGCAGCTTATTGACAGATTAATTTTAAAGAATATTATATATTAACTTTCTGAAATTTTGAATATAAAAAGTCTCATTTACACTGCTATAATTGTACAGTTGATATGAGTAATAACAGGTAAATACACCACAACTCATTGAATCTTTTTGAAGTACATGATTAGGAGATGTTACTTTCCAAAGATAATTACTATTAAGATACCTATTAAAGATGCTACCAAATTTGAAAATTACTTTAAAATAACAACTATCAACAGTTTCCTTTAATGGATCGTAAACATTGAATGTTTTTTGGGTCATATCAGCAACTATTAATAGCCAATTTAAACATAAGGGTATTAAAATATATTTAACTAAATTTAAAGGATGCTTGAAATATAATTTATCTGATGCACTTTCATTTATATATTGACAAACTACTGAATCGATAAATATTATTTCTTGATTGTCATTTAAAATTTTACTAACAAAACCATTAACAATGTTGTCGTACAACCACCCTTTTCTAAAGTCTGATGAAAATGATTTTAAGAAATTTTCCTCTTCATCTGAAATGGAGGGGGGTCTAATGATTTTAATTCTAACATGTTTATATTATAACCATTAACATTTACAACCGGCCATAAAACACTTTCATTTAACCCTCCGAGTGGAACACATCTAGAAAAATATTCCACAAAATACGCTAATGTCGTGGCCAAAGAGTTCTACGATTTTTACCTTCACCCTTTGTCAACTAGAATGGAATATGGAAAACCCAACCTTGTTAATGCCCCTTTACTTCCGGTTATATATTGATATATAAATAGATATTATACATTGTTAATTTTTAATAGACATAAAGCTCGCCAAGTCTCGAATATTATCCCATAAGAAATAATGTATTCGAAAAGTACAAATAAAAATATTCTTTGAGAGACTTATTTATATTTTTTTTACGAAAGTCATCCAAGATATTTAAGGGGTGCAATTAGAGATACATCTGTTACCGCAAATGAAATACTTCGAAATAGAGAATTAGAAAGCCATGAAATCTATCAGTTTCTTTGTTTCTCAGAGGGTAGGGTTGCATCCCTCAAGAAATGAGGGGTGCAGTTCCTAAACAATAGACCTGACCTTCCTACCTCAAAACTCCACGGAGGAAAGCATTGGCAAAATTGTACATTACATCCATTTTCGGAGCATTTTTGGAGGTCGAAAATTGTACGTTTCGAAGTCATCATCGGTTTGGCGGATTTGTACGTGCGAACCGCTTAGAGGGTTAAATTAAGTGCAGGTGTAAAAGATTCATTTATTTTAGGTGCAGATATAAGGCTTTTAGCTGATATTACAGATTTAATGGTTTTGGAAGGAGAATGTTTTATATCACACTCATCTGTTAATTTTAATTCATTCTGGGATGAATACAACTTTTTCTGTTTCTTACTTTTCTTGAACTTTTTAATGTGACCAGTTTTTAAATTTGGGGGCATCATTTTAAATTTTAGCATGGATTTTATATCTGTATTGCTCTTAAATGCAACTTGGCTTCGTGAATATAAATCCTTAAAAGTTGAGTGAATTATTTTAATCATATTATTAGGCATATTTGGATTTTTACAAAGCTTAATTATATCGAAAGCTAATTTTTCACAACTATCAATTTCATTTTTAGCTTCTGGAAACTTTAACATTGCATTCAGATTTAGATTTTAAATTACTTTTAACATATTGTGAACGCTCTCTAATAGATGATGCAGAATTTCTAGAAGAGTGTATTTTTACGAATATGCTTACAAAGAATGTTTGTGTCTGGACAATTGCAACAATATAAATTGATTACACAAGTCTTTACAGCTCTGTTCTGTACACTTATAGTAACATAAGTCATGGGGGCACGTAGTGAAAGTTCTTTTAACAGTGTAATTTTTATTCTTTTCACTCTGAGATCTTATGGACCATGTATTAGACGACAACTGATTTATATGTGTATCAGGAATTTCCTTACTTTTCATATACTTTTTCTTACAAACATAATTCAAACTTTTTGGAGGCATATTCATTAATAATTTCCCTTTATAATTTAAAAAATTATCCTTCTCTGCTCTTAAAAGAGTATCTAGTAAAGTGTCAACACGTCTGTTTACCTTGCGTTCAAAATAATGAGTTTTTAATTTGTTATGAAAAGATTCACAGAACATATTAGTATCAGTTTCCCCATGCGGAAATTTCCTGTACGCAAGCGACCACTGTTCTAACCTATTACAATAATTTATTTTAAAATAATCAATAAAAGATTTACAATCTTCTGAATATTTGGCTAAAAAAGTGTCAAGCATTGAATTAAATTTTGTTTTGCAGGTCTCTCTCATTAATTTAGTTATATCCTCTTTCAATAAACTTTTAACTATCTCATTTTTAACCTTGGCATGTGCTTGACGCATCCATGTTCGTAATATATGCCAAGTACACCATATGTGTTTTACGTCCCCAAATACTTTAGATATTGCAGGATAAAGAGCATTATCATCATCTGTCATTATACAGTTCACATTTAAATTTGGAATTCTACATTTAATACTTTTAAATAAACAAGTTACAGTAAATAAATCTATATGGCTTGTGATAAAATGTGCCACAGGATACCCAAAACCATATTGGTCAGGTACAACTAAATTAATCAGGTAAAATCCATACTGATTGGTATTATGCGTTGAATCTAAACATAGGATCTTTAAGCAACCCTCTATCATCATTTCCCTTTGTTCCAATGTTTGAATCCCTAAAACAAAAATAGAATCAGAATTTGTTTTGAAATCTAAGTCTGATGGGCCACAAAGTGTCCTGCCACCTGCAGGTTTATAAATTAATACAGAATTATAAGTTTCACTTTTAAGATTTTCTACATATATCGCTACTGCACACGCATCATCTTTATGAAAATTTAAAGTTTTGGTATACCTCTTATAAGCACTAATATTTTTACAGGATACAAATGCCTCTTTTAATGAAAAATTCGAATGTCTATTTCCTGTCTCCAGCACCATCTTGGAGTTTTTCCCTAATTTTTTTAACAGGAATATTCATACTTAAGTTATATTTAATAATATCTCTAACACTTTTCCGTAACTGGTGAAACCTACAATTTTCAAAAGCAATTTCATGACTATGAATTGAAAAGTAAAATACTTTTACTTTCCCTTCTGTTTCACAAGCGTAAATTCTAACAGGGCAATTCACATCAGCTGGGATTGTACCTTTTATATTTCTACGGCTACTTATTCTCTTGAAAGATTGCGACTTATGAAAACTGCACTTGTAATAATGATGAATTTTATTATTCACTTTCAAATTTCCTCTAAGTTTTCTAAATGACGTAAAAGTTTTTATGCTTTCTAACTCTAACCATTGTTTAAAAGAAGACACAGTATCAAAGATAATATTTTTTACACAGTTTACATTATGGTCTGCTAATAAGTGCCTGCTTAACAATTTTACATTCGTATACGATTTATTACAATCTGAGAAAACACAATCAAAACATATTGAAGATGGACCTTTAGATTTGGTTTTGGTTTGGTTTTGGAGTGCTACGGTCTACTTTTTTGCAACACGAGGGCAAATGAGACCGGGACCTACTGCTTAAAGCCGATTCCGAACGGCTACGAACATCCATGCCATAGTGGGATTCGAACCCTTGAACTCCGGTTCCGAAGGCCAGCACCCTAACCATTCGGCTCTCGTTCGGCAATGGACCTTTAGAACAAGATTTTATATGCAAACCGAAACTATGGTGGTTAGAATAGTTAACCCCACAATATGTACAAGTATATAACTTTGTTAAGGATCTAACAGCTTCATTGACATTTTTATTTTGTGAATTTATTTGAGTACCGGCCAATTTACAAGTTTTTTTATGTCTGCTGTAAGTAGAATATGATGAATACATTTTTTTACAAATATCACATGCTCTAGGGTACCCTACCTTTTTTTTACATCTATTCTTATGCACATAGAATGAACATTTAGATTTCAAAACTTTCGAACTCTCATCACATTTTCGTGGATACAAACTTTTCCTACCATCATGAGAGGTTGACAAACTTTCGGTATCCATTATAATTTACTTAAATTTACTTAAATATAGCAAAAAAGTTGCACCTTGCTTTCATTTTTTTTAAAGATATTTCATAAACAATAAACAATGCATATACTTTATGACAATAGTTAGTTAACAAAGAAAAAATTCAAAGTTATCAAATTCAAAACGAAAGATATACAAATAATGAAAAGTACAATTTAAAATTAATGCTCATAGAAAAGAATAATTGAAAAATTAACTCCAAAGTAGAATATAAAGTTAAAATACCAACCTAAAATATAGAAGATAACGGATCGTCAGTATCAAAGACAGCCACCTCGAACGAGAACCAGAACTAAAAATGACCGCTCGTGGAAAATATGACTTGATCACGCATGCGCAATATTCAATTCTTGTAACGGAAATTTAAAACGTCATTACTACGTGCATCACTAGGAAGAACAAATCTACATCTAGAAATTTCTAGAATATTTCAAATAAAATAACAAGCTAAGTTTTATCAGTTCAATAGGCCGGTGTAGTTACTTTTTGCTGAGCTTTCGCTATCCAACAAAACAAAGACCTCCATTCGTTTATTGGCGATAAGAACTTTTAAAAAACGCAAGGAATGATAATTTAAAAAGGAATAAAAATGGATTTAATTTGCGTAATGGTAAACTAATAATGTTTTAAAAAAATGCAAAGTACGTGTTGTTTGATTGTTAGAACACAAGATAAGAAAAACAAGAATAAATTTGAGAAATAATAGGCAATCTCAATATTTCCTACTTTTTTTTCATTACATGCTAGGTTTCCTTTTTATAGTAAGGTCTGCTATGTATATTTTTTAAAAATGCTTTGCCACTTATTTTTAAGGGTTTAAATATTTTTAATATTGCTAGTTTAAACGATAATATCCTTTACATTAGGAGTAGCCAAACAGCGGCCTGCAGCAAATATTTTGCATGAAATTTATAATTTTTACAGATATCGCATTTATTATAGCACATTTAATATTACTCGATTGATTTGCTGATTATTATAAATATTTAAATATATTAAAAATAGAACGTTTAAAATTTGTAAAATTTATGAATTATAATAAAAATTATAATAATGAATGACAATTATTAAGTAGGTATAGGAGGGTGGATTTTTCAAATTGTTTGATTCATGTGAAAACAAAAATCAAATGTTTTAAAACTGTTTAATCTTATAATTGTTTTACGGTACTTTAAAACGAATTCAATCAGTACAACAACTGAACTTTTATTGTTTTTTCTATTTATGGAAAGAAACCTTTTTAAGGCCATAAAAATTCTTTGAAAATACAATTTTTTTTTTACATTTTGATGTGAAAATTTTATACAATTTCAGTGTATTTAAACTAAGAATATCTCATGCTACAATTCGCAATTATATATATATGAATAGTTTCTCAAAGAAAATAAAAGTTATTTTAATATTTTTTAAACTGTCATAAATAGTTTTACCAGTTATTTTTAAAAGTTATTAAATCACTGAATTTTCTCACATACAAAAGAATTAGTGTAATGAAACAAGTTTTTTTTTTTAAATTTTAACTCTATCCCTTAAATATTTATGACTTGAATTTTATCACAGTAACACATTATGGGCTGAAAGGACATTATTATTTGGGTTTTATTTTGCTTAAAAATTTATTTAATTTTTTTCAAAATTAAAGCATTGTGGAAATAAAACTGTGCAACTTTTTTATGTACTATAAAGTGAATTAACCATTTAAATATTCTTGATTTCCATAAAATATATTTTGATAGATATACTACACATTTGTTTTACGATTCAAAATAAATTGGACTGCCAGAGAAATCAATAAGAAAAACCACAAAACAAAATAAATAAGATATACTGAGAATCAAAACTGATTTACCTACATAAACTATGGTGGAAAATTAAAGCTGCCATTGCAGTGTACAGGCAAAACAAGAATGTAGTTTAAATATTAAAAATTCAAAAACTTCAAAAGTATTGAGCGATTTTTTTGGCATTGGTTTTCTCCTTTCTCTATCAGAATAGGAGATGTGCCCTGTTGATTTTTTGACTACAGCACCTTTGTAAGCAAAACATTTTGGTAACTCCCTGAGATGTAAAGAAATACTGATAATTTTTCACATGTATCTAAAACCTTTTTTTTTCCTTTTAAGTTGTAGGAGTATGACTAAATAGACATTATGATGTTCAACAGTTTAGAATACCTCGAATTGTACTTAACAAATTGAAAATTAAGACTGTCCAAGCATATTGATCATCCCTCTAGACTAATTTTCTAAAGCCATTATAGATAGCTTTAGAAAATTAGTCTAGAGGGCTGAAACTGAAAACTAGATTAGTTGTGTGGCATTTGACCACAAAAGTCAGTAATTATAACACACATCGGTGACATATCTCATATCAATAGGGATGATTTTTAAACCTACAAAATATTTCTTTTAAGAATTTATGGCTTTGAACTTTAAATCTGAAAATAGTTTAACATTTCATTAAGACTCTGTGGACATCTATAAACTCCCCTCGTACACACAAGTTGAAGTCTTACTTGAGTCACAGACAATGACCATCATGAATTATGGACCTGGGAGTTTAAGTCTACCTTTCTCTGTATTTATTTTGATTTTAAAACCTGAAACTTTCAGAGTTTATTAGAAATGTCCTGTAAGTAGAAATGATAATTTTGTGCTGTTAATAACTGTTTACTTAAAATTGCATAAAAATTATTTTAAACTGGATTTATTTATAGCTATTTGTTGTAAAAATTAAATAGCATGAGGAAACTTACTATACTGTAATTTTTTTTTTACTTACGATTACTCAAATAATCTTAAAAAAAAAAAAAAAAAAAAAAAAAAAAAAAAAAAAAAAAAAAAAAAAAAAAAAAGGAAATGAAAGTCAATGTATGTACGTACATGTTTGCATATATGTGTGTATGGAGATTCTACATCTGCTCTTAAAGTACTGGCCTAACCACAAGAAAAATTGTTATAAATATGCCTTACAGTACATCAAAAAATACTGTCAAAATTAAAATGTTAAAAATCTATCCCTTACCCCATTTTCAAGCATTTAAAGTCATAATTTCATGTATTAATTTTACCATTTAAAGACATTAGATCAATTTTGTGAAATTACATTAAAAAGGTGAAAATAAAATTTTCCATAGCACTGACACATCATTACTTTGAGTATCTCATTTATTTATTTTATATTATATAAATATAGTCTTTATAATTTCAATTAGTTTTTACCTGAAATTCAGATATTTTGTGATTTACTTTAGTATATGGCACATATGACAGGAGATTTATAGAAAAGATAATTTAAAATTTTATTCGATTACTTTTTATAAGACAATAAAAGTTTTATGATCCATATTCTATTAATAAAATTTATAAATTCCAAGGAGTCTATATCATAGGTAAATAAATATTTTATATATTTTCATATATTAATAAGTGTTCATTTGAATGTGCATTTGTTTTCATTATAAAACCACACAGTTTGTCACACAATAAAAGTTCAATAATCAATACTCTATAAACAAATTTCTTTTAAAGTACATATTCCATACAGACTATGCTACAAAGAAACATCTATTTTTAATTTATTTATCCCCTTCTCTCTATACATAAACTACATATATTAAGATGAATGTTCATTGTACCGAGGTACTTTCTCACGGTGAGTTGCACGTGCATGCATAGCCGTGGGAGGATTTTCCTTGACGAATTTAAGACCCCAATTATTTACGTCAAGTTTAGGGACCCCTGCAGAGAGGATACTTCACGGAATGGCAGCATAACGGTCAAGCTCGCACAGAACTGTAAGCATGAATTATGGGAGCAGGGGCTAAAATGTAATGTCAGCTTGAACAAAAAGGGGGCTACTTTAATGAGCCCACCTGCACTCCCGAAGGGCATTTGATGTGGGAAAATATCCCAAAGAGAAGGGATTGGATAACAAGAAAAGGAGGGGCGTTGTGACCTAGGTGAAGTTTTTTGGAAACAGAGCTGAAGGCTGAGAGCTGAGAGTTAGAAGTGGGCAGTCAAGAGAAGTGGAACAAGAATCCACTAGCACGAGCTCGTCCCGTGCGCCCGGACTGACACCGCCCCGCTCAACATCACCAACTCGTCCCGTATGCCCATGAGAAAAGCCCCTGCCTGCTCCCCGGCGACTTCAATGGAGGTAATTTATAAATAATATTTACAGTCCTTTGACTTAGGCCTCTGTTAATAATAATAATTCCTTATAAAGTGATGTGGGATAATTAGTCTGTAAATAGAAAATATAAATGATTATGTTAACCAAGTATTTTTGTAAATAAATGTATAGAATAAATGTCTGAATCTATATAAGGTATTATATTCATTCTGTGTTTCCCCCTTGTAACGAACACTGGTGTATAGGTTGTATGTACATTACAACATTCATATATGTATTTCTTTTTATACAAATGCACAAAAGTTATTTGTAAAAATCTAAATTTTTAACAACATCCTTTGATTCTATGAAATGAATACTGTCAATCTCACTACTTCTTCTGTCTATCCTATAATGAGATATGACAATATAAGAGTGAGCTTTATTCATTAGTGCCAAATATTGAAAATTTACCAAGATTCGTACATTAGTGTCAAAATATATTTTGCCAATTTATATTTCTAGCCAAGGCTAATAGATTAACCAAATCCATTATTTGGAAATGATTTTTCTTATAACTTTTGTTTCTATCCAAAGCAAAATATAAGATATTAACATTGTTGGTCAACATCGGAGAGCAGTACATCAGTGTATTTGTCATGACTGCAAAGGATACACCACCTGCAAAGTGTTAATTCTTATTTATTTAACAATTTATCTGAAGATAAAATTCCTTACGGTATGCTTTTGTATTAAGCAATTAAGGAATTTTAGAGAAAACTATCCTGCTTAAATGATGACTTCTAGATATAATAGGAGATGTGTCAAATCAACTACGTTAATGGAACTTTACAAAGCTTGCCAAGTTTTCCATAATTAACGAGAACTTTTGGTACTCCTTTTTCTGGAAATGCTTTATCGTTATATTAACACAAGCCTCATAGGTTGGTATCTATGTCTACTTTTTTTGCTACAATTAGGCCAATCAGACTGCGACCTACTGGCACAGTGTGTTCGATGCGGACATACCAAAAACATCCCCTCTTTAGACACTGAAAATAATCTATAAATATGTCAAAAACCACTCTAAAGGCTAGTTTTGACCTTTCTTTATATAACCGATGGCAGCACTTTACTAGCCTATCAATAATTTTTGGATATAAATCGTTTTTTAAAATACTGATTTTTCAAAGAAAATTTTGAGATTTTTTTTAAAAATAAAAAATATAGTACAGAAAAAAATCTGTGTTATTTTGTTTATCCTATGTTAATCTATCTATTCTGTATTACTTTTTTTTTACACGAAAATTGTGTCTGTTGTGGTAGATTGTATGATTTGTTTTGTGTTTGTCGTATAAAAATTATTTTCATAAGCTTTTGCAATTTCTAAACATAAAGATTTCATTATTCTTATCACATACTAAGGTATTAAGAAAATCATGAAAATTTGTAGGAAAACCTTGAATCGCAGTCGGGAGACATCAATTTAGTAATCTTATATTTTTATGATATTTGCAAATACAATTGTCAGGTGGAATATATTATTGTAACAATACAAACATGGGCCTCAACTCACACCATTTGGATCATGATACTTTGATATAATTTTCTTGCTGAAATAATGCACATTCCTTACTTATGGTCATTACTAGCAATTTTTTAAAACTTTTTCTTGTTTTCCCCCTTTTACAATTCATAAAATAATTTCTTTTCCTTGAGCTTTCCAAGAAACATTATCTCAGATAAAGTCTAATTACTTGTTTCCTACTTCAGTAATCTTATCAGGAATCGCTGGTTTAAAAATTATCAAATATTATATCCACTTGCAAGTGTTTCAACAGCTTTTACTTTTTTTTGGAAATCTTCTAAAATGAAGTTTTAAAACATGGTGGACTGCTTTACTGAGGTTTTTATTGAAGAATAAAAATGAGAAGATGTACTGATGCTTTATTATTTTTAGCAGTCATGTATAATTATATTTAGTTAACTTAGTTAAGTTTGTGGCTTCATTGTAGAACAGCACAGACAATAAACTGAAAAACCAGTATTTCTATGCTAAATCTATCTTTTACATGTTATTAAAATTAAAGTCTATCTTTAATGAAATTACATATATATTTTAATTTAAATTTTATTTAGACATGTTTTAAACTTGAATACAAGTTTAAAATTAGTTTACTTAATGCTAAAGATTTTAAAAGTTCAATTTAAATCAGTTCACAGATAAATGTCCTTTTGTTACCATAATTTTATTCTTCCGTTATCATTAAAAACATTTTCAATTAAAATTAATTTAATTCAAATAAAATTATAGCTGTTTCTCATCAATGAGTGAAGTAATCCTGCTTTGTATAGAAAAACAATTTTACACCCAATAGGTTCTTGGTGAAGTGGTTAAGATATAGTATTTTGGTAACAAAAGGACATTCATCGTTTCTATTAGCGATATATATTTTTCAAACATGAAATATGCCTATTTTAAAAAGTATTCTTAAAAAGCAAGACATTTAAAGGATACAAGTTAGCTTCAGTATCATATTCTAAAATAAATATTATTTAAGAGACAATATTAAAATAGATTTTCTGCACTGTAAAAACATTGAGAAAGTTGATTTGTCCTTTATTATATGAAAATCATTGAGTTAATTGGAAAAAAATATATTGATTCACCATATTCATATATTTTTGAAGAAAATGATATATGGCAAGTGACAGAATGTTTTCTTTAAATGTAAGTGTGACATCTTTTTCTCAGAATTCACTCATTTAATGCATGATTGAGAAATGTGCAACATTAACATTAGGTATTTTAAAAAGAAATCTCCAAATATATTAACTGAGTGTTCTAATACTTTTTTCTGATATTAACTTCAAACATAAAGAGGATTTTCTTACATGAAAAATAGTTATAACAGGAATAAGGGAAAATTTATCAACAAACAATAAAACGGGATCCATATATTGCTAAACACTAACCAGTATTACAAGAAAGGAGAATAAAAAAAACAAACAATCTAAACTGCATGTTTACAATTAAGATATTCAGTACTGTAAAACCATTGCTATGCAACTGACATAAAAATTAAACTTCATAAATGTGAGAGCTACAAAATAAAAAAAAAGCAATAGTTCATAACATTCTCCGTACAAACTAAATAATGTAATACATAACAGTAAAACCATTTCTATTGTCATTAAGTTATTTCTAAATATAATAACCAACATAGCAATTGATATAATAAAATTGAGAAGGCTTAATATGAGACTATTCTAAAACAGCATTTGAAAGAATGAGAAAAAAATAAAAATTAACCATCTATTCGAAAAAAAAAAAACTATTTCATAATGCATCTATTTTTAAAATAAAAAGCAGAAAAAATAGTTAAAGAATTTTTTGTGGGAAAATTATACATAGTAGGGATTAATTCTAAATTTGTTTTATTATACCCCACAAATATGTAACGAAGAGGATCTCCGAAGAATAAATGTAATTAGCATATTAAATTTGTCCAGAAATATTAATACAAAATAACTCTTAAATGAGTTATTTTCATCATAAATAAAGGATATATTCTCAATGTCTGATAAAAGCCAGAAAAACAACATACCGACAAAGCGTCCGTAATTTATCATCGTAAATTTTTTATAAACATTTAAGTTTTTATCAAAAATAATATATCTTCAACGTCAAACATAGGAATGTAACTGTACGCCAAAATCACAGATTATGGTATATCAATTTATGAGCCTTGGCTGGAAACGTAACTTGGCGCAAAAAGACCGTTTCCTTATCACCCATTTGGTATATCAAATTGTTTGCTAGAAACATAAATTGGTGAAAAAGATCGTGATGCCAGCTTTAACGCCAATGCGCCAAGCCGGTATATCAAATTTTCAGCCGAGCGGATGTCGTTTTTCACTAGTCTGTAAAAATCGGTATAAAAAGACTAGAATAAGGCAATTTGTCTTAACGTCACGAAATACTATAATGTCCTTCCCATTCATTTTCATGTTTACAACATCCAATAGGCAAACAATAAACTGCCCTTCCGTTTGAAACTAAAGCCAAAATTGTCATAATTTGAGAATTTGCCCTACTGCGTGAAATCGCCTTATTTTAAGACTCGGGGCTTGACCGCCTACCCATTCAAGCATTGTATTCCTCGGGTACACGGTTCTGTCCCCGACGATGCCAAATACTCTTAAAATAAAAAATTATAAATTAAAGTTTTTCATCATCATTATTTTTAAAGCCTTTTTATGATTTTTAATGCAATTTAAATATTTTTAAAATGTATATTTATTATTTTTTCAAATTTTCACGATTCCGATCATCTTAATTTTCTATATTCACGTATTTTGTACGGATGTCCCTGGCCACAAAAATATTTTGTTTTCTATCCATAAACTCTCTACTCTCTAGTTATTGTGCTATGAACTCACGAATCCAACCTTCTATCTCTTTACTGTTATTTTTTCACTCGTTGTCATTTTTGTGCTTACTGATAAAAAAACTCTAGATTAAAAAACTCTAGGCTTGGCACATATGGTCCAGTTTCTCCATCACCTTCAAAGACTCGGCTTTTCGACATTTTTTACGGAAGCGCTTTGACCTCGTGGAGGCTTCCGCGACTTTTGACCGGGGTCAGCTTCTTAGCAATTACGTTCGGGAGACTCGTAAGTTCCGCTCATAAGGAACGGCAGGGTCTCGGACACCGAATGGGGGATAGTTTTGGTTCGCGTTGCACCCTGGAAAAGCCTCCCCTTAGTGCGAGAATATTTCTTTTTTTACGACTGATTATCGTGGATGTTATCCAAGCAACAATCCTTTACATCTCTAATTGTTTTGAGATATTAGAATCCCTTTGTATAAAACCAGCATTTACTCCAGAAATAAAAGTGATTTCCATTTTTGTTATTTCTGTGATCCTTCTTTACGCTACCTCTTGACTCAAAAACACTGAAGACGTCACAGCTGTTATTTTGAAAACCAAGATGTAATGTTCAACAAAATGCTATCAGACAATATACTAGAAAATAAAATTGTGTGTGTGTATATACTTAAATTATATTTCTATACTATTCTTGTTCGTTAAACACCTTCATAACTATAAAATGAGTAAATAAAATAAACTGAAGATATATGCATGGTGACCACGTGAGAGAAGAGAAGCCCTACTCCATTACCACACAAAAGTGCTAATGAAATCGGTACCTGCTGCTTAACCACTTGCGCTACGATTTAACTGTCGGTGGCCGCGCCGCGCTCCACGACATAACTTTAAAAAATACTTCAAAAAATACTTCATTCAATTTTTCAGCATTATAGTAAGATATCTCAAAAACTAAAGGAATTCTCGTGTAAAAAAATTCGTACAACATACCGTATCAACTCTGGTATATTCTCAAGACAGCACGCGATGTTATTCAATGTAGAACTGTAGCTGGAAGAATGAACGGCTGAACTCTTACGATTAGCCGAGGTACCACGCACAAGTCGCATTTGTTTCTGCGCGAAGTGACTATCGACATGGTATTCACGTCGCATTTGTTTCTGCGCGAAATGACTATCGACGTGGTATACACGTCGCTTTCGGTTCTGTAACAAAAGCATCTCGACGTGCCTGGCACGTCTTTGTAGCGCAAGTGGTTAAAGTCAATTCCGACCAATTGCAAACATCTATGTCCGCAGCGAGATTCGAGCCCGCGAACTCCAGTACCAAAGAATACTGGCCATTATTTAGGCCAGGCATGCCCAACCTGCGGCCCATTTAAAAACTTTTTGCGACCCAATTGAAGTTTTCAACTATCTATATAGTTTGTCATTTTCAGAGCCTCCAAATTTACAAATGGAGCTAATAGAATTGCCATCAAACATTGAGCTAAAATGCCTCTACGAAGGGAATAAGATTGAGTATTATCAAAAATATATCGCCGCAGATGAATTTCAAAATTTAAGACGATTGGCAATGTGCATTATATCAGCTTTTGGAACTACATATCGCTGGGAATCATTTTTTTTTTCCAAATTAATCCTGGTAAAAACAAAGTATCGCAGCAGGCAGCTCTTTTTACCTCTTCCCATGGGTCATCGTCGGGGACATACCAGAGCAGGACCGGTTTGAACTAGAAACTTCGGACTTCTCCCAACCGTTGGTTCGACTTTTTCCGACCCCTGCGTTGGGGAGTAAACCCCTGGTTTTTTTTTTTTTTTTTTTTTTTTTTTTTTTTTTTTTTTTTTTTTTCTCTCTCTCTCTCTCTCTCTCTCCCCGAGGGGCAGTCTGATTTTTTTCAGCGGACAAGGTAGTTACCAGAAGAGTAGAAGGTGAACAGCTGGCATCCACGGTTTGTGGGAGAACCCTTTGGAAAAAAATCGCCATTTTTTTTAGGACCGACACCGATTCCAGAGCAGTCTTCGATATCTACAAATAAGTTTATTCCAGTTGTATTCCTTATGCATTTATTTAATTGTGTAAAATCATTTATTCAAGACCTATTTTCTATGTGTTTCTTAATGAATTTTAATTTTTTCTTTCTCAAACACTAGGCCAACGTAACATTTATACAATCACTAAATTTTGAAACATTTGTAAAAGGAGAAAAAAAAAATTTCAAACTCAATCCTATAATTTACATTTTATTAATATTTATCTTTATATATGAATAAAATTCTACCAGACAATGAATAAAATAATTCGAAAAATAAGACCATACATTCGTTTAAAAAAAATTTTTTTACAATAAAATCATTCCGATCGAATTAAAAGAGCCTGCCTGAAAAATATAGCATTGAAATAAGTCTTCACTCCATGGGTTCGCTATCTTCCTCCAATTTCGGTTTTTTGGGTATTTTCGGTTTACTCGGCTTTTTAGCCAAAACAAATCTTCCTGTTGCTGAGGGCATCAACGGATTTCCTTTCGAAGCGGCTGGTCTCGCCAGGTCTCCGTTTTCAACAGCTTTTCTTAGAGTATTGTTGATAAGTTTATTAAGACGCGTATGACTAGCGCCTTTATTTTCTATTCCCCGTTTACCTATTAGTACATGATACATATTAAACACATTTTATATACCATTTAACTTAGTCATGCATGTAAAACTAAGCACTATAGATTATGAAATTTACGAGGATCATTGCTAACTTAACATGTTTCAATATTTCTTTCCTCTTTATGCAGACATAGTAACTTTTGAGATTCAATCATCATTACAATACCCTTTTTTTTCTATTCATCATAAAATAACGAGTTCTTTAAACCCTTTCTCCGCTCTTTATACATACGTAAATTTTTCCTAACAGCCCAGTTTATCGCCGCGAGTGGTGTATTCCTTGCACAAAGATAGTAGGTTGATAGTGGGTTGATGTAACTGAATATTCAGTAAAATATAATAATGAAACTTTTAAAAATATACTTACATTTTTCTTTGTTAAATAACTCCATTACATTCCTTTAATTTTTTTACGGTATGATAAACTAAAATAGGACGTAACATATAGTATCTAGTTTCTTTACGCACTTTTGCATACTTCAAGTTTTTATACAACAAATGCAACACCTTGGTTCTTTTCGATTCGCAGTAGGTGGAATCAGAGCCTGATAAAAGCACAGGCCGGTTGGGCCTAGTCCCTGGGCCCCCTAATTTTAGGGGTCCCCTAAAATTTGATACTTAATTATTAAATTTTAAATAATTTAAAATTTGAAAATGTTTTGTTAGTTCAAGTAATATTTCATGAAACTTTATTCAGAAATTAAATAAAAACTGTTGAAATGTTGACAATTTTATCTAAAACACTCGTTTACTTATTTACATATTACTTATTTAATTTTTTGTAAAAAAACTTAATTGCAAGTTTACACTTTACATCCTTGAGGACATACAGATTTTTGGCATTCGACTGTACTACAAAGGTATGTAAACAAAAAAATATAAACTTTCCTCCAAAAATATTCGCTTGTATTCTTTTATAAACTTTTTTTTTTTTTTTTTTTGCTTTGAAAGGAGGGTAAGGGGGGGGAGCGAAAGACTACCAGGCCCTCTGCCCAACTTTCCCTTGATCGGGCCCTTGGTGAAATGTGGTCTGCAAAGGGCATTTCAGTAAGACTTGACCATCACAGCTACTCACACGATATTTGTCAGTTTTATCCTCAAAAATAAACTCAATTTCAAAGCGTTTCAAAAGAATTGAAGAACGCGTGTAACGCGTATCTGCCGCCCAGCAGAAGGTTCATTTGAACTGGCTAGACGCGTTTTGGATGCCAAAGTTAATAAAGGTCTAGCTACTACAAGAAAAAGAACTAGTTTTGTTATTTCAAGTCGAACGACGGCCAAATGGGTAGAGTGCTGCTCTTCGGAACCGAAATTTGTGGGTTCGAATCCTACTGCTACATGGATGTTCGTAGCCGTACGGAAGAGGATTTTAACCACAGATCTCGTTTCTACCTCTCCGTGTAGCCAAACAGGAGACCGTAGCACTTACAATTAACCTGTCATTTCGAAAAAAAAATTAAACATTAAAAATATACATCAATAAAAAGAATGCAATTCACTTTAACGCAAGATAACTTAAAAAAGACGTATAGCAAAAACTTGCTTTTTACATCAAATCTAAAATGTTTTATTTTGTAAATTAAAATTTTAAAGGTATCCGACAATTTAAAAATTAGACTAAGAATTTATAAAAAATTGGCTTTATTATGCTATAAAATAAGTTAGTTCAAAGACTAAAATAGATGATTAGCTGCTTGATATAAAAACTTATTTTCTAATTTTAAAACTTCAAAAGTTATTTTACAGGCAAGTCATTTTTTATTTTTTCCACACTGTTTTATGCTTTATTAAAACGTATAGTTTCATGTAACAATAAAA
This sequence comes from Pardosa pseudoannulata, assembly GCA_032207245.1. Classification (NCBI taxonomy): domain Eukaryota; kingdom Metazoa; phylum Arthropoda; class Arachnida; order Araneae; family Lycosidae; genus Pardosa; species Pardosa pseudoannulata. The sequence goes on from CM063502.1 coordinate 98,043,845, forward strand.
TTTTTATAAAGTCAGTTCCTTATTATTGATAAAGGAAAAATTTAATTCAAACAGAATATTCAATTTTATAACTAATCAAAAATTAGCAGTTATAATGAAATATTTTAGGGTCGAATGGCGCAGTCCAATTAAGATAACTTGGCTGGAGATGAGCTGAAAATTCGATAGTCTCATTCAATTGCGAAATATAACAGAAGCCAAAAGGGTGTTGCAATATCCATCGTCTTATGTGAAAAGTGCCCATTTTAGCTTGGTAGGATTTGGTTTGGAGTGGTGCGGTCTACTTTTTACTACACGAGGGCTAACTACACCGGGGCCTACTGCTTAAAGCAGATTTCGAACTCCTACGGATATCCATACCAGCAGTCAAAAAAGAACCCGTGAACTCCTGTACCAAAGACCAGCGTCTTAACCGTTCGGTTGGTTGGTTGGTTGGTTGGTTGGTTGGAGTTTTACGGCGCAAGGTCCTGTTTAGGACATAAGCGCCAAGCACAAGGTGTATTCATAAAAACAAGACAAACTGATAAAAGAGCCCTAGCCTAATAACAAGGTAAAACCGTACCAGTTTAATAAAGTTATAAAACCGTCTGCAAAGTAAAAACTCAATTTCACCAGATAGGTATGTAAAAGGTAAAAAGATGAAACATTAAAAAGCTAAAATCACAATAAATTTTAATTAAAAGATGTAAAAAATACTAAAACACTTAATAGAAAAAAGTTAAATAGACCAAAATAAGCCTATAAAACGTAAAAAAGATAAAAGACAGGGATGCGGGGGTTCACCTAGTAACTCCGTTAAGGTAGGATGCCTAGTACTAAAAAATAAAACATAAGCAGGCTGTAACTGACTACAAGATGTAAGTAAATGTAAAATTGTTAGTGGGGCCTGACAGAAAGAACATTGGGGTTTGGGGTCATTAGAAAGATAGTAATTATGTGTGAGACGAGTGTGCTTAACTGTTCGGCCTATTTTACTTTAGAGCGGGGCCTAGATCCTTCCTTTTTCAGGGCCACTCTAAGTACAGACTTTAATTGTATTTTAAATTTAGTTAATTGTTTCCAGTCTAAAGACAAAATTGGACAAGTCGGCAAAAGTGATCTTTTTGAGCAGCAAATTGTTTCGAGATATTGTATTACTGGACAATAGTTATTTTTTCTTTCGTACTTAGATTAACTTTTTATAATATTTGATTATATTTTGTTTTATGTTTTTATAGCTAGCTTACCCCCTATTACAAACACATCACACACTGTATACAACCATTTAAAAAATAGATTAAATAAACTTTATACATTCGCAACTTAAGTTGCTTGTTTCTAAAGATGGGGCTGCGTGCTTTTGTTGTGCAATTGTGATAATGCATCTTAATTGTCAGTAGAAATAAAGGTGTATTTATTTTAAAATTAAAGTTAGTTTTTAGAATTACACAACTGAATGTAAATTTTGAAAATAAAATAACTCATTTTCATAAAACAAATACTTTTTAAAATGTATTATAAAAAAAAAAGAAAGAAATTGTACCATTTAGCGATTTCTTCTCTAATAAACAGTATTTTGCGAGGTTACTGAGTCAACTCGAATTTTACCAACCTACCTTTAAAAATCTGAAGAGAACAAAATCAAATGTTAAATGCTTTTAATTCTGAAAATGATTACGTTTTATATTTTAGAATAAAAAATTCATAAAATTAATGTTTTAGTTAATTTTATAGTGTCTTTTAAATAAAGTTCGATAATTCAGTCTTTAACTGATAAATTTCAACCATTATGGCATTATATCCCATGTCATAATTTCAAAATTAAACTTTCCCTGATTACAAAGAGATTTTTCTTTTAGAAATTTTTGAAAAATCTAAGATATTTTTAAAATTTATCTAAAAAAATTTTGAGTTTTAAGAAGACGACTTATAGATCGGGATCTTACGATTACCTATGGAAGAAAGTTAACAGAAAACCTGTTTACACATTGTATGCGGAACACGTACTAGTACGTTTTATGACGATTGATACTTGAGCGTGGGTCACGTACTAGTACGGGTTAGTGTAAAAACACGGTTTGTGGGTACAAAAATAACGGTATATACAGGAAAACGAACCCTAATGTCCTTGTCTACTACATACATTCTGGAAAAATTTAGACAAATAAAAACTAGTTTTTACATTAGTTTTATGATTGCTCTTTTCATTTTTCATAATGTAAAAATGTTTATATATAATTCGAAAAATTAAAACTATATACTACTATCTCTATTTGATTTTTCATATTTACGATACTAATATAAATTTATCCACTAAAAATATTTTTGTTTACAAAAATCTTACGGTTATTTATATATTTCTGTTTATATATTTGTTTACATATTTCAATATAAAATACGAAAAGTTAGTTAAAAAATAATTTTTGATCTATTGAGATTTAACTGATAAAACTAAATTTACGCGCAAAACGCCCGCTCCCGGTACAATTCCGCTGCGAAATGTACCCGCACACAATGTGTTAATCGTTCAAATAAAAACTAAAAACTAATTTCGAATAAAGGGCTTCGAGAAGTTTTGAACGATGCCATGAAGAGTTCATGCACCAAGTTTCATGCATGTAACTCTCATCGTTTCAGCGCAATCGTTCTAGACCGAAATACACAGAAGAGGAACCAAAAACTTTTGACAGAAAGACCTCATTACAGAAAAAAGCCGTTCAGGTTTTATAACAAAGTTTAAATTTTGATTTACCCGATTTTCAAGCCCATGAACATTTTTTCTGAGATAAATAAAACCGTGTCACACTACTCCATTTGCTGGTATACTGAACTATTTAAGACTAATACAGAAGCTACTCGATTTACTATCTTACCATGGATTTAAAGATACACGCTAATAAGCAAACCTGCATACGATTTATGCCATTTTCTTGGCCACATTTCAACAATTTGCATTTTTAATAAGGTAATCAAGTGATCACTTATCGTAAATAAAGTTCTTTTGAAAACTGAATGATACAAGTTCCTTTACAAAATTATGGATTAAAAATACTAGTCCCTTTTTAATGAATAAATTTAAACTTCAGAAATCTATGAAACGCATAATCTAGAAAATGTCAAAATGATAATGCATTTAGTCTGCAGGATGTCATTCAATATATTTGAAAGTTTGCAAAGGTATCAACACAAGTTTTAAAACGTTACCCGATTTTTAAGGTTTCAAACCTGAATTTTCCAGGGCTTGTTTTTGTGATTTTTTTTAAATTGTGCCTCAGCTTTGGAGCTGAATTATCTCTAACCTAAATCTCAAAGACGCACTAACAAGAAAAATGTGGGTTCTGCAGGAAAAAGTCTTAAATTTCAAGTGAAAAACTAAGTGAAGAATGCACTAAATATTACGTTTATTTGCAAATAACATTTTTATTTGCAAATATGTATATACAAGTTGTATGAAAATTCTTTAAAATTTTGTATCGGAAAAAAGTAAAATCTTTATATAAAAGCTTTCTGGAAAGTTCGGCCAAAAAAAACTGTGTGGAGGGGAGGGGAGAAGGGGTTCACTATAGCTAAAATTTGTTGAAGTTCTTAGCAAATTTTAAAATTTTTACCTTTTTTTTTTTCCTTTTCGGGGTATTAGACCCGAAATTTCGTCCCGCTATGAAAAAAATTTCCGGTCCCAGGGACTCTTAAATTCTGCCGAACACTTCAAAGATTTATCGACCATTTACCATGTGTATGATAAAAGTTTCCAACACTTAATATTTTTCAGACTGAAAATATATTATGACATAAGAATCATCAAATATTTTGTCCAGAAAAAATGGATTCTTTATTCTTATTTATCTCACGATAGCAATTTAACTTTATTCTAGGATTTAAAAGATTATATAAATAAAAATAACTCCATACGTAAGTGGAATGCCCGTGAAACATTTTCAATAAAGCTACTTTTTAATGAATAATTCAAAAATTAATGAAGAACTGATAAGTAAGACAATACAGAAAAGCAATCGTTAAGTCCTCATTTTAAGGGTCAAGACGTGCAACGTTATGTCTACTTCTTACACGTGAAAGTCCCTTTTTTTTTTTTAGTGTTATTTCAGTATAGTATCTTTTACAAACTCCATTGTTCTCAAAACGGAGGGCTTTTAGGTTTTGGTTTTGAAGTGCTACGGTCTACTTTTTGCAACACGAGGGATAATGAGACCGGTACCTACTACTTAAAGCCGATTCCGAACGGCTACGAACATCCCTGCCATACGGGAATTCGAACCCACGAACTCCGATTCCGAAGGCCAGCACCCTAACCATTCGACGATCGTTCGGCTGGAGGGCTTTTAGGATCCAAGGAAACAGCCAGATGCCATACAGAGCAAGTTCAGGAACGTCTGAAAGTGGAAGTATATGTACGCTGTTCAATAAAATGTACAAGTACATTACCATTCATATTTCGCCTTGCATATGGAAGTTGAAGATCTCCTCCATTATTCTTTTCTCATTTAAGTTTTATACCAGAGGAAAAAATACCTCTTGTCGATAGTGTATTGTGGAAATAATCGCTTATCACTCAAAAACGCATTCGATTTTGAATCTTGAAAAAGAACCCAAAATTTAAGCGCAAAACTCTTCAGACTTCCATTTCTAAGATTAGTCGCAGGTGGTAGGGTGAAACATGCTTGAGTTTACCTTACACTGGCATATCAGCTCGTACGCACCCTCTATGCTTTCTTTTGATAATACAGACACCAATGTTTCTTATATTCTGCAGATATTGTGACTGCAAGGCAGCAATATGAGTTATTAAACAGCTTACGTATTTTAACCCTTTTTATATAAACATTGCTTATAATATTGAATCTTCATACAGGGTGGATCATAACAGTAATTTATTAGTTATGCTACTCCACAGTAACTTGAAATGCTTAGATATTCTGATTAACCCTTTGCGGTAGAGCACCTTTTCAAGTGTGCTTCTCCCCGGGTAGAACAAATCTTAAAGAAAACTATATCCTGTTCTAAAGAATTAAATATGTTATGTTAACTGAAAATTACTTTAATGGAATTTTTCGTTGTTGAATAATTTGCAGAAATGTTTTAGTTCTTTTACTTACTCATAGGGAAATTTCACTAAGCTAATATGCATGGTAAGTTTTACGAAGGCAAGTATTGTAGTAGAATCTAGTTTCAGCTAAGTAATAGTAACAATTAAAAACAATCTATTGAAAGTATAGTTAATTTTTTTTTCTGTAAGCGCAAAAGGCGACATTCGACATAGTCAATAGAAATGTCATGTCGCATGTGCGGGGAAGTTCGCCTGCAAAGGATTAATGCTTTCAAACTGTGCATGAAACTCTTTTTACCACTAAAGCACGCATGCTAAACTAGTATTATTGTTCAAAATAATTTGGGCATCATAAGATGTATTCAAACGTTATTTACAGGGATCTTTAAGAGATTCTTTGAGAAAAATTAATGTCGCAAAACCACCAAGAAATTAAATAAAACTTACTGAAGATATAATTTTTAATTGCTTGGGAACTTGCTCCTTTTCTTGGTTCACCTGGAAAAAAAAAGTATTGTGAAGACGAAGTACTGATTTTAAAAAATATCAAAGCATCTAACCACCTTGCTAATAAAATCCATAAATCTGAAGTAATTGGTGTATAAATGTTACGCTCTCTTACCGAAACTTCCAGAAAATTATTGGTTCTTTCAGATGCCACTATTCGGTTAATAAGAACTCGAATTCTAACCCAAGTAACTTAAGTCCACCTCAAATTTTCCTCGTAGACAAAAAGTTTGTTCAAAGACATTTTTGCACTCCTTTACTCAAAACAGTCGAGCAGTTTGTGACATGGGGTGGTGTGTACCAAGTGTTTTCGAAGCAAGGGCGTTTAATATGAGATTTATTGTATTACATCCACTGTCATCTGTGGAATAGGGTAGGAACTGTATGCCCACCCTTACCATTACAGAAAGTTTTTTTTTCAGGTTTTGAAATTTTATAGAGTAAAATTGGTTTGTCTTTGAGTATTACGGTCTGTTTTGCTACACGAGAACGAATGAGACCGGGACCTACTGCTAAAGCCAATTTCGAACAGCCACGAACATCCTTGGCAACAGTGGGATTACTGGGTACCGAAGAATAGCACTCTACTCATTCTGCCATTGTACTTATTCGACTCATTAGGATTAAAACAATTGGAATCTATTTTCTACACTTGTCACGTTGAATATTCAATGTACAGCAGAGACATTTAGAAGGGAGTTATGCATTTACTGTTTCCCTGATAAGGAAAACATTTTATTAAATATAATTTTTTGGCTATTTGAAAAAACTTTTAAAATCTAGTTTATAATATGCATGCAAAAAATTAACCTAGACTTCATAGCTGATTTGTTATTACTGGTTGAAGTGTTTTAAATATCATGCGGCTCACTTGGCCCACTACAACCCATTTCTTTTTAAAACTTGCTATATTCATCTACAACTGAAAACTTAAGATGCTTCTCATCGAAAATGATAAAATAAGCGTATAAACCCAATTATTTAAATTCAGTAAACATGAGGTCAACTGTAAAATATAGAAAAGGGAAAGTGATGTATAGAGATTTCCGACTGCTACAGGTAGTGAACAATTTGTCTTTATAGGATGAACGATGGTCAAGTATGTTTATATCACCTTTTTAAAATATATAAAACCTATTCCACATCGTTTAAATTCCGACAAGTCTTCAATACTATTAGGATAGTGACCTGAAACATCCTGCTGTAAGTATCAGCTAGTGGCATCTACATGATTATCTTATAGTGATTAAAAAAATAGTCACCATTAGAAATTTATAAAAAAAAGTATGACGTCAGAATTTTGGTTAAATTAAGTTTCTAAGAAAAGTGAATTAACCCTTAATTTGGCTAAGTCCACAACAACGAACAATCAAATAAATAAAATCTTTATAATAAATTATTTTTAATCGATAATATATAACATTAAATATATTATACATTATTATTATTCTTTAAATTATTATTATTGTTGTTGTTATTTACTTAAATATATTTTTAATCGATATTTGAAAAACATCTTGTCAAATTAAGGGTTAAGAATTTCTGTTAAAATAACAGAATAAAACAGGACAATATTGTTAGATTTTTGATTGACAAATGCCAACACGTGGGGAACACGTTAGCAGACAGGATATTCAACGAAGTACTTAATTGAAAATGTTTTCTAAAATATAGAATTTTGTAGTGTTTTCCATATCAATTTAAATATGCGCTACGTTGCTTTAATATTGTGTAAATCGTAGTCCTTTGTAAAGAATTTGGTTTTATTAAATTTATAGAAATGTTAGTTTCGTATTTCTCCTTTAAATTTTTAAGTTGAAGAGGAAAATTTTGGAGTAAGAGTTGCACTTCGTAATTCCTCTATTATCTATTCAGTAACTAAACCTAAGCATTACCACGCATTACAAATTAAGGAATAATATAGAAGAAAAGTGTTTATGGACAGTCTCCTTGTACAATGTTGAGGTTGTAATATATGCAGTTGTTACCTAAATACTTTTAAAATCAAAGAATTTAAATATTTTATGTACAGTAACCCTAAAATATCAAAATTAATCGGAAAAAAATTCCGCTTTTATTATTTGAATAACTAGTTTTAAATGTATTTATGCAATTTGCTTGGGCAAATCATCATAATGAAGTACTTGAGCAAATTTATTACTTATGGTTTTAAATTTATTCGCCGAGTGATAATTTGCACTGAAATATCTTTAGTTTTACCTCGCATGAATACAAGAACTGTTAAGGAAAAATATGCAATATACAGAATAGAAAAATATAACGCCCGTTATATAGTTTTATAATATATCCAATCTTAGAATTTCATAACAAGTAATAGATAAAAAGCGGGACAATATTTTGGGGAATTTAATGTATTTACTTTTGTTATACAAGAGCCTCTAATCTATGGTTGATAAATATTTCCTGTATCTCTACATACAGCAAATTCTGAGACTTTATTATACTATTCTTTTAATTCATGACATTTTTAAAGTGTTGTGATCATGGAAAATTCTTAATAAGGTTTTTTAAATTTATATTTAAGAACTTACCATGTTTTGTTATTGCTTCATATACTTCTTCGATCACTTTTGATTTCTTATCAGTTTCTTCAGTTTTCTGAACTTTATTTACAGTCTTGGGTTCTTTCTTGGGCACTTTACTTTTTGATGTTCCAGCAGTGGTATTGGTTTCTTTGGTCTTTTTGGCAGTCGCCAGACCTTTGGGCTTCTTGGTCTTAGTCTGCATGCCTTCTAGATTATTTTCTGCTTCAGTATCGTCATCTTGATTCTCTGCCTCACTCTCTGCCTTGGTATTTTTGGTCATCTTAACTGCTTTCTTTTTTCTGGGCTTCGCATTTTGTTCCGTAGAATTTGCAACTTTATCTTTTGACTTTATCTGCCTTTTAATCCCTTTGGTTTTGGAGGAAGCGGGTAACGAGACTTTTCCAGGTTTTTTCTTGAGCACTCCAATCGAACGTCGAGGTTCAGAATATAGAGCTTTGCTCTTAACCTATTAAATTTATAAAATGTATCGTAAGAAAAAAACTAATACTATCTTAAACATATCTATCTCTTCCGGACTTTCTGAACTTCACTACTGGATTGCATCTTGATGTAATATTTTTACAGAAATTATTAATGAAACAAGAAATTGCAGCAAATTACTGATACTCGGGTTATAAGGGCTTTCTTTACAAGTTTGAAATCTATTCAGCGATGAAACAATATAAAAAGACTACATCAGGACAAATGATATTTTGTGAATGACTTCTTAAATCGCCGAAGGTTAAAATTAAAGGAACATCACATTATACAGGAGAAGACGTATTTCTCAGCTTATTCTATGCTTAGATAAAACATGCGGGGAAAAAGCAGCTGTTTAAGTTACAAAATTAGGTAAAATTGTAAACAGCTGTTTAAAGCTAAGGTTACTTCATATGACTGAAGTAGTTTGTCTATGGGCGCTTTGGTACCCTTTTTTTTTCTACTTTGTATCTAACATACACATTTATTGAATAAATTTCAAATAAAATCTAGCAATTGGTATGTTACCTGTCTGTTACCCTAGATGATAATTTTTTCATTAGCCCATAATTTATGGAATGTTTTAAAACATTAAAACTATAATTTGATTAATTACCAATTTATAAAATCATAAGTATCTTCTCTTAATTCCACATATCAAGAATATTATTTTAGCTTTTGAACATTCAGCAAAAAAAAAGGCTCTTCAATTCAAAGATACAGCTAGTATCTTAAAAAAAATTTCTAATTCAGTAAATTACGACTGGGCCATGCCATATCATTTTCAGCATGGTCTACCGACTAACTCTGGATAAATAATCCAATTATTTTGTAAACGCCAATGTTAGAAACTAAATACTATAAACCATTTCTATTGATAGCCTAAATCTTTATTAGAATTTTTATTAGTGTCCATCAGATATTATTAAGTGTTTACAGAACTTAAAGTTCCATTTCTTGATTTTTTTTAAAGACTGCAATTCCTATTCCCTATTGAATAAGTAGGTAACATTTCGAATGAATATTCCAACTAAAACTGTTTAATTATTCCAAATGTTATGAAAAAAAAGTCTTTGAAGTTTCAGAAAATACTAGGTTTAGGGTATCCGAAGTGAATCAACAATTAAGCACTGGCATGGCAAATGCTAAGTACGTAAACTGGAACAAATTACCCCAGACAAGGCTGCTGGTCTTCAAGAAAGATGCTTGTCATGTATGTGCAAAATTTTGAAAACAATTTACAATATTTTGAAATAAACAACAATACACTGTTTTGAAAACTATCACTTGAACTAAAGAAAAAAATATTTCCATGATATTAATAGTAATGGAAGCATTTATCCAAGGCATTATAAAGCTTGCAAAATAATAATAATTTAGCGTTATTTGACTTCAAGCGAATCTTTTAAATAAAAACTTGTAAAAGGTAAAAATAGAAATGAAAAATTGCAGAAATAAAGTAGAGAATTACCCGTTTAGCAACTTCCATTTCGTTTAGTGAAGATAGACAATGAATAAACACGAAATATTCAGACTCAGATAATGCTTACGATACTAGAACAATACACAACATCCTCCACGTTTTAAAATATGTTACATTTCCAAAGTTCTCGACCCCTTCCTACATATGCGATGGTTGCGCAGCCGTAATAAGGCGATTTCAAGCAGTAGGGCACATCTCAGTTTAAGACAATTCTGGCTTTAGTTTCAAACGGAATATCAATTTATTGTTTGTCTATTGGCTGTTGTAAATGGTTGTAAATAATGTCTATTGGCTGTTGTTGAATGGGAAGGGCATTATAGTAGTTCATGACGTTGCGACAAATTGCTCTATTCTGTTTTCACCGCTAACACCATCGGCGGAATGCAGCGAGTACTTGAGACATATATACCCCATTCGATTGATATTTAGTTTGATAGGAATGCCTAAGGGCCGGTCTCACCAAAGTCGTTTAACGGCTAACTGTGATTAATCTCTGTTTAAACGGAGAATTGCGTCCCACTAGAGATGTAAAAAACCCGGAATTTTGAAGACCCGGGAATAAACCCGGGAATTTTGGGGAATAAACTCAGAATTTTGGGAACTTTGGGAAGAAATCATTTTAACTATGTTTATATTTATTTTTTCAACAGTGGCTATTAAAAAACTAGCATATTATTTCTAAGAGATTTTTTTTTTTACTTTTGGCAATATATATATTTTCAAGAAATAATAGCAGTGAACATTTAAATTATTTTATAGTAGTACTTATGTAATTAATTACCCTGTTAGTCTTTTCAAACACATAACTGATTGCTTCAATTTTAATTGCTAATATAATAATTATATACATTATTTTTGATCACCATTTATTATGTAAATTGCTTTATGCTAAACTTTTTCCACTCTTTTTATAACATAAAAATAAATATCTTTAAATTTAAAATAACAGTTTATTATTTTTTGTAGCACATATATCATTTAAAGGTGTAATCAAATGACACTGTTGCATTTTGTGCCCAATTCTTACACACACATTATATATAGAGAGAAAAAAATAGAGAGAGATGTTATCCAAGAAAAATAATTATTTATGGGTTTTTTACACTACAGATTATTGCCTAATATTTATGTAATAATAAAAATATTGGATATTACAGAAAAGATTAGACAGAAAAAAAATGATGGTTCTCTTTGTGTCATAGGAATTGGCGACTTCAAAATACTTCAAAATTCCTATGTTTTGGAAATTTTCAAAATTCCCTTCCCAAAAAACCCGTTTTTTTCCCAGGTTTAAACCGGGTTTTTTCCACTGCTCACAACTCTACGTCCCACCATTGGTTGATGCCATGGATTAATCATGGTTAGTCGTTAAACGACTTTGGTGAGACAGGCCCTAAATCAAATATTCTATAGGTTAGGCATTGGAGGGTTCTACCACCCGTAATTTTATGAAAAGAACAATGTATTTTTCTATACTTAAAATAAAATAAGGTTTAATCGGCTATATTTAGAATATTTCGGATGTTTGAAAGAAAAATTACATGTCATAGTTTGTATTCAGATTTCAAAAACGTAGTATTTTTAGCAAAATGTGAAAGAAATTGCGATTTTTTTTTTAAATGTGTCCAGAAATTCTTTTATTATTTCATGGCGAATAGTGGTTCCTCCACACTCCTACTCTGATGGTATATAATATAAGCAGAGTGTGAGTGCCATGTTAACACCCGGATGATTATAAATGGAAGTCCAGGAAGGAAAAAGACTTCAAGTTTGAAAACTATTTAATATGTGCACCAGTATATAAAAAAAGAAAAACATGGTCTTCTAAACTTAATGGCCGGTCTCCCCATCGTCGATTAGAACAAATCGTAGATTAATCGTTGTACAATTGTATTTATTTTCTGATTATCTTTAACCAATTATGATGAGACCGGCCCTTAGAGCAGGTCTAACCATAGTTGTTTAACGGCTAACCTCGTTTAACCTATAGCGCCAACCAATGGTGGTACGCAGTTCTCCTTTTAAACAGAGATTAATCGCGGTTAACCGTTAAACGACTTTGATGAGACCGGTCGTTAGTGTTATGAAAAAAAAAAATTTATCATTTGTTATACAGTTGCGTTTTGTTATTCGCGATGTTCCTTTCTACTATTTATTTTTTAAAATAATTCCATTATCCTTAACTTTTAGGTGTAAATTGGATTTTTCTTATTTATTTATTTTGCACAAATGAAATTTTTTATAATTCTCGATTAAATTATGGTGTGATTGTAGTTAACATATTCAATTTGATGTAGTTAACTTCAGAATCTTATAGTTTTAATCATTTGTCGATCATACTTTGCATTTGGGGATTTTTTTCCTAATTTTAATGTTATATTGTTATTAACTGTGATATGCATCATCATAGACAGGTTTATAGAAAGATTGCTTGCTTATTGCGTGACAGAAATTGTATGACGTAAGTTCACCTTTATCGACAGTTCTAGATAAAACTAATCGTTGATTCACCCTTTGATTATTAGTTGTACAAGTAAGGACTAAATTCTACTGATACAAGACAAAATGTTTATGGATACATACATCTATTCCAAAGGACAAACATCCATGTCATCAGTGAGATTCGAACTCACAGACTCCAGTAACCTATTCGATCATCAACTAGCTGTTTTAAGTATAGAAATAACTCACAGTTTATTGTAACTTTACCTTTCATGATAGCAATTCAAAAACTCGTAATTTAGGTTACTGAGCCAGTAAGGGTGACTGCTTAAAGACTCTTTGAGGAATAAAATTTACCCTGTATCTATGCTTTTATAGCTAACACACTCATGCATATACACCGAACAGACATTACATTATGACCACTCTATTAATAACATGTAGGACCACCGTTAACCCTCTAAATCAATAGTACCCGGCGTGGCATTGACTTCACAATTCTGATAGGGTCTGATAGGTAGTATAGGGTAACTGGTACCAAGCCCTCACCAACTGGTTCTGCAATTTCCGCACAATGCGAGGGGGTAGCGTGTCAGCACGAATTGGATTTCTAGGTGGAACCCCAAATGCTTTATTGGATTAATTTCAGGAGAATTTGGAGGACAAGACATGACTTGAAAGTAGCTGGTATGTTCCTCAAACCAATCCCTGACGATTCTAACCTTATGACATGGTGCATTACCCTGTTAGTAAACACCACCCTCCGCCAGAAATATTTTTGTCATGAATGGGTAAACGTGTTCAGTAACGATGTTCACCTAGTGCGCAGATGTCAGGGATTGTTCTATGATGATTATAGGTCCTAATGTGCTCCATGAAAACATTGCCCACACTATAATACATCCGCCACGGGCTTGTCTCTGTCTAACTGTGCTTCCGAGAGCTAGGGTTTCCTTCGGAAATCGGCGTATTCGTACAAGCCCGTCGATGTGATGAATCAAAAAACAGGATTTATTCGGACCATGAAACTTTTTTCCATTCTTCTAATGTCCAATTCCGATGTTTCTTAGCTAATTGCAGACGAAGCTGGCGATGACGTGCCGTCATTGCAGGTATATGCTGCAGCCTCCGGCTGCGTAGGCCAGACGCAGAAATGTATGCTTGCACAATGTGTTGATAAACACTGTCTGGGTCACTAGTGTGGTACCTGGTAGTGATTTCGCCTGTCGTAGCTCTTCGGTTACGCCGAACAATGCGTAGCAATCTCAGCTGGAATAAATGCTCCGTGGATGACACACCGCTCGCTGGTGACTTGTCGTTTCATCATCCATACACCACTTTCGATATGTACTCACAACAAATGCATGTGAACAGCCCACTAAATACGCCGTTTCTGATACTGATGTTCCCAGTAGCAGAGCAATAACGGTTTGAGCTTTATCGAACTTCGATAAATCAGCTACCTTTCCTATTATGTCGTTAATCGCACTATGTTTGACAATGCATAACAGCTTTATGTACTTAACATCAGCAGCGAGCGCAGTAGTTTTGTTCCTGGGAGAACCCATTGTTATAAATGGACGATGGTTATAATGTAATGGTTCTTCGGGGTATGTATATATATATATATATATATATATATATATATATATATATATATATATATATATATATATATACAAACGTGACAAACCTCGGTGAACCGTCACATCTGTGAGTAAACAAATCTTCCGCACAGGATTTATAATGTTAAAAATCCGTTAATGTGGCAACTCATTATAACGGCAACAAATACTTTCTAGACATAATCAACAAGTGTGAGATTTTTCAAGAATTTCTCATCTGTTATTTCTTTTAACTATATTTTTTCTTTGTTCTCTTTCAAATTATTGCTGCTTCTATATTGTATACTATTTATATACCTTGGAGTTTTCAAATAAAGTTAGGTTGCATTCGGTATTCTATAATAGCTCTTATTGCAAGAATTAGCTATGAAAGAGTTACAATACTAACAGACATTAGTTTCATTAATAATAATTTATTTGCAGGAATTTTTGTCGTTAGCTATTTTGATTTCTTCATTTTCTTTTTGTCTCAATGCTATCAATGGAGTTAGGATCGTCGATCAAATTCCCATTAAAAGTGTTTCACAAGAAATTAACTATTAACTTATTGTCAGCTTTTCTTCACGATCACTGAATACAATAGTAAAAATAAACTATCACAGATTTCAACACATGATACATGAATCAAAAGTAAACGAAGTGTCTGTTAATAATCCAAGAAATCTTCTATGTGCTGCTGAAGAACAAAAATTTCCAGATTTCTAGTTGTAAACAGTATTTGAACAAAGGATTTGAGATAATAAACTGTAGTCAACTAGTGTAATTACTTTATAATATTTGTTTCTTTTTTAATTTTCGTTCACGGAATCCCCAGAGATACACCGTAGAATCTCAGAGTTCCACAGAACAACAGCTTGAAGACCACAGTTTTAAAATATTGAACCAGTATGTGGCGCCATCTAGCGTACTATTATTAAAAGAAATACGTAAAATCATAAAAAAAAACTGAGGGTACTCTGATATAAACGGACAGTTATGGGGCTCATTAGCCAGACGGCTTTATCCCCGATTCTAAAGGTAAACAGTAAGCAGGGTAAAAAACTGTAAGATACTAATGAGTTTAAAAATTTAGAAAAAGAGTAATTTAGAGGTGCGGTCATTAGAAGGAGGGTAAGGAGAAATCAGAGAGAGTTGTGACTTATGTTAACTGTAAAGATACAAAATATGTGATTAACACCCTGAAAAGAAAGTTGTGGTTAGTATACATAGTTCGAAACACTAGATGGAGTCTTACGGTCAAATATTAAACATCAAACACAGTTAGGTACACTATGCTGCTCCATAAAAATACACACACACACACACACACACACACACACATATATATATATATATATATATATATATATATATATATATATATATATATATATATATATATTGTATTTTTTTAATACAACACATCACTTTACGGCACAAGATATAACGAGAGGGACAGGAGATGAAGTAATAAGAGATAATAGGGTAATTAAGGCAGAGAATCTATTGCCAGTAAATCATTGCGGCACATGGCCGCAATGCTTTACTCGGGTTATTATAATCATAATCTGGGAGTTCTGCAATTATTTCATTAGGTAGACTAGTTATTTTATTATAAAAATTATTAGATGATCTTACATAATATTGTTTGAAAGTTAAAATATTAAATTCGCGTCTTATTACTTCTTTGGACAAGTATCGATGTGCGCCTCTAATACGCCTCAAGAATTTATTCTGTATTGTTTCTATTAATTTCAAATTAGATTTCGCGGCAAACGACCAAACCAGGGCTGAGTAAAGAGCGGTTGGTAGAACTATTGTTTTATATAAGAGAATTTTGTTTTTAAAATTTAAGTGTTTACTATTAAAAAGCAATTTTATTTTTAATATCCGTTATGCGAAGACGCCAGGTTAGTTTTTTATCTAAAGTTACACATAAATATTTTGAGAAGTTTTCCTGAGGACACTCGTATATTTTTGTAATTCCTCCATACATATTTAACATCCGTTATTTCTCCCTGCCATCCAACAGTAGTTCTGATCTAGAGGGCTAGGCCCATACAGATCAGACAATTACTTTCTGTGCTATATTTTTGTAATAATTTTTAATTTCGGGGCAGATCTAGGGCCGGACAAACAGTACCCTTGTTCGGGGCAAATTATATAGGAAAGGGGTTTTTGCTCGAATTTGTAGAATATTTTCTTTGTTAGGAAAAATTATATAAAAATATTTTATAAAGTATAATTTTTTTAGTAGTTGGAAGCGTGGAACATAATTATTTTAAATATTTTTGTTATATTTAATTGAAAGGACACCCAGTACAAATGTGCCCGTACAAGAATTACTTTTTTTAAAGAAAGATGGCACTGCGTACTGTTTTCACGAGTGGATCAGGTTAGCCAATTTTGGGTGCTTACACTTCCGCTAGAAAATTGCCTGGCTCACTAGCGCCATCTATTAACTAAAAACCTATTTAAGTAATCGAGAGCTCGCGTCGAGGATTTTTAATAGAACTTGTTAAACATGGAAGGTGAAGCAAATGTGGATAGCAAATTGCGTTTAACCTGCACAATTTGTAACCAAATCTTTAGCCGAATCCTAAAACAAAATAGATATTTCTCCACTCAAAAGAAAAGATGTAGTAGAAGCAGTTTGAAAAATTCAACAGCAAAAGAAATTATAAATATCAAAGAAGGATTACTGTTAAATCCCACTGAAATTACATCCATAAACACAGAATTTGATCATACCTATAGCAGCTCAAATAAATAAGATTTATTTGTTTTTATTTGTATGATCTTTTACTATGCAATCCCATTACATTATTCAGACAATGTTTGTTCTCAGTTTATTGTAATGGATAGTAAATAGCCTGATTTAAGCATAAGAAAATTACTTATTGAAATGTACTTCCATATACTACTTTAGAAGCTTATATTTCTCTATCAAAGAATATTAAAATATTCTCCTTTACTCTTTATTAAGTGAAATAATTATTCAATATTGCTGTATACTTTTTAGAAGAATAGTAAAATTTAAACTTATGAACATTCTTTGACAGAAAAATGTAAGTTCCAAAATTATTATATTATAACATTTTTTTAAAACAATGTTTTTATCTTTAAAAATCAGGCTCTTTACTGCCCATTATAGACAGCTTGAGGTATAAAGTTTATAATATCAAAAATTGATTTTAAAATAATAAAGAAAAGATAGAAAAATTGACAGTTAAAAATAAAATCAATTTTAAAAATTGTCAAAAATGTAAAAAAAAATATTAAATTATAAAAATAATAATAAATATTAAAATTAATAAATTTATTACAAAATATTAGAAATACTAGCACTTCTCAAGCTCATTTCTTACCAGAATCTAATTTTATAAACTTAAAACGACAAAAACTAACAGAAATAAAGGTAAAAAATTAAATACAATTTAAATAAAGAGAAAATTGACTGAAAATATTGTCAAAAACGTTAATAAAATAACTGTCCAATTAATTGAGTAGTATTAGTTGATATATTAGTTAATAGATGGCGCCAGTGAGCCAGGCAATTTTCTAGCGGAAGTGTAAGCACCCAAAATTGGCTAACCTGATCCACTCGTCTGATTTATGATGACAAGTATATAACGAAGAATGTTATATACTTATCATAAAGGTTATACTTCTATTCACAAGATTTTCACTGTTCTATAATAAAAGGAAATTTAGAGATCAGGAGCGTCTTTAGGGTTTGACAAACCGGACCCTGTCGGAATAGCAAATTCTAGTGGTTGCATTTTGTATAGTATTTGTAGAATAATACTTTATTAGAAAAATATTTTACACAATTCAATCCTTTGTAGCTTGGAGGCTTGGGAAATAAAAGTTTTATTATTTTTTATTAGATTTAGTTGCTCCAATGGAAACCAGTGCAAGTAAAATGTGTAAAATAGTATACATTTTTTAAAGTAGTATTGCTCTGCGTAGCTATTTACTTTAACAATAATCAAATATGTAACAAAAAATAGGTAGATATGCTTATAATGACAGGACGTGGTAATTCTATTCTTTCATTTGTGTTAGTACTACGAGTGATTTACAAGTACGTAGTAAACAGCTTCGTTTAAGGCAATTCGTGGTAACAAGAATCAGTAATCAGGGTTGTAAAATTTTTTAGATGAGTAAAATAAATATGTTTTTGTGTTTATACCTTGTTTTACAAAAAGTCTGCAGGAGCGGCATTTTACATCATTGTTCCAGTAAGGCAAAACTATTAGAGCCGGCACTGTGGTGATTCTATTGTTATATTTGTGCTAATACTATGTGAAGGGTTAAAAGTGAGCACAGAACTCTATTGCTCTTATACAGTTCATAGCAATAAGAATTAGTAATCAGTATTGCGAAATTGAGATGAGTAAAATAAATATGTATTTCATATTTATTTTCTACTTAAAAGAAATTCACATCACGTGGGAAAATTTTATGGTAATTTGCACCGGTGTGGGAGTAAAGGCAGAATTTGGCACTTTTTGTCAGGGACGGCAAAACTACTACAAATGGCTGCACACACACACATATATAAAAAGGAAAAAAAAAAGTGAAATAAATGGATACTATGTTTACAAATACCATTGGTGAATTGGGACTTCAGCTAGGCTTTAATAAGTTTTTGTGTAGTTGTCCTTGCCTTGATCAACGCCTCCTAAAAAGAAAGTCATCGTAGCAAGGTCTGATGGTACGCTGTTCAGAGTTTATCAGAGAACTTATGCCCCATACACCCACCCTTATACCTAAATGTTGTATTCAATACCCTGCTCACCAAAATATAAAATGAAATTTACTGAGGAAGCAATTTTTTTTATTCAATTTGTTAACAAAGAAAAGCAAGATGTCAATTGCTTTGTAAAATATGTTGTATGGGTAATAAAAAGTAAATCATCTTTTTATTAACAAGCTAGTTTAACATACATTGTAAGGTATAATTTTTCTGCAGTAATAGTACTTTGTATATACCTTTATTATTATTATTATAAAACTTGCAGCTTCACACTTAGCCTACATAAATAGGTATCCGAAAATTTTTGCAAAACAGTTTAATGGTACGTAAAGGAAAGGGTTAATACAAAGCCGTCAATTCTTTCTCAGTTCAGCAGAGTTGGTACCCGGTGCATGCCTCGCCCACCTTACTTCGGCACTGTTTTGGAACATTTATGGTAAACTTAAAGATTCTAACCTACCTGTTGAGAGATATGAAGTATATGCTAAATTTCTATGCTTGAAAAAGCTGCCTTCTTCTTATCTAAAAGCTGATGATAATCATCATAACACTACTCCAATACCTGTGAGGACAAAACTGCCCTTAGCACTCATAATGTAAATTCTAAACATAACTAGTAACATAACTGATACAAATAAAGCTAATGACGCCTCTGATACACTGTATTTTCCAGTAAAGTAAGCTTTTAATCTCATCTCACCTTCCGCTGAAGCAGAAATGTCCCAACTTGATTCTTTATTTTGCTCTTAAAAATTTTAACTCCATGCATTTTACAGCTTTTTAGGCTTATAAATAGGACTATTACTCTTCCGAAAGCGAAAAACATACTTTCAGTCTCTGGAAAGTTAAAAAGAATCAAAATCAGTGTCTATGGAAATTTTGCAAAAAATCCGTCCGATCATGGAAATCACAATGCAGATATATATATATATATATATATATATATATATATATATATATATATATATATATATATATATATATATATATATATATATATATGTAATCCATTTTTTATAGAACTCCTTGACAAGGAGAAAGCTCAATAGCTAGCAGTGATAAAAATGCAGTCGGGCTAACATTGAAGAACACGGCACCAATCTAATTGAAAACTTTATTCCAGAGCTGTTATAACGCACATCCATTCTACTTTATGACAGACAACGGAAAGCCACAGAGTTCACTCTGATCGAACAAAGGTGCACCCAAAAGCGATGACAGAAAGAGTTTTCCCACGGTAAAAACAACTTAATAAGCTAATTAAAGGCAATATCAGCAAAACGCGAAACCATTTGCCGGCAACAGCTGGGAAACTGCTGAATAGACAGAAAGTTTATAGTTTTAGGACAGAAAGGAATGTTAAGTGGAAAATACTCCGTTGATTAAACTATTTAGAGGCTGGGAAAAGGATTTAAATGAATTAGAATGGTAGAGAGGAGGTTTTAAAAAGACATATTAGAGTTAAATAATTTTGATATATTACACACACACACACACACACACACACACACACACACACATATATATATATATATATATATATATATATATATATATATATATATATATATATATATATATATATATATATATTTCAGAGGAAAGGCAGTCGGATCAAATATTAAAAAAATACAGTCTTTTCATTTCAAAAGCATAATTTCCCCCGAAATCGATTTAAAAATATGTGAACAAGATTAATCTTTCAGGGGCCAAACAGAAAAGATTGTGTTGTTGAACAATAGTTGAATAAAACTAGACTTATTGATAATAATGTACGATATTAATGATTATCATGATAGTAAGGATTTTACGTTATTAAGTGATTAAATAATCACTTGATAAAATAAATCTCTTGAAATCAGAATTTAGGATGTGGCGCCATCTTGAAGACACTCATTGAACGAAATATGGACTGCGATTGTGTTTTCTAGATTATGCGGACAAGTACATATATATATATATATATATATATATATATATATATATTTATATATATATATATATATATATATACATACATATATATATATATATATATATATTATATATATATATATTTGCATGGCAGTGCTGGCTTTCGAAAGTTAGCGGGCATCTGTCCATGACACCAGGGTATGCCGGGATCTGCGTATTTAAAAAAAAAAAAAAAGAAAAATCTTTACTAGATTAGGATAATTTTACAAATCTGATACGATAGGCGTCTTTTCTGTGCTGAAAACATTGATTTTGCATGCGACCCCAGGTTATAATACAAAATTAAGAAATAAATGTCTCTGAAGAATATCTCTCCCGGTTTGCCCAAATAGCTAAGGCCGGCTCTGTGTGTATATAGTACATTATACATATATATATATATTATTATATATATATATAATATATATATATATATATGTGTGTGTGTGTGTGTTGTGTTTATGTAATATATCAAAATTATTTAACTTTAATATTTCTTCAAAAACCTCCTTTTATTATAATTCATTTAAATATCTTTACAGTCTCAACATATGTGTTCAACGGAGTATTTTCCACTTAACATTCCTTTCTGTCCTAAAACTGTAAACTTTCTGTCTATGCAGCAGTAGGTGTTGGCGGAACATGTCGCGTTTTGCTGATATTGCATTTAATTCGCTTATTAGCTGTTTTGTTGTGAAAATTCTTGTTGTCAGCGCTCTTGGGTGTACTTGTGTCTGAGCAGAGTGAACTCTGTGGCTTTTTGATTGTATATTGTCCAGAAGGATAGATGTGCCGTGTTGAAAATAAATTTAAAATTAGACTTCTGAGTTCTTTTAAATATGAAGCCCGGTTTCATAAAAAAATGTATTATTTATATATATATATATATATATATATGTGTGTGTGTGTATATATATTTTTGTGTTTAAGGAAAATTCTCGGGGGTTTTCAAAACTTAAATCAAGGGCTAAAAATTCCAGCGTAATTTTGCATTCCCCTTTTTAACCCGTGACCTAAATTGACCACTGGGGCTACAGTTTACGCCCTCAGAGAAGAGGCCAGTCCAATTATAATCGTACATGGCCCAGCGGAGAATTTAGGAAATTTCCAAATAAAAAGGGGATACAAGCTGTCGGAGACAGATTTTTCTAGAGATATTTTCCTACAGATATTGACCCAGGTGTTGAGGGTCTTGTACATGCTAGCTGACTCTTCAGTTTGTCCTGTCCCTATGATGAAGTGGGAACCCATCCTCCAACGTAACCCTAATGAAGGTCTTTGTTTAAAAAGGTATCAGTTTTATGGCCATGACTGCAACCACCCACCGAGGAGTCCGTCTCATTATATATATATATATATATATATATATACATATATATATATGTCAGGATTTAAAATATAGAGTAATTTAAGAGATTTTAATTAGGGATTCTTTTAATGGGAGTAACGCGCCTCGTGTTATTAGTCACATAAATACGGCTCACGCGCAGTGATATGGGCAGAGAGAGAGAGAGCAGCATGCACTGTCCACGGTCAGACGCCCTCGAAGCAGTGATAACTGCCTTTGTTAACAGTTTGGCGACAATATGTGACGCCATTGTTGAGTAGCGTGTGAAGTGGATTAATAAAGATATGAAGCTGATGTCAGGACTCTAGTGTGTGTTACTGGGACCCTGTCATATATATATATATATATATATATATATATATATATATATATATATATATATATATATATATATATATATGTATGTATGTATGTATATATAATTTTTCATATAAACTTAACTAATTATATTTCATGCAAAAGTTCATCTCACATTTTTCAGTCAACTTTTATTATTAATGATTACAACCTTGAAAACTACTTTATATTGCATTTTCAGCCGGTAAGTACTATGTTAACTGTCATAAAAATATTCATTTTATGACGGCATTGAAATAAAAATCGTGTTTATATTTTGTTTTACAAATAGTTCTGGGGAAAGCCGTACTACGTATCTACTAATACTAATACAGCTGAGCTGTCTATCTGAAATATCGTGCAGATTAAACAACAACAAAAAAAAATATCGAAATAGATAGATTTTTACGGATGAGTTTCGAGAAGGATTTTTGTAATGTGACTGGGCCTGATTATCAACACGGGCACCCGAGGAACAGGCCCTAGGCACGAAAGTTTTAGAGGGCACAAAAACTTATACAATACAATTTATTTTGTTATAATATAGACATATATCTACCTATCTACCTATCTATATCTATATCTATCTATCTATCTATCTATCTATCTATATATATATATATATATATATATATATATATATATATATATATATATATATATATATATATATATATTGTCTACCAATAAGTATTTCGACACCTGTGATAGAAAAGAAAAACTAACTTTTTTCAAAGTCAATAGCTGGTAGAGCCTCCACTAGAGGCAATTACAGCGTCAACCCTCCGGGGCATACTTTCCACAAGTCTTTGTATTACAGCAAGTGGTATTGTCTTCCTCTCGGCTTGGAGTAGACATACAAGTTCCTTCACCGATTTTGGACGGGTAGTGCACCCCTTAATTCGGCGATCCAACTCGTCCTAGAGGTTCTCGATTAGATTCAGGTCTGGGCTCTGGGCAGGCCAGTCTATTCAATGAACTCCATTGCCACCACACCAAGCCTTGGACAATCTCGAAACATGACAACTGGCATTGTCGTCCTGAAAGTAACAGGGGTCCAACCCGTAAAACTGCCACAACGTAGGACGCACATTGTCATCCAAAATAGTGCAGTAGGCATCGGCGTTGAGCTTACCATGAATGGGGACCAAGGGTCCCAGTCCATACCAGGAGAAACACCTCCAGACCATAATTCTACCTCCGCCGAACTTAACTGTTGGCACAATGCATTCTGACAGGAGACGTCTTCCAAGCAGACAATATATATATATATATATATATATATATATACATATATATATATATATATATATATATATATATATATATATATATATATATATATATATGTGTGTGTGTGTGTGTGTGTGTGTGACACGGACGAGTGGTTAAGGTATGGAGGACACATTTGATTTCATACATAAACACTTCTTTATTGTAATCCTTCTGTCTATGGCTATGCCATTTAGATATCCTTTGTTCTCATATTCTGTCACGATAAGCATGGAGGATGTTATCAGTTCGAGTTCCCACTCAGAACTGTCTTTTTCGGCGTTGCTACCTAAGAAGAATTCCTATGTCTACTTTCGCGTCGGCTTCTTTACTTTGTATAGTTCCACTCGAGGGTGGCTCTTTCTCCTATTAGGTTACGTTAATTAGTTCTAACTATTCGTAATTATAACTCGTTTAATTCTTAACCCCCGTTTTTAAACCTGTCATATATGTGTATATATATGTGTGTGTGTGTGTGTGTGTGTAAGGAAAATTCTCAGGGGTTTTCAAAACTTAAATCAAGGGGAAGAATGTCAAAATGTGTAAATGTCGGACATGTGAAGGGAATAATGAGTATATAATGATTGAGGATTTTAGCTCGTAAAGGGATAACTACTTGAGAATAAGGATAATATTTCACCACAATGACGTTAGGGACTCTGTATTATATTAAAGAGTACGAAATATTATTAAAATTATTAACTAATATAAGTATTATCAATCGTTTGCTATTTAACCATTAAATTAAACTGATTAATACATATTGCAGTTTCAATTATTTTCCAGCGTATTAATGTAAATAACTTGCCAATTTTTTTTCTTCTTTATTATCACATGTATTATGTCTTTGTAATCTGTCTTTATTGTTGCAAAACTTATACTATGTATTTTTATTTTATGTATAATTATGTATGAAATCATCAGTTACTTATTTTGTTACTTAAAATTTTTGTAAAATTTTATGTTAATGGAAAGGTTCTCACTTCGTTCACCCCTTTCATTTTGCCCGGGGAGGATATTGTAAGGAAAATTCTCAGGGATTTTCAAAACTTAAATCAAGGGTAAAAATTCCCGCGTCATTTTCCATTCCCCTTTTTAACCCCTAACCTAAATTGACCACTGGGGCTACAGGTTACGCCCTCAGAGAAGGGGCCTGGCCAATTATAAACCTACATGACCCTAGCGGACAATTTAGGAAATTTCCAAATAAAAAGGAGATACACGCTAGCGGAGACAGATTTTTTCTAGAGATATTTTCCCACAGATGTTGACCCAGGTGTTAAGTGTCTTGTACATAGAACTTCATGCTAGCTGACCCTTCAGTTTGTCCCTATGATGAAGTGGGAACCCGTCCTTCAAAGTTATCTTAATAAAGGTCTTTAGCTGAAACGGTATCATTTTTATGGCCATGACTGCAACCCCCCACCGAGAAGTCAGTCTCATTACACACACACACACACACACACACACACACACATATATATATATATATATATATATATATATATATATATATATATATATATATATATATATATATATATATATATATATATACATATATTGATATAAGTAATATGAAAATTCATAACATTCAGTACTCCCTTTTAAAAGAAACTTTTTTATCAGGTTGCTTGATATGTATTGATATATATTGAATGCAATATTATCACCTTGATATGAATGATTTAAATCCCTTGATTTAAGAAAGAAATATTAAAATGAGGAATACTTAGTTTTGCACTTTTTTTAGTTCATGCAGTTGTTAAACTTGTAAATGAAAAAGCACGAAGCATGTGTTTTTATTTAAAATGATAAATATAACATGTGAATCTGTAACAATATTTTTTTCGTTGGCATTTGTACTTGAATTTTTATTTTTATAAACAGTTTAAAGGATAAATACATTTAAGGGAGGATTAATTTGTTGATATTTTGCATTATTTTGACCTGAAATTGATAAATATATTTTTATTTAATGTTTTTGTGTTCATTACATATTGTCCTTTGATTCAATAGTTTTGTATTTGAAAATAAATAAAATAACATTTAAATTCTGCTTCAGAATCTAATGGGATAATTTTTATATGAAGAGGATTGTAGTAGTAATTGATTGGTATAAATTGGGAAAGGAGTAGGAGACAAAAACCAGATTATGCCCTGGGCACAGAAGTATCTCATTTGGGGTCTGTATTGTGGTTTTATAGTTTTAAATGCTGTTATTTCAATCCAGCAGTATGAATTTTTGATACATTAATTACACCTTTAACCCTTTAGCGGACAGTGGTTTCGCAATGAGATTACATTTAAATATCTTTACTTTTTGTAGACATATGAATGATTTTTTTCAATTTTTTTATGTTTTGACAATTTAAATCTTAATATATGACAGCACTACATTTAATTATTTTTCTTTTGAAATATATGTAATTAAATTTTCCGTACCTGGAAAGTCAGTAATTGGATTTTTCTTCCTTATAACTTCAAATAAAATTATCTACCAAACAACACTTATAAATAGCTAAGTTATTTTTTTTATTAAACTATTTTTTAAGCTACTTATTTATTATAGTATTTATTTAGCTGTTTATTTATTAAACTGTTTGTTAAGCTATTTATTTGTTGTACTATTTTTAAGTTATTTATTTATTATACTATTTCTTAAGCTATTTATTTATTATACTAATTGCTAAGCTATTCATTTATTATACAATTTGTTAAGCTATTTATTTATTATTCTATTTGTTCAGTTGTTTATTTATTATACTGTTTTTTAAACTATTTATTTGTTATACTAATTTTTAGTCATTTATTTATTATACTATTTCTTAATCTATTTATTTATTATACTATTTGTTAAGCTATTTATTTATTGTACTATTTTAAGGATACTTATTTATTGTTCTTACAATAAAATTAAAATTTTAAAAAGTATTATATTAACGCTGTACAAGGGTAGGGGTTTATCAGTTTAACTACCCCTCAAACCATCCTAAAGGTATAACCCTCTAAGAAATGTTAAGAAAAATTTTCATATATTTTACATTCATAAGGTTCACAGATAACATTTATTAACTAACTAGCAAGTTTGCCCGTGCTTCGCTACAGTGAACTTAATATATTACTTTTAAACAAAGATTTTTTTCGTGCATAACTGTATAAATTCGTCACAGTTCAGTTCGAGTCATTGCAATATATTTATGTATTTCTATCATAAGCCTATTATGAGATTATTCAGTTTTTTAAATCGAATTTGTGTCTTATATTAAATTTGCTCAAACTTTTTTTATGGTAACACAGAAGTTTAACCCTAAATTACTTTACTGTATTAATACTGTACGTTGATTAGCAAAATTAACAGATCTTGCCATATTAGAATAGGAAGAGGTTTTGACAACAACAGTGTTAATTTTGGTGGCATAAATAAATGTTGTCCAAAACTAAGAAAATTTATGACAAACCACATGGTTTTGTGTGAAACAGAAATACACATTCATATCGACAACCATATGAATATAATGATAACTAATATATAAAATGATAGGTTTTACTTGTCCATGAGAGTCACTGAAATTTGTACTTTTTGTTGTTAGAATATTGTTGATATGCATTTCATTGTAACGTAAAAATTAACCAAGAATTAAATTAGTTCTTATATAAAAATGCTATAATTAGGGTCACATAGAAATGAAAGTTAATCACTTTATATCTCAATTTCCAGGTCAAATCGAATTGATATTACGCAGACGATGTTTAGGTAATATAAAATAAGAAATGAATAAATCAGATATTTAAAGTAATGACGTCATAATGATAGAAAATATTATTTTCACCTATTTATTATGTGATGAATTGAACATTTTAATCTCCTGCTTTTAACCGTGGAAAACTGCGTTTAAAACAATTACTTGGGATGACGTCACATTGCTAGAAATATTGCTTCTTTCACTTAGTTATGATGCGATAAATTAAAAACTTAATCGTTTGCGTTTAACCGGGGAAAATAATGCTTGGAATAATGACATGAAATGCTCGAAAAAGGGGGAAGGAATGAATTTCGAACGTTGAAAATTTACAAAAACCTTCCCAGGGATATACCTAAACATTTCCCAAATTTTCACGGCGATTGGATGCATAGTTTTTGAGTCTATTGAGTACAGACAGACAGACAGACACAAATTCATTTTTATATATATAGATTTAATTAAATTCCAAAGAATTTATATTGGTGACCTTCAAAGGGTTAAGGTATCCGTCTAAGTTGAAAACGTCATTTGTTGCCAAAAATCATATTTTTTTTTATTTCTCTATTATAAAATTTCAACTGTAAGGCTTCTAAATCTGTTTTTGTTTTGTCTCTAAGGCATTTTAAAGAAAAGTTACAGCTCTTTAAACAACAGTGACAGCTGTCAAAACAAAACGGAAGTATCAACTTCAGAACCGGAAGTTGTGAATTTAAAGCCTTTAAAGAGCATTTTTTGGACAAAACTTTTTAAATTTTCATGAAGATTAGTTTAAACATTTTTCTAGTATTTTTAATAACTATCAACTTGGCAATTAGAAAGTTTTGAAGCAAGAAAGTGTGAGGAATTTTAAACATTATTTTAATTTTTTAATAGTTAAAGTTGCTTTCCTAAACTTCAAATGCATTTTTCTCAGAACGGTATTTTTAATAAAATGTTGAAACTTAAAATGTGATTTCTCCAAAAAGTTCTTAAAATATTTTGTTGAAAATTATTATGAATGCTTTTGATAGTATTTACTAGTAAATGTCCTAAAAGCTCTAAATTTGGATAATTGTTAATGATAATACGCTTAGAATGGCGATTTCTCCAAAAAGTTCTTAAGGTTGATATTTCATCCCTTCAGTGGGTAGAAAATTGAGGACCAAGCATGCTTGGGAACTGGGGGTTCCGCGTAAGATTGACCACCAAAGGAATTTACTAGTAAATTGGTCACGCAAAAATTGGCACCGTAAGCCTTGGTAGGGCTGTTGCGCTTTTTTTAAAAAAATAATACGCTCATAGTTAGATATAAAGGTAATGAAAATTCGTTAAAAATTCAATGTATTTGATTTTGAAGGACCAAAATTTTTTACCAAATGTAAATTAAGCAAAGATTTTAGATGATTCACTAACCCAGTGTATAAGAAATGTGTTGTATCAAAAAATACTGAAATAATTAAATTTATTAAAAAATTAGACCTTTTGAAAAAACCCGATTTTTTTATTCAATTTTCTTCATTTGTTAGAAATTTTATAAAAACTTCTGCAGGAATAAATTAATTAAATGCAATTCTCTATAATAATATAAAAATAAACCTAAAAATTTAAAAACATGAACTAGTTTCTACGTTTAAAGAAAAAAGTTCTCCGAACGTAGACGGATATCTTAAGAAACAAAATAATAATGCAATATAGTGAATCTAATACAGCATACAGTTATGTACTTAAAAAATGATAATAAATAGAAAAGAAGAAAAATCATCTGTGTGCTTCTGTGTGTTATTATCTTTATCATCAGAATTAACCTTCACTTCATCCGTTAAACCTTAACCTTATCTTCATCCGTTAAAACTCCAGAAGTAACGATGTCTGTACTGTCTTAATTTCTTGTTTAATCTCCTGCTTTTATACATCTCCTGCTTTGATATATTCATATATTCCTGCTTTTATATATCTCCTGCTTTGATTACGTCTTCATCCGTTAAAACTCCAGAAGTAACGATGTCTGTACTGTCTTAATTTCTTGTTTAATCTCCTGCTTTTATACCTTTTGTTTCGGTAAAGCTTCAGAAACATTCAGGACTGTTTTTACTGGAACATTTTTCGAATTAGTCCGTATCTGTTTAATTTCTTGAACTTTAATCTCACTGCTTTTATATTTTGTTTAGGTGTTCAGTTACAGTTTTTCGAGATCTGTTTTACTAAATTTTTCGAATTATTTATACTTACAGTGATTCTCTCGAGGAGAATTTATGAGAGTTTCCCCTTTAGAAATAATTGAGTGAAATGAACATGAAAACTATCCATTGTGGAGATAGTATCAGGAAATAAAAGAATTCAGTTACTTTAAGTTTTAACTGTTTTTAACTTTTTTTAATGCACTATATTTACATTATATACTTAAGATTTTCTTCATAGCATTTTCTATATTACGTTTCCCCTTTAGAAATAATTTTTGAGTGAAATGTAACATCGAAAACTTTTTATCCATTGTGGATGAATAGTATCATTTGGAATATTTAGTAAACTGGAACTGTTACTCTGGTTTAACCTCCGTTTCACACATAAAATGTTTCTTCTGCTGTTTCTATAGTTTTACTGGATACCTCATTTTTAAATTCTAAATGTGGGTTCAATATATTAAAGAATAACAGATTTCACTTCAGGAGTTCAGATTTTATAAAACCTATATTTATTGCTTCTGATAACAACAAAAATACTACCGTTTCATGTTGATCAGCTGGGAAATATTCCTCTTAATTTCTTAAGTGCAGATTTATAACTGTATTTATTCTTGAGTTGTGTTTTCTGTAAAATTAGAAAAATATTCAGAAATGCGTATTACAGATGACAATTACAATAATATTAATATCAGGTCCAGGTACTAATATTACTGCAAAAATACTAATATCACCCTGATACTAATATTATTACAATACGTACACAATATATTACAAATGGACACCGAATAAACAAGTAAGACAAATGTCTAGCTGTTATTTTGAAAAGAATTGCAAATAAGATTGTTGTTAATTAACTGTTGGACAAATCTAAATCATAAAAAAATTAAGAAAATATATTGTTTATATATAGGTACAAGTTTAAGCCTGTGTCCATATGGCATATAGTTTTGTTATTTGTTTGTCACTCATAATAAATAGTAATTCTCAAATAGCTTTGGTATTCGTTTGTTGTTTGTACTGTTTTTGGATTAAAATCATTTGCATGTATAATTTTTCTCCTCTTAGAAATGTTATATAATTCTGCATTATTTTCCTTAGATTTAGGGGAGTGATTTGTGTTGGTTAAAGGGCATGCTGAAACTTTAAAATAGCCTAAAAAGTACTTTCCTGATTTACAAATATAAAAAGATTATTGCAAAATTATTTTACTTTGCCTATATCAAATGCATCTGGTGAAATTTATCATTCTGAGTATTAAAACGCGTACAAAACTATTTACTAAACTCCCAGTCAATCCAAATTAAATTCCATAACTGTTTTATAAATTGTATTACATACATAGTAATTCGCAAATAATTTTGGTATTCGTTTGTTGTTTGTACTTTTTTTTAAATTAAAATCATTTGCATGTATAATTTTTCTCCTCTTATAAATGTTATATAATTCTGCATTCTCTTCCTTAGATTTAGGGGAATGTTTTGCGTTGGTTACGTGGCATGCTGAAATTTTAAAAGAGCCTAAAGAGTACTTTCATGATTTACAAATATAAAAAGATTATTGCAAAATTATTTTACTTTGCCTATATTAAATACATCTGGTGAAATTTATCATTCTGAGTATTAAAACGCGTACAAAACTATTTACTAAACTCCCAGTCAATCCAAATTAAATTCCATAACTGTTTTATACATCGTAATACATACAAAGTAATTCGCAAATAGTTTTGGTATCCGTTTGTTGTTTGGACTTTTTTTAAAAACTAAAATCATTTGCATGTATAATTTTTCTCCTCTTATAAATGTTATATAATTCTGCATTCTCTTCCTTAGATTTAGGGGAATGTTTTGCGTTGGTTACGTGGCATGCTGAAATTTTAAAAGAGCCTAAAGAGTACTTTCATGATTTACAAATATAAAAAGATTATTGCAAAATTATTTTACTTTGCCTATATCAAAGCATCTGGTGAAAGGTATCATTCTGAGTATTAAAACGCGTACAAAACTATTTACGAAACTCCCAGTCAATCAAAATTAAATTCCATAACTGTTTTATACATCGTAATACATACAAAGTAATTCGCAAATAGTTTTGGTATCCGTTTGTTGTTTGGACTTTTTTTAAAAACTAAAATCATTTGCATGTATAATTTTTCTCCTCTTATAAATGTTATATAATTCTGCATTCTCTTCCTTAGATTTAGGGGAATGTTTTGCGTTGGTTACGTGGCATGCTGAAATTTTAAAAGAGCCTAAAGAGTACTTTCATGATTTACAAATATAAAAAGATTATTGCAAAATTATTTTACTTTGCCTATATCAAAGCATCTGGTGAAAGGTATCATTCTGAGTATTAAAACGCATACAAAACTATTTACAAAACTCCCAGTCAATCAAAATTAAATTCCATAACTGTTTTATACATCGTAATACATACAAAGTAATTCGCAAATATTTTGCCTATATCAAATGCATCTGGTGAAAGGTATCATCATTCTGATTATTAAAAAGTGTACAAAACTGTTTACTAGACTCCTAGTTAATGAAAATTAAATTCCATAACTGTTTTACACATCGAACAAAACGCTTTCGGTAATATTAATTACAATGAAATACTTTATAATTTTTCTCAAAGACTATACAACATAATTTTTAAATAAAGTTTTTGATATTTATATACTTTTTCTTGTTATACATTAATAAAGTGAATTTTAATTTTTAAAATTTGTAAATAAGTTGTTAAAATATTCTAGAAGAACTAAAATTTATTGTTGGGTATACAATATTTTTATTAATAAAAATTTAAGATTATTGGCTTGGTTTTTATTTATTGTTTTATATACACTGTCTACCAACAAGTATTTGGACACCTGTGATAAAAAAGAAAATCTAACTTTATTCAAAATCAATAGTTGGTAGAGCCTCCCCGAGAGGGAATTACAGCGTGAACCCTCCGGGGCATACTTTCAACAAGTCTTTGAATTACAGCTAGTGGTATTGTCTTCCACTCGTCTTGGAGTAGACATACAAGTTCCTTCACCGATATTGGACAGGTAGTGCACTCGTCCCAGAGGTTCTCGACAGGGTTCAGGTCTGGGCTCTGGACCGGCCAGTCCATTCGATGAACTAAATTGGCACCATACCAAGCCTTGATTAACCTCGAAACATGACAACTGGCATTGCCGTCCTGAAAATAACAGGGATCCAACCCGTAAAACTGCCACAACGTAGGAAGCACATTGTCATCCAAAATAGTGCAGTAGGCATCGGCGTTGAGTTTACTATGAATGGGGACCAGGGTTCCCAGTCCATACCAGGAGAAATACCCCCAGACCATAATTCCACCTCCTCCGAACTTGACTGTTGGCACAATGCATTCTGGCAGGAGACGTTCTCCAGGCAGACGCCAGACCCAGACCCTGCCATCCGAACGGTAAAGGGTAAACCTTGATTCGTCGCTCCATAGAACCCGTTTCCACTGATCTACAGTCCAATTTCGATGTGCTTTGCATCACATTAACCGAGCAGCGAGGTTGGACTTTGTGATCAAAGGCTTATGGACAGCAGCACGACCATGAAACCCAAACTTCCTTACGGATGGTATTTATTGAAACAATACTCCCGGATGCCTGTTGTAACTCCTCGTGGATGAGGACAATCGGTTGGGCGGTTTTTCCGAATTTCTCGGGATAGTACTCGTCGGTCTCTATTTCCCAATTCCATTGGTCTGCTTACTCGGGGCACATTCCTACAATCACCACTCACCTTCCACTTCTTAATCATATTGGCCACTGTCGATTTGGGGGTACTTCATATCGCTAGATATGTCCCTTAAGGATCGGCCACATTTGTGATACCCGATAATTATACCTTCTGGAAATCAGAGAGCTCCGAACTGCGCGGCATCTTGCATGCGACTAATGCCGATGCTGTTTCCTACACGATGTATACCGGCAGAGGCCATGACGTACCTCAGGACCGCAGATATCGCCATTTGCAAAGGTGTCCAAATACTTATTTTTAGACAGTGTATATGTATGTGTATATATATATATATATATATATATATATATATATATATATATATATATATATTAATTTCAATAAATCTGATCCCCTCAAGTTATCACCCACATCACTGGAAGAATTCGGTGGGTAAGGAATCGCCATTTGCAAAGGTGTCCAAATACTTATAGGTAGACAGTGTATTTTGATTGTATTAATGCTTTCACCGTCGGCCACCTCTATATTGTACAATAGCTATTGTGGTTTGGAGCGCTACGATGTACTGTTTTGCGCACGAGAGACAATAAGACCGGGACCTACTGCTTAAAGCCAATTCCGAACATCCATACCAGCAGCAGGATTCAAACCCCCTAACTTCAGAAGAGCAGCTCTCCACCATTCGGCCATCGTAGGGCCGATACCTAAGATGAGCTGTTTTCGATGTACTCACCTAAACCAACACCGACCAAAATTTCAAACTTTTGAAGGTAAGTTTATTATCTTCCTCAACATGTCGTAAATCGTTTTTCCTGATTCAGGTTCCCGTCAATTCGGTCTCGCAATGGGTAACAGTAATTTCAACTTATAAGTAAATAATGTTCTCCGAAATCGAAATTTCTCGGTATTATTTCTCGGTATCCAAACGGATATCCTCTTGTTCAGTGACTTTTAAGGGGTGGCACTAGTTGTGCACATTTCTTTATTTTAAGAGAACTTGTAGAACTTGTACATTAATCCCGTAATATTATTATTCATTGATGCATGCAATATTCTATAACCTAATTTTAGTTTTAAAGCGAGTTTAAAAAATGACTTTTGTCCTGAATGGGTTTTAGTTTTAGAATAATTATGGAAATCATCCTGAAATTAATTTAACCCTTAGTACCTATCATCGTGTTGCAGTTACCCAAACCAATGTCATTAATGTCATTTTCACGGTGAGTTTTAAAAGGTTTGTTGTTGATTGTTGTTATCCTGCAACACTACAATTAGTTTACTTGTAGAATCCATACAGACTGGTGGTACTGAATTTAATTTTCGCATCGAAGTTTCCCGTTGCATATCTGTTGCAGTTATGCAACATTGGTTGGTTCGTTTGGACCGTAGCGCTTCAAACGAACCAACCTTATTTATGTCTAAAACATGTCACAGATTTTTTATTTTTTTTTTATTTATTTAAAAAGTAGTCACTTTTAGGTGATAGAAACGAAATCTCACTTTAAAATTATCGTAATGATATTTTGAAATTTATACCCGTTAAAGTCTCTTTTTATAAATTTTTAATTCTAAAATGATCTAAAGATGCAGATTACTGTTTTCAATTAATGGTAATAAAAAAGGATTACAACCCTATTGAATGTTGTGGTTGGTCGGATCGTTAGGTCAACTTTTTTGTTACACGATAGCTAATCAGACCAGGACCCACTGCTCAAAGCCGATTCCGAATGCTTACGAACATCCATGCCGTCAGCGAGATTAAAACCCTCGAACCGAAGAGCAGCGCCCTACCCATCCGACCATTGTTCATCGAAGATCGTGTTAAGATAAAATCAGAGCAAGATAAATGTTTAAAAATATAGCTGAAGTTATTTCTTGTTTTTAGGAAGGTCTTTAATTATTTGACTTACACTTTTTTCTGAGAGATTTCTTAAAAATTCTTTCTTTACTAGACTTTTTCATGAAACTAAAAACTTCCTTTCTTCATGAAGGAATCGATATAGAATTATAATTATTCCATAAAGAAATTCTATAATTTATGACTTTAATTTATTGATGTAAGTTGCTTGCAAACCGAATATAAGAAAAAACATTATCCTAGTCTGTATTTCTGTATCCTGAACAATTTTATCGTCAGCTATTAGATCTTTAATCGCAAGTTTTTTAGTAAAAAAAATTTGTTAGAGTGCGACTTGAAAAAAAACTTTTCTAAGGATAAAAATATCTAAGATAATTATGTGAAAACTTTTAAGCAAAGCGAAAGTTGCTGAATGAAGAGTTAGAAAATTAAAAAAAGAAAAAATGAAAACGCTTTTGCTTAATCATAAAGTCTTTATTTTGCTAAATTTCCCGTCTAGGATTGGATTGAATATTATAAATTTCAGTTAAACGATGCTTTTGTGGTAGTATTTTACTTTAAAAAATATGGCAATTTATATATCTATTGCCAATAAGAAAACTAGCAGTTCTGAAATTCATACGAATTGACCATAAGCAACCCCCTTCCCTTGTCGCCCTCAGTTTTATGTGAGATCTAAAAGAAACTGACAATATTCAGATTCGTCTGACCAATGAAGAGATCGATTTCCCGAATGGTTTTCAGGCCTGTTATCTAACACCAAACAGCGGGAAGTGTGAAGAAACAGTTTGTCTCGACTTTTATTACTAGCGTAATTCTATGAGAAATTTTCTCGTTTTTCCCACACAGTTACCATCCTCGGAGCTTCCATAAGAACAAAGTAATTCTTGGGTGGTAGAAAGTGTTTAGGGTTGTAAATCTTTTGACCACATAGTAAAAAAAAAATCTAAAGAAACATAAGATTTCTTATCTGACCATGAGATAGTTTCCTGCTGTTCACAGCCCAAGGCACAGGAGAGTTCTTTTGTCCAACAAACAGGAGAAAGTGCGGAGTTGATGTGCTCCAGTGTTTCTCAGCCTTTTTTAGTTGAAGGCACACTAAAAATATCTGAAATTATTTCCAGAATGTGAAAGTAAAAAACGCTAAATAAAATCTCAGGAAAAGTAAATTTTAAAGTTTTTTTTAATAAAGCGTTATCAACAAATACCATTTCAAAGTACCAAAACGGATGTGTAGTGAGTGCAATTATTCTGATAATATTTATGCATCACGGGGCTTTGTTTAGTAATCCCCTTTACAAAAATAGAGAGATGTATCTTAGTATGAAGTTAACACAAGAAAATTCAAAGGTATATTTTTTTTAAAACTCAAATTCCTGCGCTTTCATTGCAGAGGATTTTCAGTTTTCCTTCACTTTCTGAGTTTTTACTTATTCAAAAAGTAAAAATCAAGAGCTTTACTTCGGCACTTCTTTGTAACAGTGATATTATGCAACCCATTCTCAAACTAAACCTCTGCTTTTTTTTTTTTTTTTTTTTCAAAGCACGGCTTTTTTACAGATAAAAAAAAATCCCAATCGTTAATTTCAACAAATGTCCAAGTCAGCAATAGGTTTCAAATTCACGAACGACAACTTTCTACTTAGGCTAAAAAACGATGAGGAGGCTACTGAATTGCGAAATGGTGGTTACTGAAAATATCTAGAAAAGGGAGTGGACAAATTTTATATTTGTAGTAGACATTTTTAGGTTGAAATATTTTACGAATATCCACACTATCTCAAACAAGTATCATCCATACTTTATCCTTTAATAATTTTACCTCTATATACAATAGTGCTATTTTCCTCTATCTTTCCATTTGAAATGAGTGATATTAAAATTTGTGCTGAAAGAGAAAGACTCTGGGAGGAGCTTTAAAAATAATATTCTAACTAAAAAAGTCCTCACATATCTGTATGTTTCCATTTGAAATGAAACTACCATTATCCTAATTAGACTTGACAACCGCATATGTGGACATCCTTTGCACATAAAACCTAAACCATTTTGGAGATTTTACTCACACTTCTGAAAAGATTAATAAATTAACTTTTAAAAGATATCAAAAGATTGCAGTACCTAACTGGATTTATTCATCATCCTTCGTCCGAAAATAAAAATAAATGCCTGCTATTTGTATAACATGAGATATACCTGAACTAAGGAGGTTATGTTTTAATTAACACAGAGTGAAAAGTGATTAGAACTACACTTGAATTGTATATAATCATTTTCCTTGTTGAAATTTATTATATCTTATACTTTTTTAATTTCCGGATGGCCAGGTAGAACCTTCAGGTGGGCCATAGTTGCCTATCCCTGATCTAGGTGTAAAAATAGGTAGATAGATTTAATAAATGTGAAAATGAAAAAAAAAAATGACTTTTATAGAAAATGTGAATAGTTAAATAGTTGGAATACCTGAATAGAGAAATAAAATCCTCTCATTCCAACAATTAAGCCACATCCTAAACCAGTCTTAAGAGTCCGAAAACGACAAATTTAATATTCGATTTAACCTGTAGATTGTATATTTCATTAGGTTTCATAAGTTTGTAATTAGTCAGAAAAGCAAGAAATTGTTTAATACCTAACAATAGGCATGGACAGTGAATTTTGCTTTCTGCATAAAACATTTCTACATAAATATCATTAAAAGTAAGCACCTCGATAGTCTGAAAGATGCACAGAGGTATTGTTTCAGTGATTCTTTGAATAAATGCCGCTTACAAGAAAACAAGAAAAAAAAAGTTTTTACGTCATTACACGTAGTGTTTGTGTTTGTAAGGGGGGGAGTCAAAGATTTACATTATGTGTTATACTGAATAACCCATTGTATTATATCGGAAATAACAAGCACCTTAATAATCTAATAGGTGCAAAGAGGCAACAGTTACTTACATTGGCTTTGCACTTTAATGGTTTTAGTAATTCTTTGAATAATTTCCGCTTTATGGAAAATAAGGCAAAAAATATAGATTTACCTCCTACAAGTGTGAAATCAAAATTTTTCGGTATGTGCTATACTGAAAAGCGCATTGAATTATTTGACTTGGTCTAGATGAGAGTGGGGGTTGGAGGGGAGAGATGGAAGGTTGAGATCTGTGGTAGTCTTAGGTCTTGACTTGATGGGTGGTATGACTTTGTTGCTCGTGGGGAGGGGATTTTTTTACAGCCTCGGCTAATTGGCGGGTAACAAGTGGGTAAAACGATTGATTTTACGATAGAGAACGTTCTGTGAAATACTCATTGTGACAGCTGATACTTCAGGGGCTTTTTCCGGAATATAAAGATGGCCCCTCAGGGCTCGCTCCTCTCCGTTTTTCTTGCTGTCAGTCTCGAGCGTGGCGTAAAAGTGAAGTGATTACTGCCTATTTATGCTTTCAACATGACTGTGCCACGAATACTTTGTTGAATAGTTCTGTTAGCGAGTGCTATTCTTTGGGCTTGACTGGCTGACTTGGAAGGGCCACAAAGAATAAATGTGGGGGAGTAGAGTGCGTTTTATGTCTGTATTATAAATATTGAAAGAGGATTTACACGGATAATATATTCCATTCCAAATATTTCGTTTTGATTTATTCTCTTTTCTTCTTCCGTTTTTCTTTCGGTTATTTTTTCGGTCAATGCCAGTATGCTTTTATAACTGCAGAAAATATGCAGTGGAGCCTATAAATAAAGGACACCTTAGGAACGACAAATTTGTCCCCTATTTAGAGGTGTTCTCTATGGGGAGGTTTAGAAGTAAGGTGTTAAGAAATTGTTTAATTTTCCGATATACGCACATGTACACACATATAAAAAAATTAGCAGTAAAAAAATTAGTAGTATTAGTGTAAATTGTTTAAAAAATATTTTTTTTCCTATTTTTAAAAATTACGATATAAATTTATGTGATGGGTTTTTTTCCAATGTATAAGCTGGGTTTTTCCCCCCAAATTGATTTTTGCATTAAAAAAATAAATAAATAAAACGTGACTAATGTTTCTTTTTCCTTTTATTTCATATATCACTTGTGTTAGGATTACTTGGACTACTTGGTTAGGATTACTTGGTTAAGTATTGGTCTGATTATATCCAATTTTCGACACTTTAAGACTGTAAACGGTTTCAAATGTACTAGTCATCATTTGTAATTATATTTTCTTTATTTAGTTACTGTGTGTGTATTTTAAGTTTTGTATATTTTTTTTATTTTAAAACTTTATGCAAATTTACACGTGTATGTGGTCAGCCCAGTTGTATTTAAACACTTGTAGTTTTCTGTTTGCTGACTCTGACGGTTGTTCTTTTGATTCCCTGCGTGGGTTTCACGATAGTCTTATTTTTATTGCTCGTGGAGCAATGTATAATGTTATTAATTTTTGATTAATTTAAATAAACGGCATGTTTTTTTTTAATGGTTTCACTCTTCACTCACCATACTAGCCACTCTGCATTAAATGTCGTATGAGACTGACAACTTGTTTTGCCATTTTCAAATTGTAAGGCCCAGTCTAACCATAATCGGTTAGAGTTAACCAGGGAAAAACTCCAGCACAATTGCATAGACTTTAGAATAGGTTTAGTTCCAATCAATTATGGTGAGATCATAATTGATCTCTAAATCTATCTATCAGTATAATCCTTACATCATCCGAAATATAAATAACACTTTTGATTTTGTGGAAAAGAAATCCTACGTGTTTAATATTTTAGCATAGTGACAGAGTACATACGAAACGCTTCGAATAAACAAATTCTGAGGAAAATGTTACTTATTTTGCTTGAAATAAATAAACCCCATTGTTCAACACTATCCAGAGTGTCCCTTATTTTGAGGTTACTACATAGGAAATATACATAAAATCGAATTCGAAAATTGTTCTTTAATACAGGTGTCCACTATGGAGGTTTTACTTTATATCTTGGCATTACTGGTTTAAATAAAGTCTGATATGTGGGCATATTTATTTAAACCCAAATTTCCTAAAACGTAAACATTTCTCTGAAAGTTTTCTGGGATACATTAAATGCTGAAAATTTACTACAGAATTTTTTCAAATATATTATGAACATTTTGAACTTTTATTAAATTATGGGATTTATATTTAGAAATATAATTATTTATTTTTAATTAGATATTTATAACCTTGTATATTTATTTTACTTTTTATGAACGGCATGACAGTTTTTATACAGATTACAAATTAATTAGTTTTTAGTACCGGTTAAAAATTCCTCTCTAATAATGGTACTTCTTAATTTACCTTAAATTGCTTAAGGGGACATAGTACCTTTCAAAACTTAAAAGGTTCATTATAACAACCCTTTTTTGATTCATTATAAAATACATTGTTCTGTTTCATTAGAACTAAATTTTTACAACTTCTGTAATAACAATCTAACTCAAGTTAGCAGCACACAAGGAATATAAAAGAGAAAATACAGAAGAGTGACTTTTTAATTTTATACATGAAATCGTCGTTGGCAGGGTCTGATTAAGATACTTTTGTGCCCAGGGCACAATCCAATTTTTGTGACCTCCACCCCATTGCAAATCTATAGCTACAAGTTATTATCATAATTACAGTCATATAAAAATTATAACATTGAATTAGCAAACATATTTAAGAAATTAGCATTAAAGTAATATTTAAAATCAAAAACACCAAATTTTCATTTTAAGTAATCATTATTGACTCTGTTTAGCCATGCTAAAAATTAAAGACTTTTAAAGACCTAGAGTGACCCACTTTTTTTATTTTTACCTTGTCACACTCACAAGCTCTGTGGTGCAGAAAATAAATAATAATAGAATTAAAAATAATTTAAATTGATGAGATGATTTAATGGTTTATAGTGGTACGTTGCTAATAAGCTGTCTTATAAATATGCAGTAACCCATAGGATAAAAAGAGCCCAGGTTTGTTGAGGGAATTAATTGTCAGGAAAATAACAGTAAAATTAAAGTAAATAGGAAACAATATAGTTCATGACAAACAAAATTACCTCGTACAATAATTCATTAAAACTTAACGATGGTAGCGTAAGTTTGCATTTCCCCCCCTTAATATGCATTTCAAGCACTCGACTAAATTTTCGTACCCCCTAAAATTTTCGTGACCTGGGTACGTGCCCCAAGTGCCCGTGCGATAATCAGGACCTGGTCGTTGGGTATGCGTTACTGTTATCTCGAGCCGTGATTCTATTTCAGTCTAAGCCGAACGAGGTGGGACTATGACTTCCGGGACCGGAGTATGCAGGTTCGAAT
This sequence comes from Pardosa pseudoannulata, assembly GCA_032207245.1. Taxonomy (NCBI): domain Eukaryota; kingdom Metazoa; phylum Arthropoda; class Arachnida; order Araneae; family Lycosidae; genus Pardosa; species Pardosa pseudoannulata. The sequence goes on from CM063502.1 coordinate 98,085,399, forward strand.
CCTTCTGATGCGTAATAGCCGAACGATGGCCGAATGGTAGAGAGCTGCTCTTCGGAACCGGAGTTCGCGGGTTCGAATCCCGCTGCTGGCATGGATGTTTGTAGCCGTTCGGAATCGGCTTTAAACTGTAAGTCCCGGTCTCATTAGCCCTCGTGTGCAAAACAGTAGACCGTAGCGCTCCAAACCAAACCAAACCAAACCTGATGCGTAATAAGCTACTTATTAGGGGTTTCCAAGTTTGCAAGGACTTGAAGGCTGCATTGGATACTTTAAGCACGATTCTGGGCCGCTCTTTCATTTTTGTTCTGTTTTCATAAAATTCTGCAAGTAGAAAGAGGTACTAGTCGGAAAAAATATGCACAGTTTAAATAAAACAAAGATTTGATTATTTTAGTTGCTTAAACCAGTTGAAACTCTCAATAATAAAAAATACCCTTCCTGTGGCTCATGACTATATATATATATATATATATATATATATATATATATATATATATATATATATATATATATACATTTTAAATGTAAAGATAAACATGAGAAAGTAGGAAATCAAATTAGAAAAATAGCCTTTAAAGAAATTAAAAAAATAATTAAAGCTCTTATAACAGCAATTGTTTTAAAGTTGCCCAAAAGAGTGCTTATTTTATAAACAAAAATGCTATTACACCTCAAATTATTGAATTTAAGACGTTAATTAAGATTAACGTCTAAATTAATGAATTATTGAATTAAGACACTTACTTCATTTGGAAATTATTGAATTAAGACAAATTATTATTCACTCAAATTCAGTGTATGTGAATTGATATCGACAAATGGCAAGAAACAATGAACTAAAGACAGACTACAAATAACGAGGTAATCAAAATAAATTTAAAAAGAACAATTTGGGGAGTATTGAGGATGGTCCCTTGCATCAACCATTCAACGGATATCAAACACTACCTCTATTAATGGTCATATAATCTCGAGGACAAATCTGCAAATCAAGATCTGTAGTGATTTTTAATGAATTTTATCGAAGGGAGATAAGCATCTTGAAAGAAAATGTTTCGTAGGCCTCAAAATTGACTTCAAGGGCCAATATTCGCCATCGACTAAGACGGGATCATGGACTTATTGACAACAAAGGGTTAGCAGAGCTGGACTACAGATGACAAGATCCTTCCTGGGTCTCTGTCTCTGTGTGTGTAGGTGTGTTTATCCAGGAAACAGTTCCGACCTCTGATAATTCTACAGTAGCAGGAGCTGGAAATTCGTTACCAAATACTGAATATAGACTTTGAAGGTATTCTTAATGATTCAACTCCACTATAAAGTCAAAGAAAATTAATAATTCGATAAGGCTGTCACTAACTCTATTTTCTGCTCAACCTCCATTTTTTATCAAAATTTATTCTACGACTGCTAAATTGTAGTTGCTCCTACAAATTATAGAGAATAGTCATAAAAGAGTTCAAATTTACATTTTTAACGAATATATATATATATATATATATATATATATATATATATATATATATATATATATATATTGCGCCTGCAGTCTTCCACTGTCTCAAAAACTTCAAAGTAACCTACGTATTAGAATATGCAGTTTTAATTCATAGTTTTTAGAGAGATGTGTAGGAAAATGGGGAATTTGATTATTCATGGGTGTTTTAATTGCATGGGTTATTGGTTAGTTGATTGGAGTTTAATAGCTCAAGGTCCGCATATTAATTCCTTTATTTTTAAATATTAATATCTAATAATATTTAAAAATAGGGAGCTTTCGTACTTTGCTATTACATGTACTTTGTCCAAAAATACAATTGACTAATTAAAATTGACTTTTTTTTTTAAAAATTTAACAATTTCGCTGTAAAGCAACTTTTTTAAAAATTTCCAGAGATAAGAATGATTGGAATTATGAAATCCCTTTTCAGAAGTTTAATTAAATAAGAACAGTAACTGCTATCCGCGACAATAAATGTTAAAATACTTCTTACACTCTGTAATCCCTTCTTAGGAAAAAAAATTAACACTTTCAAAATGAAAGACTTTTAATATGTTTATAAATTAATATCTATAAAAGTTTCAATTCTCCAGACTAAGTTAATTTGTACTCAGTCTTCACTCTTTCTTCAGGGCAAATTATACTCCACGTTATGTTAGAGATATTTCCTTAGGCTGGGTACGTACTGGATATTCTTTCCCCGGCAAATATTTTGTCTATTTTAACAAAATACTAGAGTGAAATACTAGAAAAGTTTCCTTGCTGTAGTGTTACTGCGTGCGCACACCTACGAATGTTTGTATAAATTTATTTGGAAAGACTAAACAGCTGCTCGGCAAAAAAGTCTTTGTTTAATTTCAAGAGTCAATTTTGTCAACTTCAAAGTTTCAAAGAAAATTGTTATATCTGAAAAGGAATGTTGAAAGAAACAACTTCAGTTAAACTTGATACAATCGTTTAAAATATTGCTATCCATTTGATTAGTTTAAGAAACGAAGAACTTATTCATATCTATTGTATAAATTGTTTCAGCAGAAGTTCAGCTGATTTGGCTGATATAAAGACTTTTTGAAAATTACAGATTTGTTTTAGGACAGAAAGTAAAATAATTTTTTAATAAATGACTTTAATAAAGATTCTTCATACGCATTATTCTTATTTTATACAGCTTTTAAAAGGAAAAATCTCGTATAGAAAGAAGCTGGCCGTATAGCTTTTAAACTAAAACAAATAATAAAAGATTTCTTATAAAATAAATAAAAATTTCCTCGAAGCAGAAAGAGTAAATAAATAATCCAACGTATAAAAGGTATAATCATAATAGGGAAAGCAGATGAAAGGCAAAGATGGAAATGAAGCTAAGCTTCCCTCACAATTTCTGCCAGTGATTTTCTGGCATAGAGGAAGAAGTTTCTCAAACCTTTAAAAAATTACCTTCCTTCTTTCGTGTGGGCATTCTATACGTTGATTTTTTTTATTCATCAAAACTGTTATGTTTGTGTAAAAAACTATCCATTGTATCGCTCCACTTCAGTTACTTATTCTGCTAGCGAAAGCTGCAAACTAATTTTTAAAAACATACAAACGGATAATAAAAAGGAATGGAATTATACTCAATCCTTATTTATTTATCCTCAATTGACATAAAATTAACTAACACTCTATAATCTATGTGTATTATTATTTATTAGATTTACATAACAGCATCACTTGTAGTTTTACTATTAACACAGAATGACAGACTGTAGTTAGATTGCATCAGTAATATTTTTAGTTAAATCAATATTGAAAAGGAAATTCAAGCTTATTCTTTTAAAATATATTATATGCTGGTAGGTTAAGAAAGGTATCGACTTCAATAAATACTATATTTTTAAAATTATAGTAAGGTACAGCAGAAAACATACAATCAAAGGGAAACTCGTATACTATGTTTTAACTCTTCAGATTGAGATTTTAGAAGTGGAAAATACGTAAATACATGTTAGAAGACATAAATGACACCTAGAAAAATATTAAATTGAAAATATAATGTTTAAAAATTTTTTTGAATTGATATTTTTGTAAAGTGTATGATTTTTAAATTGGCTCTTTCCCCCCGTATCCATTTAAATAAGTAATACGTTGTTTAAATATTGTGTAAACTTTTTGTGTAAAAATACTAATGAATAGTTATTAAAGTAAAAAAATAAAGTGTCAACGTTTTCACTTTTGAAATCTGGAATTGAATAGATAAAGCTTAGTGACTGAGTTTTAATGATTGTAAATACTTCTTTCGTGCCATTTCAGGGTAAGATAACACCACTAAGAAAGGATATCGACTATGAAATTTTTAGGCCCAGCTTAAAAGCAGATGCATCAGACTATATCAGAAGGGACTTTATATTATCTCATTTGATTTCAATGGCAGTTTCCTGCCTCCCGAAAATCCTGCAGTAAGCTGTTATTTTCGAATTTTCTAAGACATCAGTGTTTCAAAGAGGATGCTCCAGACACTTTTGTCCCACCTTTCCTGTAGCAGTAAAATGTCAAATTTTTATTATAATTCGCAGTCTTATTGCACTCATAAATAAACTTCATTCGGGGAAGAATACAAACACCCCTGACCTCTTGGTTCGGAATTCGTTTCGGGCAGATGTCTTGAAGAGGCCGGTCCCAGTGCTACTGAAAGAGAGGACACTCCATGTTATGTCAGGGATCTTCCTCCGTCCAAAAGAGAAGGAGAGGAGAGATTTTTACGACTTTACATGCTGAGAGGAAGTCGAGAGGAGCTTCCATTATGGTCACTTGTGTGTCACCGTCAAGCTATTGTTCGGCAGATGGAGGCAAGCACAATAATCCGATTCAGGCAGCCGATTGTTTTCAGCAAATTTACTGGTAACCCTCTCGTTAATTTATTACGTGAAAATAAAGAATAATCTTGTTAACTGTTAAAACAATATCTTTGATTAGGTATAGAAAATAATTTGTTCAGAATGATCCTATTGAGGGAAATTCGAAGAATTTTGTAAGTCTCGTAAAAGGTTTGAATAACAGAGGTGGGAAGCTGCAAATATATGTACATTCGGAAAACCGTGCATTTAGATATAAGTTTTATAAGTTATAAATTTGTATTAACCCCTTGCCTTATGAATCGAGAGACAATTGTGTGTGCCACTTTCGATGAAAGCTTTTCTCATGCGTCCTGACCAGAAGCAAGCAGTTTCATCACGGGCTAAATTATGAACAAACCAGTGGACATTAATAGTGCTGTATTTAATATTTAATAAAACCACATAATTTGATAATTATAATTCATTTTTATTAAAAAAATTATTTATGTTTTTATTACACATATTATTTCTATGTTTTTGGTTATATAACAAAAGTAAAAATTTTCAGTCGTTTAAATATTTTCTATGTAGAATTTATTGCGTGAATAACATATAAATGAATAATGTATAATATTAGTCAAAATTTTGTAAGGGGTATTGTTTTATTACTGATACGAGCTTTTCACTTTTGGCCAGAAAGAATCATCACGTGTGTGATACGAGGTTCTCATTTTAGGCACAGCAGTACGATCACGTCTCCCATACGTTGTTTTAAGGCAAAGGGTTAACATTTTTCATTGTTGTGCATGGTATTTCAAGAAATTATTAGTAGCAAATAAACAAAAATATGACTTCATCTGCTGAGAAGAAGTCGAGAGTAGCTTTCATTACGGTTACTTGTATGTCACTGTCGAACAGATGGAGACAAACGCAATAATCAGTTTCAAACAGCAAACTGTTTCCAGTAAAATTATTATTAATCCACTTATTCCTTTCGTATATAAAAATCAAAGAAAAAAGTGAATTTGTTTATCATTAAAATGGTATTCTAGATTACGCGGGAATAAAAATTTGCTCAGTACGATCCTATTAAGTAAAATTTAAGAAGCCTCATAAGAGGTTTGAATAGCTGAAAGTGGAGGCTGCAAATGTATGTACATTGGAAAAATTAAGGAAACTGGCATTTAGATAAGTTTTATATTAATATTTTACATTGTTATGAAATCTATTTAAAAAAAATTAGTAGTATGAAAGAGACAAAAAAAATCAAATACAATGTTTTGTTTTTATATTCACTTTATCAATAAATCTGAGACACTAACATTTCAGTCTTGTGTTACCAACAGTTGTCGAAGACTAACTAAAATTTGAAGCTACATATAAAAGCCTAGATACATAAGAGTTGTCACTGAACATAAAAGCTTAAAAATGATTTTAAACTGTCCTTATTATTTATTAAATCAAGAGCCTCATATTTAGTGAGCTAGGGAATTGATATACTGTCCCAATAGCTCATCACAGGCTGCAAATGCCGATACTCTTCAAAATTTATACAGCTCAAACTTCTTTTTCAAATTTTTCTGAGTATCAAATTGTACTTTGCTCACAACGGCTCTTCTACTGCATTTGTATTAACATCTTCATATATATATATATATATATATATATATATATATATATATATATATATATATATATATATATATATATATATATATATATATATAAGTACATCATAATTATTCTAATGTGATACTACTAGATTTGTTAATTTTTACAGTTCAAGCAATACCTTAACCGTTTCGTGGGCCATTTATTTCTGTTTTAAAGTATTTCCAGGTTTTTATGCTTCTTTTTATTAAACAATATCATTTAAGGAAATTATTTTATTTTCTAGACTTTTATGTTTATATTTAAATTCTAGGGGTGAAAAGTATACCTCTCCCTGGAACCATTTACATTCGTATTGAAAATTCTATTTAACTACTATTATTTGTCATTGAAAGATTAAAAGCATGTTGCAGTGCCTAAGGGTACATCATAATCTGTATACATGCAGAAGGTTCTCTTTACTTGGGACTCAGTGCTACATCTCATACATCGTAAACAGTTGAAAACCAAGTGTGATGTATGATTTTCCATACTGATTGAGTGCATATCACCCAGAGCTAAACATTTCTTTGCTTGGAAGCTAGCTCTCCCTTTTGTTAAATATCCGTCTATTAGCTGGCGACCTAACACAACAGGGGATATTAGCTAGTTTTTAGTAAGCATTGCGCTTCCCGCAGGTGTATTTCAGATCCTGTAGGTGGGAAATAATCTTACCTCGGCCCACGAAGGGGTTTAACAGCTCTGTTTTACAGGATTTTAAATTAAATAATTTCATAAATCTTTTCAACCCTCTAGCAAACAGCTGAGTACAATAATAATTAAATAAGAGAAGCCATGTGGCAATAGCGAAAAGCGCAGGAGGGAAAATTCTTACTGTTGAATAAATATTAAAAATACAAATTAAAAATGTATATTTTTTTATTTTAAAAGCTGATGCTAGAAAGGATTTTCTTCAGTGGAAAAAATTGTGTTTATCATATTGCAACAGTCAGTAATATTTTAATTATATTTATTATAATTTTCGATTAACAACAGCATTTTTTAAACAATAATAACTCTTTTTAGATAAAAAATTTATTAATATTAGAATTCAAAACGTGTTTTTAGAGCTAAATTTTGTTTGTAGTTTGTAAAATATTTTAATTTTGGAGGGCAAAATCTCTTTGAAGATTAATATTTTCCTAGGTGTAGAAAGTTTTATTCTTATGAGAAAATACTATATTTGGGAGAGGGAAATTTGGCAAATTTCTGCCTCTGGTAGCAAAGACTTAAACCCTTTGAAGGGCACTGGTATATATAATATACCATCTGTTAAAATTTTTTTCTCTGATTTATATTTAAAAAAAAAGTTTTTGATTTTCAATTTTTCATCAAACTACCGACACTTAATTTTTTTTAATTCTTTTAATTATTCCTGTCAAAAAATCTTTTAGAATCAAGCTCTGGTAAAACCTGATCCTAAAAGCAAAAATTCGATTTTTCAAAGTTAAGACTTGAAAATAAAAGTACCTATTTAAACTTCACATACAAATTTCTTATCTATTTGAATTATACACCCTTTTAATAAAAATTATTAATTATTTTTCTAATACTATTAAAAAATGTGTCATTTTTATGCTGTTCCAAGGGAGGTGATTACGCCATCAATTTAAGCCTTGTTTATTCCTCAAGTAATATAATTTATTTTTCATATATTTCATATTTAAAAGGTCCATAGATAACATTTATAAACTAATTTCATTCAAAACCAAAGAGTTTCTGTGGGTGCCCCTCAAAGGGTTAAATTACGTCGTTGTTTCATAAGAGGATTCATTGACGAAAATGCATGCATATGTGAAAAATTAAACAAAACAGACAGTGCGTTTGGATGATAATTTTAATTTTAATTTTAATTCTTATTAACATTTTATTTTGTACAGGGATAAAAATCAAATACAAACGTTTTGCTTCTGTATCCATATCTTCAACAAATCTGAGATATCACTTTTTCAATTTTGTACTAGTCAAACAATGGCCGAATCGACAAGGAGCTGCTCTTTGGTATAAATGCGATCGAAGCCCACTACTGGAATGGATGTTCGTAGCCGTTTGGAATCGGCTTTAAGCAGTAGACTCCAGTCTCATTAGCCTTTGTGTAGCAAAAAAGTAAACCGCAGAGCTCCAAAATAACAATCTTGTACTATCAACTGTTATTGAGAACTAAATCAAATTTGAAGTCATATGTAGATGTATTAGAGATATTACTGAAAATAAATAAGTTGGTTGAAAAACTATAATAAAAGGTTTAGGTGAATGAGATGGTTAAGAGCAGGGCCGTAAATAGGGCGTGGCAAAGGTGGCATTTGCCATGGTCGCATCAGTCTTAGGGGCACCGCACCATGAGGAAAATAAGTTCCGAAAAAGGCTGATTCGCCTCGAGTAGAAATAAGGAAAAGTTGAAAAATAATTTTTTTTTATTATAAAATCCAATGTGTTTAAAAATTATATTTTTATGAATTTTCATATTTTTAAACATGTTTCTACCGACTAAACTTGTTATAGATTCTTACAAAATGTCTACCAAACACTACTGATATGCTTTAATATAAATCCAAGTATTCGTTTTAAATTTTGAATTTATGAAAGTTATTAAAATTAAGTTTAAATTTAGAAATTAGCCAATTTTTTATGAAAATTCAACATTTAAATTAAAAATATTCCCTTAAAAAACTATTCAGTTTATCAGCAAAATAATACCCCCAAAGTGTTCAAAAATGTTTTTAAAGTATCAATAAGGTAAAAATAGAAGGAAAAATTAAAAATTAATGTCCTAGGAACATTTTAAGAATTAACAAAATATTTTGCTAGTTTATTCTTAATATATGGTAGAAATAAATCCTCTTAATACATTTTCTCACTATATTTGGTGATAGGGGCTCAGACCAATTTTTTTGGCCACGGGCGCTAAAGGACGTAGTTACGGCCCTGGTTAAGACTGGTGAGAAAATTATTTTTAAGATATTGAAGTATATTAAATCAGATAACTGTATATTTTTATTTATCTAGATTTTCCTTTGTTTTGAGAAGTCTGGGATCTTCCGCAATCTCGGAAATTGGTCTGGTATTTGTTGCTGACAGGCGGTAACATTGTAAATTTTTGTGGCATAAGTCATTTGAAATTCGTTTCAAGACTGAAATTCACGTTGATTATAAAACTAAAAATATCCTTTCTTTATTTTGAAAAGTATGTCATCTTCTGCAATTTCAGAAGTTGGTTTCGTATTTAATGCTATCAGAAATCGAATCTTGTAAATTTTTGAGTCATACATCATTTGAAATTGGTCTCAATAGAATGAACGGTGATTTTAAAAACTAAAAAACTCTTCCTTTTGGCTTTCAGCCTTAAAATTTTCCTGGAGGTTTCTTTTATCAAAATATCTGCTATTTAGTGAAAAAGTCATACACGTGTTGTCAATTCCATGAAACTCATTTTGAAAGTGTATTTTCTTTTACTTTTTCAATGGAAGTTTTGGAAGGGTGATATTAGTTGACATCGATACTCATGACTGACATGTGTGTATACAGCTCACACACACACACGTTACATTGCAGAATGAGTGGCTATCCTCCAACGGTATAAATATTCGAGGATCTCCTAGAATTTCGATGACGATCTGAAATTACCTGAAAGTTTAAAGAAATTTGCCCAAATTTGGTTTATTGGAGCTAGGCTAAGCAAAAATTATGCAGTTATTGAAACTATTACTTTTAATCTTCATTTTATTGACGTTAACACTTACAAAATAAAGCAGCTCTGCTGTGTACGTCTATTAGCTAAGTCAGTTGGCTAAAAACTTACAGAAACTCGATTCTCTCAAGTGAGGCGGACGTGCTTCTTCTCTGCAAATCAGAAAAAAAATTCAGCCTGCCTGTGGTTTGTCGACTGGTCAGCTGGTCACTTAAAATCATAGAATCAACGAGCGGTCAGGGTCCAACTTCTGTTATCGAATTCTGAGAAATTAGAGATGCACAAAGGATCAAGAATTGCAAATTAAGATTTTAATGATGAAAAAATGGAAGAGATTTCGTTTTTGAATTGATATTTTTTTCTTCATAAGTAAATGGAATTAAATTTGGATGAAATAATTGAAATGCTTTAAGGTTAAATATGTATATATATATATATATATATATATATATATATATATATATATATATTCATTCATTCATTCACTCACTCATTCACAAAATGTTAAAAGAAAATTGCAAGCCAAGTTACATTAATAGTGATATAACTTTATCACCTATTTTACTAATTCTGGTTAAGTTTCATTAGCTTACTAATTGTGTTTTTTAGTAAAAAGGTATTTAAGAATTAAAGTAAGAATTCGGTTTTGTAACTCTTAAAGTGTATGTATTTCCATTATTTGTAGTTGCATAAATTGTAATGAATATTTCAAAATGTTATAGATGAATTAAAATGTTCTCGTTTAAGAAATCAATATAAATATTTGTCTTAATGGCATTGCTACTTTTTAACGCCCTTATCAACACGATTTAACTAAAATAAATTAACTGATATTAAATTCATAAACAGAATGAATATGTGATAGTACGTTTACTTAAAAAATCGTTTATATTCCGTTTTTTTTTACCCTGTGAATGCCTTTATTTTTTTTAACCGACAAAGTAGAATAATGATCAATTGTATTGGAAGATTATATGTTACACATTAAGCATGATTTCTAACAATTAAGACAGTTATCACACTGAAAAAGTTAAGCAATCATGTTCAGCTGTGATTTCATACATGCTCAACACAGTTGTTTGCTTGAGAAAGTGACTTTAACTTTCTACCACACGAGAGATAATTAGACCATGAAGCACATCAAAATCAGTGAGCCAGAAAAAAGTAATTGATGCATCAAAGAAGAGAAAACAATCAAGATTAAATTACAAACAATAAAGAATTAAGAAAGAAAATTTATTTTTGTAAAAATTAAAAACAAATTTCTTAATTATTTTCTTTTACTGAACTATTAATTCAAAGGATCTAGAACTTTTTCGTTTTTGCAAGAACTGATCTCATTTTTAAAGTTGAGTAACTCAGAAAACTATTCATTAAAAAAAATGAAATTTTTACTTAAATTTACGCTATTTTTTATTAATTAAGTGGTAACAAAGTTTTCTATATTTAAAAAAAAATCAAAATTTCAACTATTATATCTTTATAGTTATCTTATTGTGCACTGCTTTGCACAATTATTCGTAAAATAAACACAGATTTTTTTGTTGAAATTACAACATGACATTTTTATTGCATGGGCAAATAAGGACTCTCAAACCTCATCTCCCTTTTTTCTCTGGATATTTTAGGAAAAATTTAACCAGCTAACTTCATTATAAAGCATACCAAATCACATTAATAATCGAATATGATACAAAATTGTTGCTATGTAACTTTAAAATACATTTTTATGAACATAAATGGAAATTATCATCCGAAAAACCAGATAGAATTAAAAGCATTTAGTTGTATATTGCTGTATAACTCTTAACATTTCAAGTGCGCCGAACGATGGCCGATTGGTTAGGGTGCTGGCCTTCGGAACCGGAGTTCGTGGGTTCGAATCCCACTGAGGCATGGATGTTCGTAGCCGTTCGGAATCGGCTCTAAGCTGTAGGTCCCGGTCTCATTAGCCCTCGTGTTGCAAAAAGTAGACCGTAGCACTCCAAACCAAACCAAACCAACATTTCAAGTGCGGGCAATGAATTTTTACGTTTTTTGCAGTCTGTCACTGGAGCGCGGATCACGTAAAAATACGTATTTAGTAGATTTGTGGTGGATACCCACTAACCACCACAAATCTACTAAGTACGTATAATTATATGTATGTATGATATTATATGCGTGTTGTTTGCGTTGTTATGCGACGCTTTGTATTTTTTCTTTCAACAAGTTATGATTGTCGAGTTACTCGGTCTTTTGTTGTGTTGTTTCGTCTTCAATCGAATTCCTAGCTCCAGAACGTACAAGTCGTGTTTCGTCAATTTGAAGCTTGGTTCTTTTTATTGTTGAATACAAAATTGATAAAATGAGCCGTTGTAACAAAGATAGTGATGAAGAAATATCCGCTGACAGATTATCGGACTTTAATTTTAAAAATCGTTTATTTTTGTGGATTTCGTAAAAATATTGTGTTTTTTCTTTTGTTACATAATCATACAGTGTCTATTAAAGTGTAAAATAAAAAAAATTTCGTTCATAAAAACAAAGTAGTTTTCGATTTACTGCGGTTTTTCTGAATAACTAAACTTTCGAGCGATTCACGAAAAAAAAAGTCCGCTGCAAGCGTAAGTTGGCGATGGAGTATACCCGCATGCCCAAGTGTTAAGTAGACTAAAAGCACAAATTGAAAATAATTATTTTTCATAGAAAACCAAAGATATATATAAAATCAAAATTTTAATGTATAATATATATGCTACTTTCAGAACAACCTCTAGAAGTTTCTCTCATTATAAAAACTACTATTAAAGTAAATAAATTGTTAATAGTTAACTACTAGATAATTGTTAACTACTATTAAAGTTAATAAATTGTTGAATACAAAATTGATAAAATGAGCCGTTGTAACAAAGATAGTGATGAAGAAATATCCGCTGACAGATTATCGGACTTTAATTTTAAAAATCGTTTATTTTTGTGGATTTCGTAAAAATATTGTGTTTTTTCTTTTGTTATATAATCATATAGTGTATATTAAAGTGTAAAATAAAAAAAAATTTCGTTCATAAAAACAAAGTAGTTTTCGATTTACTGCGGTTTTCCTGAATAACTAAACTTTCGAGCGATTCACGAAAAAAAAGTCCGCTGCAAGCGTAAGTTGGCGATGGAGTATACCCGCATGCCAAGTGTTAAGTAGACTAAAAGCACAAATTAAAAATAATTATTTTTCATAGAAAACCAAAGATATATATAAAATCAAAATTTTAATGTATAATATATATGCTACTTTCAGAACAACCTCTAGAAGTTTCTCTCATTATAAAAACTACTATTAAAGTAAATAAATTGTTAATAGTTAACTACTAGATAATTGTTAACTACTATTAAAGTTAATAAATTGTTGAATACAAAATTGATAAAATGAGCCGTTGTAACAAAGATAGTGATGAAGAAATATCCGCTGACAGATTATCGGACTTTAATTTTAAAAATCGTTTATTTTTGTGGATTTCGTAAAAATATTGTGTTTTTTCTTTTGTTACATAATCATACAGTGTATATATAAAATCAAAATTTTAATGTATAATATATATGCTACTTTCAGAACAACCTCTAGAAGTTTCTCTCATTATAAAAACTACTATTAAAGTAAATAAATTGTTAATAGTTAACTACTAGATAATTGTTAACTACTATTAAAGTTAATAAATTGTTGAATACAAAATTGATAAAATGAGCCGTTGTAACAAAGATAGTGATGAAGAAATATCCGCTGACAGATTATCGGACTTAATTTTAAAAATCGTTTATTTTTGTGGATTTCGTAAAAATATTGTGTTTTTTCTTTTGTTACATAATCATACAGTGTATATTAAAGTGTAAAATAAAAAAAAATTTCGTTCATAAAAACAAAGTAGTTTTCGATTTACTGCGGTTTTTCTGAATAACTAAACTTTCGAGCGATTCACGAAAAAAAAAGTCCGCTGCAAGCGTAAGTTGGCGATGGAGTATACCAAGTGTTAAGTAGACAAAAAGCACAAATTAAAAATAATTATTTTTCATAGAAAGCCAAAGATATATATAAAATCAAAATTTTAATGTATAATATATATGCTACTTTCAGAACAACCTCTAGAAGTTTCTCTCATTATAAAAACTACTATTAAAGTAAATAAATTGTTAATAGGTACAATCTAATAAAATATTTGATAGGTCAATTAAACAAAAAAACATTAAACAAATAAATAAAATATATACTAAAAACCATAAAATAACTAATTCTTCAAAAATAGAGACAAAAAGAATCACTCTCCAACCCTCTATATAACTGGGATTCTTAAATATTGTGAAATCAATCAAATAAAATTTATGCGACGTTTTCCGTTCTCCCAATAATGTATATAATACAAAATAGAGTATTTTGGTTATTTAATTAAACTTACTGCTTTCTGACGGTTATCCTCTTTAGAATTAAGAATTGTAAAAAGGTTTTAGACGTAAATTGTATATACAGAAATTGTTAATTTCTAAAAAAAAGGGGGAAAAACAGCTGTATAAATATCAATTTTTTTTATTTAGGTATTTCACTTATCAACATTTTTCTCCCACTTATTGCCACAATACCGATGTGCCACGGCTCACTATTGTGCAAAATGTGCGCAGCTCATTTTTTAATAAAATTGAAAGCCCGAATCGAGAATAATAACGGCATGTAAAACATTTAGATTAGTTAGTGACGAGTTTTTTAAGGAGAAACTTCTAGAGCAGTCGGCATGTTTGGCCTTAAGGGCGCAATACTAAATTTGAAAATTACCAAAGGCGCATATTTTACAGATAATCAACATATAAATATTATAAAAAATTAAAAAAAATCAAATTTTTTTATAACTTTATTTTGTTGGTGCCATACATAATGATACATACAGTTCAGTGTAAACTTGGGTGTATATTTTCAGCTAATTTCTTATAATTATATATTTAGAGTTCCCGGTCCTTAAACAATTATCAAATGTGAGTCATTAATCTTTGTTCGGTATTTTGATTTCAAAATATTTCATATTTGAGAACAAAGACTCCAATTGTATGTTGTTGCACAATATGAACAAATTTTTAGCGTACATTTACGTAAAATAGGATACTTATTTTCATGGACTAAGTTCTAAAAACATTTTATCATTACTATGCGCTTTTAAAATAATATCACTTTGCAAGTTTATATTTCTTATTCTAAGTCTTCGATATATGAAGCTCGAAAAATTCAAACTATTTCAAGGACATCTTCAGTAACATTGAATGGATTTATAAAAAATCTTAGAACGGGTTCTAATTCTGCAAAATCTTCAAATCTAGAAGAAAACTCTTCTATTAGCTTATCTATAATTCCTAAATATGATGTAGCAGTAAAATTTTCATTATTCAAATTTAAACTCTCAACAGTATGTTTTATATTTGGGAATGCTAATCTATGTACAATCCTAAACTCAACTGACTACTTGCTGTATATCGCCGTTTGACAAGAGTAAGTAAATCGCTCTGGCTATCATACATTTACATTAGTCCAGCGAGAGCGCATTAAAAATCGATCAGGGGCGCCATGGCGTCCCCGGGCGCCGCGTTGCCTACTTCTAGAGGTTATTCTGAAAGAAGTGATAGGGAGAATTGAATCTCAATTAGTGTGCGATATGAGGTGGACAACGTTCATTGCTTTAAAATATAGTCAAAAGCAATACTAAGTGTGCCGTAGATAGTTATGTTTACGGAGAGAAAAAAAGACGAATTATAATTCCTATTTATTAATTAGTGTCTGTGAGGAACAGAAAATTATATAAGGAACAGAAAATTAAACATGATGTGAAAGTCGGTGTTCTTGGAAAGCTTTGTTGTCCAATTGTTTACACTAAAATATTGTAAAATAATTTAGTCAGCAATGGAAAAAGAGAAGAAACAGTACATTCTATCCCTACTTTTGACTGTCTGCCTTCCCATATTTCTTAATTTAGCCTTTGGTCTTCAATAGACAAATAGCTAAATTAAGATCACCTCTATCAAGTGATCTTGAAATTCGGGCTTCAGGTCTTTTAAGAAGTATCTATTCCAACAAATATATTGCCGAACGATGGTCGAATGGTTAGAGCGCTGATCTTCGGAACCAGAGTTTGTGGGTTTGAATCCTACTGCTGGCATGGTTGTTCGTAGCCGTTCTGAATCGGCTTTAATCGGTAGGTCCCGGTCTCATTATCCATCGTCAGTGAAATTGTAGACCGTAGCGCTCAGTCCAAACCAAAATCCAACAAAGATTTTCAATACTGGTGCGTAGTAAATACAATGAGCGATTGGGCTTAAAGAACGTTGAACTTCAGGTAGACCTTTGTAATATAAAACCAAAAATAAGCTGCATATTTTCACCAGAAAAAGCTCGAATGTCTAATGGTTTTTATATTTTAACTTTTACATGGAAGTGTTTGTGCATAGAAGGTCAGGCGTGTAAGTAAAATGATGACTGTATAGGCGCAAGTAAATACTAAACAACATATGATTTTATTTAAAAGATGAAATCTGATATAGATGTATTCTTAAACAATAATTTTTTAATCTGTAAGTAAATGATGTATAACGTAAATAAACAACATATATTTTATAAAAGATATATATAGATACTTAAATAAATATTTTTATCTGTGTAAATATACATATATATATATATATATATATATATATATATATATAGCTTAAAGTAAATATTAACAATAAAAATAGAGATATTTTATATAGAGCTATTTTACTGAGTGTATTTATCAAATATATGCATCTGTATTTAATGCATTTTTCACAATGTTCAGGCTTTTAGTTTGGCATGCGGCGGAGTCATCGAAAACACCTTGGAGTGTCGTGGAAGATAAAAGATTACAAAGCACTGCTCTAATGTACCTTCTTTTACCATTACCGGCTTGAACCACTTTGGAGGCTTAAATATGTTCTTCTCACCAGGCTTCCTCTCTCATAGAAATAGAGTACGCAAAAAATATAAAACAAATAAAACTAAACTAAAAACTGAAGAAAGTCTTAATTTTTTTATCAATAAAAAATACGTCGAATAAACAATAACATTTATTTTTTCTAGAAAAGTTTGAAGAGTTTGTTGATACATTTAAAAAATTAAAATGCAAACCCCTATCGTAACTTAAATTACAAATTCTGTTACACATATCTCTAAAAACTGTGAATTAAAATTGCATATTCCTTATTCTAATAATGGTTCCCAAGCATATTGTGACACCTAGACTGAGTAGTAGTTGCTATACTAAACGGTGCAGGTTGAAATCCCTCTTTGGGCTTAGCTGTGTTCTGACAAAGAAGTGGATCTTCTTCTTTCTTCTTAAAACAGTTTATTTGGTAGCACGAAGCAGGACTGAATTAAACCCCTTTTCTTCTTATTGGTCCCCTTCCCTCTCCCACAAGAAATGGAGCACTCAAAAATGTAAAACAATAAATAAAACAAAACTAAATGAGATAAGAAAAACAGACCTGCTTACAGAAAATGCAAAAATATTAGGGCTATAAATAAATTGAAACAAAATAATACCCCTTAGAATTAACAGAAAAAAAATAAATTAAAAAACATATAGATATCTTAATGCAAAAACAATAGATATTGAAAAAATTTCTTATCTTGGTGCAGTATTAAATATATAAGATAGAACAGAAATTGATATACAGAACAGATTTGTTAAAGCCCACAATTGTTTTAGAAATTTAAAATAAGATCTGGAAAAACTCAAATATAACTTTAACAGTACAATGATTTCTGTACAAATCCCTAATAAAATTAGTCCTTTTATATAACTCTGAAACGTGGAAATATACAACCAGACCAGCAAACTAAATGTCTTTCAAAGCATATGCCTTAGATCAATTATGAAGATTTTTTGGTCTAATATGAAAACCAATGAGAAGCTATTGAAAAAAGCCATGAAGAAACCAATAGAAGGGGAAATAAAAATAAGAAGAAGAAATTTACACAGGACATGTCTTGAAAATGGGCAGAGATGAAATCCCCGCTGTTGCCCTCGAGTGGACATCGGAGAGAAAAAGTAGAAAAGGCCCCCAAAATTATCCTGACACAGGCAAACAGAAGAAAGAGAAGAAGCTGGATGGTTTAGTTGACAGGAGGCAAGAGTGGATGCGGTGGACAGGGCACAGTGGAAAGAAAACAAGACTTGAGGCCTTTGTGCCTGCCACAAAGCACAAAAGAAATGATGATAATAAAATAGAACAGACTGTAACAAATTTTAAAATTTTATTGATAAAAAATATTGAATACGTAACGATATATTTTAGAAAAGATAGAACAGTCTGTTTATAAATTTAAGAAAAATGAAATTATTATTTTTAAATGTCTAATAAAAGTAAGTGTATAAATTTAAATAAATTTCATTTAAAAATTTTATTTTCTAGTCTTTAGTTCAGTAAATTTTTCAACTATTTCATCAGAACTGATATTATGCAAAGCATTTTGTTCGATGTATAAAATGATGTATACTTTTATCGACTGTATAATTCCTTATTATATACAGTTGTCCAACAGAAAAGTAAACTACCTTATTTACAAATCTTTTCAAAATAGTAGTTTGACTGAGCCCTTCAAAAAACTGAACTCTAGACAAATGCTTCTGTTACTTATACGATGATCCGGCCCTTGCCTTTACTAATGCTTTTGAGGATAATCTAAATACATGATAACATTTTTTTTTCTTTCAAACAGAAATGATCTACGATCTATAACATCATAATGGCAATTTGTAAGGAAATTGAAATATAATTTGTTATTGTAAGTATGTTCCTTTGTCATACTGGAGTTTCCACGTTCTTTTAAGACAACAGAAAGGAGATATCATGCAAACAAATCGCAATTGACTTTTTGAGCTATGGTGTCTATAAGCTTCCAAAAAACAATATTTCAGTAATTTTTTTTGGAATTATGTTACATAAGAACTTGAAAATTGTTTTTCGGAATTAGGCTGCATATAAGCTTGAATAAAAGTATTCCGGAGCGTACTTAGGCGATTTAAACACTTCCTCAACGGGGTCATATGAATTAATACCATCTGCGGAACTACACATAAGCTAGAGAAGAGAAAAGGAAAAAAAAAATCGATTTTGAATGCATTGTGGAACCGCAAAACTTACGACGTATTCACAGCAAAAAAGCAAACATCTATTTCATTCATAATCTTTCTCTAACATTTTTTTCCCTAACCTCGACGTCACCTATACGCTTCATTGGCGACCTGAGATGACCGCCAACCGTCGCAATAAACATAATCCTCGACTTGGGGGGGGGGAAGCGAAGGGAAAAAAGGGATTCTTTGCTTTTTAGCTAAACGGTGCGTTAGACTCTAAACGGAGGACTTTTTTACGACCAGGGTGTCGCTTTGTAGGCCAATTTTATACGGTCAGTCCTGACAAAGGATTTCTTACAAGCACAGGTAAGGCACGTGGACTCAAAATCCCTGGCTTTGTAGTAGGGCTTCCCTCTCGGCTGTTTATCGCTCTGCATATAAGCTGCACCTTTACTACCAAAGAATTTCATTCAGAAATCGTTTACGTGGATCTCGTAGAGGTGCCATATTAAGAGAAATAAGATGAGAATATTAAAATGGATTCGGAAAAGGTTTGAACATTACTCTAGTTAAACACTAGATTTACGTATGTTGATCATATACCTATTTTTACTGAAGTGAGCCAATTTGCCTCCTACAAGAAAATTGAAATTTTTTGCAAAGGAAATAGTTCCAAATTAATTTAAATGAAATGTTTATTATCAAAAAATTCATGGAAAACATTTTTTACATATAAAATCTGTTTTTGAAACACATTTTCTGCAAACATTTCTATTACATTTAGCACAATGGTTTCTACATCTGTTTCTTTTGCATGATTATTGAACTTGACAATTCTTCCGTGCGTCAGTAGCATGAATTTTTGTCATTGGAATGGAAGTGTTCTCGACTTCTTCTCTATATTTACTTCTTAGCTCTTCAGCCAATTGGAAAATAAAATCTTGTCTATTGCCCAGGCCTGATAGGACCAATAAATTTCATGTTATGCGATTAACTGTTAAACCATTCTATGAGTCAAATTGGCTCACAACCATGAAAATTGGGAAACCACATTTAATAATACAAAATGAAGGGGTCTGTGGGGAAGAGGAACGAAAGTTTACATATATTTTATTACTTAACTAAAAACCAACGTATGTTTTTGAAAAGTGATATTAAAGTTATATATATATATATATATATATATATATATATATATATATATATATATATATATATATATATATAGTGATCAAATTTTTAATGAGTCAAATTGGCTCGGTCCGTAAATCTAGTGTTAAGAATGTCCTTAAATCAGGGTTTACAAATACCATAATTCCAAAAATATCTGATATTATGACATATATCCAATATTTTGGCATATATTCGATATTTTGATATATATAAGATATTTTGGTATTTTAAATATTCAACCTACTAATAACCCTCTTTTATATTTGTATTAATAATATAATCTTTAAAAACTTATTTCAGTTCACAACCAATTTATAATTTATAATGAAAAAATAACCGCTACAAAACAGAAGCAATTTAAAAAATGAATAATTTGCTTTTTGCTTTCATTCAAAATATAAAATATATGACTCAGTCTTAAGTGTCAAGACAATTTTATTATTTAAATAACAAAAAAATTATATTAGAAATTCCTATTTTAGCTCATTATTTTGATGGAAATACTATAACATAAATGCGAGTTTATCTGCTTTTTGATTCCCTAATCGATTAAGCAATTTAGACTGAACAAATACAAAATTGAAAAATATGTTTTCTAGTCCATGTGAAATCACAATTGAAATTCATTGATGACAATTTGAAAATATCAAAAATATCGCATATTATGATATTTTGAAAATAAATTTTGGTTATATAGCATGATATATATCTCCGAACCTTGCTTAAACTTCAAAGAATGATTTGCCAAACGATGGCCTAATGTTTAGGACTCTGCTCTTTGGTACCAGAGTTCGTGGGTTCAAGTTCCGCTATGGCTTGGGTGTTTGTAGCCGTTCGTAATCGGCTTTAAAGAAGTAGGTCCCGATCTGATTAGTCTTCATGTAGCAAAAATGTAGATTGTAGGGCTCTACACCAAGCCAAACCAAACCAACTAATAATATTTCAAAATAGTTTGAAAAGCATAATACGTCATTGCTAGGTATTCTGTGTGTTTATTTACTGTCATTTCGTAGAACAGCTAAAAAGATGGTGTGTTTTGTTTTTTTTAATTTTAACTTGTTGAAACAAAAGATGTAATAAAATGATAAATGACCTTGTTAACACCGACTGCCTTAACTTTTGAAGAGCTGTGTAAAGAATGTGTATCCTAAATTTTAGTTGTTAAGTATAAAAGACTACTTACAATTATATTTAACTGATAGTATTCTTTAAAGTTCAATAGGTCAAAGTGCAATGGGTATCTCTTCCTGTCCTTTATTTATTTTTAAGCAGTGATGTATAATGCTACATACTGATACAAGTTTGTGGCAACTAGCTCCGGAATTTCCTTATTTCAGCCGGTATTCAGTATTAGAAAACAAAAATATTGCTGATTGCTAATGTGTTCATGTATTGCATGAAATTTAGAAGTTCGATAAATACTGAGAAATGGAAAGTTTGGTTTTTAAATTAAATTCTTGTTAAGTTTTACTTATCTTTGTCATTAAAACAAACATCTTTTAATTATTGTATGTATGTATAAAATAATACAAGGAAAAATGTTTAGGTACAGAATAGGAGTCACTGCGTGTGAGTGCATTACCTATAGCATAATTATTAACTATGAAATAGAATTTTATATTAATATTTACTAATCCATAATAGCTGTAACTGCTTGAGTAAGTTATAAAGCTTTTGTGCTCCGGTAGCTTTTACATCTTTGTCCATTCAGATATATCCTATTACCAAAAGGAAAAAAAAACATCGTTATGTATGGCGATTTTTTACTACTCTAAGGTTTGTAATCGGCAGGTGATCTGGAAAAAGTAACCCTGGTCTCGATTGGCCGCGTTGATCGTAGTAACTCTCACCGCCAGAGGGAGTGGCAAATTTTAGTAGCCGTGTCGAACGTTTCCTTCCCCCGACCAAAAAGAACATCAAGCGCAAGGTTCAGGAACTTTCTATTTTTTTTTTTTTATCAAACGATATTTTTTTCATTTTTTGTTTGGGCGATAATCTCTTTTACCATCTGAGCGATCTTAACCTTTTTTATGAATCTCTATTAGCAGTAAATGTTACTATAGCTTTTTATCCGGACTTTTCACGTCTATTAAAGACGAACAGAGGGAGGGAAATCGGAAATTCGTAAAAGTTAAAGAGGGGGGGAGGGGGCGATTGTTCGAAAAAGTAAGATTCGCAGCTCTAAGTTGAAGCCATAAAAAATATTGATCTATCAATGGAATAGTTCAAGGTTAATACGAGATACGAAAGTTAAATTTTACAGCTCTAGGTTTTTGAACGTAAGCCGAGGGCAACGGAGCGAGCGATAACGTTGAGTTATAACAAATTAAATTTGTCAGCGACGAATCATTTTAGGGTGCAAAAAATACGTATAGTTCCTGTTACGCGTTCTGCAACCTGCTTTTTTTTTTTTTCGAACTCTGTTCGTCACCTTAACGTGAACACGTCAAATTTATGTAGAGCAGTAGACACTATGGGACAAATGGGTGTAACAGGAACATCGCGTTTAGTGGTATGAAGAATTTTATGAATGAATGCTATACTCTATGACGAGACCAGATGGCCACCCCAATGGGTTAAAGAAAAATTCTTGCGTATCACCTGGTTTAACAATGAACAGGTAGTAGTTAAACGCTTCTAACTGAATTTTATGAATGAAGTAACTCCCGAATTCTTCTAGAAGGATGAGAAAATAGGGTTAATGCGTAGTATTTCCTTACTACTGTTGCAAAGTATTAGCTCCTGTATTCTCTCTCTTCTAGACTACTGAGTTCAGCGTTAGAGGAAATTCTCTGTCCCCACCCATTTTTGTACTGCTCCTTTTTTACTTCAAAATGGAGCATTTATGAGGCAAAACAATAACTGAACTGATTTTGCTTTCAACGTTATGATATTTTCCTTTTCTTTGTAACAAACGAAAGAAAAAGCTTGTTGCTTGATGTATAATGCTTCACTTCCTCGAAGCAATATGAAAAACTAATTAAAACACTGATGACATGCAGCTATATTTAATATGTTTAAGGTAATTATTTCTTATTTTTGTATTTACAAAATTACTTCTTTCTGCAAACAGTATTGTCTTTAAGAAATGTAAATGCATATTCCTATCTAGCAGATAATTATATGCTAAAGGTCTTTAATGTCTTCGTTTTCATCAGTCTCTAATGTTCAATTGAATTTAACTAATGTTGTTAGTGAACATTATAAATGCTTAAACAGTCTCGTAAATAAAAATGATTTTGAATAGTTAACTAAAAAGGAAGTATTAAAAATAAGGATTTAATGAATATATGATGACTATGATAACAGAACCACACAACCAAACTTAAATCAACTATCTTAAAGGAACACATTTTCTTTCACATTTTAATCCTTTAACCCTTAATTTGACAAGATATTTTTTCAAATATTTTTTAAATTTTAATTTCTGCTATTTTCCCATGTCTGTATAAACATTAGGATCTCTGTAAAATAAACAAAAAAAAAATATATATCATTCTCTATTTTTGAGATAATGTCCGCTGTGGCGAACACTGACAATTATGTTATATACTAGTTATAAATATACATGTCCTGTGTAGCGGACCAAATTAAGGGTTAATTGCCCGCTGGCCAATTTTCTACTGAATTCTTTTAAGGTAGGTCTCACCAAAGTCGTTTGATTGCTAATCGCGATTAACCCATGGCGTCAACCAATGATGGGACCAATTCACAGTTTAAACAGAGATTAATCGTGGTTAGCCGTTAAACGACTTTGGTGAGACTGGCCCTTAATCTTTTCATTTTTTTTTATCTTAAATTTAAAGTTAACTCTATCATTCTTCCATGATTCGAAACCCCAAATGTATTTTCAGCATTGGGGGTAAAAGACTAGATGTAGTAAATAAAATTAAGGACTATAAACAATTCCAAATCTGAAATTCTGATAAAATTCCTGTAAAAAGTTTTGGTAGTCTTCGCACATTCTTCCCGATATGGTTGGCAGTAAAAGGGTTAAAAAAACAAAAAGAGAGTCCAGTAGAATAAAGTTATGGATTGTTTCTGAGTCTCAGCGGATGCTGCCACAAACTAAGCTGACGAGAATTCTAATCCATCAGACTTCTTCCCAGATAGAAACGAAGCCTTAGTTTATACCCCTGTCAGCGGACTCTATTGATACAAGGAATATACAGAAGGTCACCTTATTCATGAACGATGAAAGATGTTCGGCTCTACAGATTTAATTTGGAAATATTCTGTACGAATACAATAGGACTCTAACGATTTACCGTATGCTAGCTTGGCGGATCGGTAGATCTTTGAGAGGAAATCAAAGATCTTCCACGCCGTAGTTAAACCCTTTGAACCATGGGTAGACAGCCTGAAGGGTTATTTCGTCTGATTTCACCGCATCCATTTCATACAAACATATTCGAAAAAAAAAGAGGTAAAAACTATTTCGCTTCCTTGTTAAACCACAGATACAACTTAAAAATACAGACAGAATATGACTTATTGAACATAAAAACAAAACCTTGCTTTAGTTTAACAGATCACGTATAGAAATATCTGAGACAATCTACTCATCTTTTATTCCTTTCAACATCTTTTTCCGAATAAATAAGATATGATTTATGATCTATATCACTTTTGTTCGATTGTCTCTATTCCCCCGACAGTCTAATCGTGTGAAACAAGCTACATTCAATGATATGCCTGGGCTGACCTGTGCCTTAAATGATTTGTTAAACTTTTTTCTTTCATTTTTTATTCTTTTGGCCTACTTATGCAAAACGAAACCATGATTAGTAAATATGGGTTTATAACCAAACTGAACTAAGCCCATTTAAAAATGTCTAAAGAGATTGCTTTCTAAAGTTTCTACATCATGGAATCCTGGAAATTTAAATTAATTTTAGAAAATGCTTATTAATAAGTGTATTGTCTAATATATGCTCATATGCTTACATATAAAATAAATTATTAATTCTGGTAAAAAGTTTCATTTTGAGAATAAAAATTAACCTGGTGGTTAACTCTGGTTATGAATCCCTCAAATATATGTTAGTCGAACGAAGGCCAAATGGTAGAGCTCTGCTCTACAGTATCGGAGTTTGCGGGTTCTAATCTCGCTGCTGGCATAGATGTCCGTAGCCGTTCGGAATCGGTTTTAAGAAGAAGATTCAGGTCTCATTAGCCCTCTCGAGCAAAACAGTATACCCTAGCTTTCCAAAACAAATCTTAAACAAATATATGTTACTTCATTTATAAGAAGGTGTCAAAATACAAAGTATTGCCTTTTCCGCAAAGGTGTTGCAGTTACTCGAAATTCTCTTTTTGAAACTAGATTGTGCACTCTTATTTTCAACTTCTAAGTTACTCCCAGAAGCCTTTAATTGCTATTTCAGTGTTGTAATGAAGTGACGTTGAAGTTAGAAAAACCTAATAAGATTATACGTATTGCAGTGTCGTACACAGAAATTAATTTTTTTTTCTGAGGAAGAGTTGTATATCGTCAATGCCAAGAGACCAGTAATTTTTTAGCTTAGAAGTGCCACTTGATAAAAGCCGGAAAATGGACCAATAGTAGATGGCTGCCCTTCGGGACCGGAGTAATTAAAATTTTAGATTGGTATTTCACAAGAGAATTTCTCATATTTCTAACGCTGTTTATGCCGAACGATGGCCGCATGGTAGGGTGCTGATCTGCAGTACTGGAATTAACGGGTTCGAATCCCGCTGCTGCCATAGTTGTTCGTAGCCGTTAGGAATCGGCTTTAAGCAGTAGGTTCCGGTCTCGTTAGCCCTCGCGAGCAAAACAGTAGACTGTAGCTCTCCAAACCGAAGCACTTGGTAAAATCTAAAGAATACGTTTTATCAATCTTATTTCTACCATTTAAAACTGCTGAAGAATTAATACAATCTTTTATTAAGTTATGAAAGCTACACAAATAAAGATCATTTAGGAAAAGTAATAACGGTAAAATTAGAACAAATATTCCTACTTATTAGAATCGAAGGAATCTAACATCATTGAAAAAAGTATTAAAATCCTAATGGTTGAAAATACGATCACTGTTTTTTTAATGGTTTAAAATATGCGAGTATAACGAAATGAAATTTTCTATAAATATTAGTTTTTACAAAGTTTATTCTCCATTTTTTTGTGAAAAGTGTAAGATTTCTTCACTTTCATTTGCAGTTTTTATATGTAAGTCCATTTAAACTTATTTCAGAAGTACTGTATATTAAGTACACCAAAGATAATTAAAAAAAAAAAACGGTACAGGCATGCTTATGCAAATAAAGGGGTAAGGAATAAATCAGAATACGGCGCTGCGGTCGGCAACGCCCATATAAGACAACAAGTGTTTGGCACAGATGTTAGATCGGTTACTGCCGCTACAATGGCAGATTGTCAAGAGTGTCTCAAAGGTTTCAGGTTTCAAGAGATTTTCAAAGTGAGTTTGAACGTGGTATTATAGTCGGCTCAGGAGAGATGGGACATAGCATCTCCGAGGTAGCGATAGAATTTGGATTTTACCGAACGACCATTTCACGAGTGTACCATGAATATCGGGAATCCGGTAAGACAACAAGTCTCCGACATCACTGGGGCCGGAAAAAGATAATGCAAAATATGGACCGACGCCGACTGCAAAGAATCACTAAACGTGACAAGAAGTGTAACCCTTCCCCAAACTGCTGCAGATTTCAATGCTGGGCCATCAACGAGTGGGAACGTGCGAACCATTCAACAAAACATCATTGATATGGGTTTTCGGAGACGAAGGGCCACTCGGGTACCCTTGATGACTGCACGATACAAAGCTTTACGCCTCGCCTGGGCAAGTGAACACCGATATTGGACTGTTGATGACTGGAAACACGTTGCCTGGTCTGATGAGTTTCATTTCAAATTGTAGCACGCGAATGGACGTGTACAAGTATGGAGACAACCTTATGAATCCATGAATCCTGCATGTCAACAGGGAACTGTTGGAGCTGGTGGAGTCTCTGTGATGGTATTTGGCTCGTGGAGAGATATAGGACCCCTGATACGTCTAGATTCGACTCTGATACGTGCCACATACGTAAGCATTCTGTCTGATCATCTGTATCCATTCATGTCCATTGTACATTCCGATTGACTTGGGGAATTCCGACAGGATACTGCGATACCCCACACGTCCAGAATTGTTACAGAGTGGCTTCAGAAACACTCTTCTGACTTTAAACACTTCTACTGGCCACTAAAACCCCCAGACATGAACAATATTGAGTATATCTGAAACACCTTATAGCGTACTGTTCAGAAGAGATCTCCACCATCCCGTACTGTTAGGGATTTATGGACAGCCCTGTAGCATTCATGGTGTCAATTATTTCCAGCACTACTTCAGATATTAGTCGAGTGCATGCTGCTTCGTGTTGTGGCACTTCTTCTTTCTGGGAGACCTACACGATATTAGGCAGTTGTAACAGTTTTTTTGGTTCTTCAGTGTAGGTTTTCAAATATATTGCAGTTGAAAATAATCTTTCCTTTTATCATTTCGTGATGAAAAAAGAGTTATGTATGAGGAGAAAAAAAAAGTTAATTTTCTTAAAAAAAAAAAAAGCTAGAACACCTATAATAATAAAAGAAATATTTCAATCTCGAGAAAAATCATGAGTATTCCTTCGCAACCCCTGGGTACGCCATTGTTTTATATCACGACACCAGTTGTTTTCAAGCAAACAAGCGAAGTACCAAATATAGGGATAAAGAATTTCGCTAACGGGAGTTTTGCACTTAGAAACTAGCCATTACTGCGAGCAAAACAAACAATCATTAAAAACCATTTGCGTGTTTGACTGTTCCGCTTTTTAAAAAGATGGGTTTTCGAAACATTTTTAGAAACTTAAAATAGAGTATAATCGGAAAATACAAATTCTATTCTTAGACTTTAAAATGAATAAAAATTTATCTGTAGATGTCACGATATTATTATAACCTTTTTTTCAAATGTTAGTTAAAAACCTGCAAAATATAAAAGTGGCTGACAAGCGGTTAATCATTTCGATAATTTGCACATTCAGAAAACAGCATGATAACGCTCAAGTTTGCTGAATCATTGATTTTATCATACTATGGTAAAAATACGTTTGTATATGGTTTACGCATAATACAACAATAGAATTATACGTCATGCAAACCAAACACATAAAATGCAATTATAAAATATTGCCGACGAGTTGAAAGTCGCATTCTCGTATCCTAATAATAGTCTCTAGAGGCATCGAAAAGCAGTAAAATTGTTAACCCGGCTCTTAATTTGGGATAAGAACTTCACTGTTTGTGTTGAAAATTTAAATCTTAGAAAAGCTAAATTACTTCCGTGATGGACACAAGCTTAATACGGTATAATTTACCGAATATGGAGAATGTCCAAAACATGGAATGCACAATCCTAATGTCGGCTAATGGCCGTAACACACCTGTTTTATTCTTTCGCAACTCCAAGTTCGGATTCCGCCTCGCAGGTTCCGGAGCTGTCGATGCAGCAGCATCGTAACAACTGAATCATTATTGCTTCCTATGGAAGGAGCTGTTGATTTCCGAGGTTCAAACTTGCGCGGCGGGTTCATTACAGAGAAGTCAAAAGTTCTCTGTCTTTGCTAACAAAGCAAGAATTCCATTACTGCTAGGAGTAAAACTGTGACCAGGAAGTGAAACCATGAATAATCCCTATGCCCGTAAAAATATGGATATCCTCGGGATTTAAACTGTTGATAGTTAGGAATTACTTTTGCTGTTCAGGAAGAAATTATTTCACAATTTAACCCCTTCCGGTATGATTTAATAATGAAAAGCTGTGCATGAAATAACCATTTAATTTTTATTTAAAAAACTTGTTTCATTTTACAATTCTTGCATATTCTTAATTAAAATCCACTTTTTACATAGTGTTAAATAATATCAGAAGCAGTAAAATTAAGAAAATATCAAAGCAAAACATTAATAAGGTATACAGATAATAGTCTTCAAGCTAGTGGTACTTTTCAAAACAAAGTGCAAAGGAATTCTTAATTGTTTACACCGCCAAGTAGTCTCACTTTTAATTTGATTCTTGTAACACACATGGCATTTCTTAGTAGGTTTTCTTTTATTCTGACTCATTAATTTGGCAATGACTTGTACCAAGAAATTCTAAGTAAACAATATGCAATAGTGACTTGTGATTTTCACAAGTGATAAAAGTGTTGCCAAATTCAGTACACTAGAAATTTTAAACTAAATTAATTATCATATTTAACAGTAACTTTAATCGCATGACGAGTGTAGCTCGTCATTGTGCGGTATGGAATGAAAAACTAATGACGAGCTAGACTCGTCATTTTACGGAAGGGTTTAAGGAGCATGTATGTTTAAAACTTTAAAATTCTAGATCAGTACTTGGTAATTTTTTAGGTATTGAGTCACTAAATTCTCAATTTTAAATTACGTAAACCATTGGCTTAACTATTAAGGATGCAATTTATACGAGCCTTGAGTATAATATACAAATATATTTATACATTTTAATATTCTTTTAATGCATTTATTTGATTGTAACACAAAAATAATAACAAATAATATTAATATATATTAAAAATTGGTGCGACATTTTCTGCTTTTGGTTTAAAATTATTTTACAACTCCTCAGCTTCAATGCTGTTACGAATGCTGCTACAATGCTGCGATATGCTGTTAAAGAAGTTTCTGTTTCCATTGAAGAGCCACATTTTAAAATTTTACTGACTTTTAACTGCTGTGATCGTAGTTTGTCTGTCCACTGTTGTGGTGGGGTATATCAAACCACATATGTGAAAATAACATTAAACTATTTCCAGTTTTTTAACTAAATTAATCTTATCTACTCTACATTTTTTTTTTACTCTTTAGTAAAAATAAATCTTTTAAAATTCCATTTTTTTACATTTCTTTTTCTAGGAAAAATAAGTTAACTTTTTTTCTCTTTAAAAACACATACTGTATAACTAAAGAAATAAGAAGAAAAAACCTTCAAATTAAAAAGCATTGTAATTCGTGAAACAAAAAGATAATTAAGCACAAACAATGCTTAAATTTGAAAATAATAATTACCATGTAAACATGCAAATGTTAAAGTACATCTTTGCACCAGTCAATACAAGTTTTTCGTGTAGAGTCAAGGCACGTTGGTTTGGGGAATTCCCTGCACATTCATATGTTGTTTTCTGCTTGCTTTTTCTAACAGGGTGTATTAGATAAGATTTTCGGGTTGGTAAAATTTCTTTGGATTGTCATTAATATCCAGTTCCATGACTCTTTGAGAGGTCAGTCTCTAGGCAAATCGTTTGACCAGTGGTTTTCAACTGTCGGACAGTTGGACTCAAGTTTCCTGTGAGGCTAGTTTTACAGCTTGAAAAAGATTTTTGAAATAAAAAAAAATGTAGCTCGGTAGTTTTTTTTTTCTTAAGGAAATTCATTAAAAAATATCTTGACAGAACTGGACTTGCAAATTTGTTCTTGCTTTTCGTCTGAGATTAGCATTAAGAGATCTGGTGGTGAACAATTATTTCTTCGTTGATGCAGGTGATCATCCACAATACTACCACTAAATTATCCTTTTTATAATTTATTTTGATTACATTATTAATTTAAATTTGTCTGGAGATAGTTTTTGTTTCTTCTGTCAATTCTATTCTATCAATATTAATTCAAATAAACTGACACTATTGAGTAATAGTCTTGAAAATTCAATTGTTTTTAGAATAACTATTTGCATTTTTCATTTCCCTATTTCATGCAATTGTAATATTATTAGCGTTATACAAGCTTTAATTATGTTGCTTAAACTTAAAAAATCTTTTTTCTATTTTGATTTCCTACTTTCCTAATTTTATTCTTATATTTAAAATGTATTGTTAAACATGAGCCCATGAAATGTATTTTACAACTCATTTTTTCCAAATGTTTTAACAACTGAAGAATTTAAATCTTTGTTTATAGTTAAATTATGCATAGTCCTACTTGTAGAATGTTCACGAAAATTGGCCTATTTTGAAAGACACGCAATCATGCAGAAGTTTTCAATGTGGCTCTTGAGCCGAGCCCTTAAAAGTTGGAAACCCCTGGTCTGGTAAAAGTTCATTTGAAACAAAGAAGCATTTTGATTGCTTCGCTAATATTAGCATAAAATCTCGTTTATTTTTATTTGAAGTTTAAAGAAATGACAGGAACACATTTTCAGACGAAAAAACTAGAAATGCATGCTCTCTTTTACTCTCAAATAATCTCGAAATTGTTGTGACGCGGTCTGCTAGACGCGATTCTTAAAATAAATGGTTTAAATAATCGCTTTAGACATGAAACTTTGTAAGTGACCTTGACAGCACTCTAGGAAAGCACTGATAAAAACAAGGGTCATTTACGATTTTAAGTTATGGAAATGTTAAGAATGAAGATGGGGAAGTCTGTAACAGCAATTAAAAGTTAAATGAGATAAGCGAATTTGGGGGGATATAGTATATATACAGAATTAATATTGTCATTATCAGTCTGTCTATATAAATTTATATCATTCCATATAGATCATGAATATGGTTTTCATGTGGCTCTGGAGCCGTGCCCTTACAAGTTGGAAACTCTGGTCTGGCATAAGGTCATTTGAAACGAAGGAACATTTCAATTACTTCGCTAATATTGGCATAAAATCTCGTTTATTTTTATTTGAAGTTTAAAGAAATGACAGAAACGCATTTTCAGACAAAAAAAAAAAAAAAAAAAAAAAAAAATCTAGAAATGAACGCTTTTTTTAACTCTCAAATAATCTCGAAAATTTTGTGACGCGGTCTGCTGGACGCAGTTCTTAAAATAAATGGTTTAAAAAATCGTTTTAGACGTGAAACTTTATAAGTGACCATGACAGCACTGTAGGAAAGCACTGAAAAAGACAAGAGTCATTTACGATTTTAAATTGTGGAAATGTTAAGGATGAAGGTGGGGAAGTCTATGAGACCACGTAACAGCAAGTAAAGGTTAAATGAGATAAGCGAATTTGGGGGGGGGGTATAGTACCTTTAGAGAATTAATATTTTCATTATCAATCTATCTATATAAATCTATATCATTCCATATCGATCATGAATAAATTTTTCAATGTGGCTCCGGAACCGAGCCCTTTACAAGTTGGAAACCTCTGGTCTGGCATAAGCTCATTTAAAACGAAGGAGCATTTCAATTAATTCGCTAATATTAGCATAAAATCTAGTTTACTTTTATTTGAAGTTTAAAGAAATGACAGGAACACATTTTCAGACGAAAAAACTAGAAATGCATGCTCTCTTTTACTCTCAAATAATCTCGAAATTGTTGTGACGCGGTCTGCTAGACGCGATTCTTAAAATAAATGGTTTAAATAATCGCTTTAGACATGAAACTTTGTAAGTGACCTTGACAGCACTCTAGGAAAGCACTGATAAAAACAAGGGTCATTTACGATTTTAAGTTATGGAAATGTTAAGAATGAAGATGGGGAAGTCTGTAACAGCAATTAAAAGTTAAATGAGATAAGCGAATTTGGGGGGATATAGTATATATACAGAATTAATATTGTCATTATCAGTCTGTCTATATAAATTTATATCATTCCATATCGATCATGAATAAATTTTTCAATGTGGCTCCGGAACCGAGCCCTTTACAAGTTGGAAACCTCTGGTCTGGCATAAGCTCATTTAAAACGAAGGAGCATTTCAATTAATTCGCTAATATTAGCATAAAATCTAGTTTACTTTTATTTGAAGTTTAAAGAAATGGCAGAAACGCACTTTCAGACAAAAAAAAAAAAAAAAAAAAAAAAAAAAAAAAAAAAAAAATGCATGCTTTCTTTCACTCTTAAATAATCTCGAAAATGTTGTGACGCGGTCTGCTAGAAGCGATTCTTAAAATGAAGGGTTTAAAAAACCACTTTAGACATGAAACTTTGTAAGTGACCTTGACAGTACTCTAGAAAAGCACCGAAAAAGACAAGGGTCATTTACGATTTTAAGTTGTGGAAATGTTAAGGATGAAGAGGGGGAAGTCTGTGAGACCACGTAACAGCAATTAAAGGTAAATGAGATCAGCGAATTTGGGGGGATATAGTATCTTTAGAGAATTAATATTTTCATTATCAATCTATATAGATCTATATCGATCATAAATAAAGTTTTCAATGTGGCTCTGGAGTTACAAGTTGGAAACCCCTGGTCTGGCAAAAGCTCACTATTTGAAACGAAGGAGCACTTCAATTGCTTCTCTAATATTAGCATAAAATCTCGTTTATTTGTATTCGAAGTCTCGAGAAATGACAGGTTTTAGCTATTGCAAAACAAAAATAATTGAAATGCACGTTCTCTTTTACTCTCAATTATATCGTAAATGTTGTGACGTGGTCTGCTAGACTCGATTATTAAAATAACTGGTTTAAAAAATCGCTACAGACCTGACACTTTGTAAGTGACCTTGACAGCATACTGTAGGAAAGTACCGAAAAAGGCAAAGGTCATTTACGATTTTAAGCTGTGGAAATGTTAAGGATGAAGGTAATGAAGTCTGTGAGAGTACACAATAGCAATTAAAGGTTAAATAAGCTAAGCGAATTTAAGAGTGCATAGTATTTTGTAAGTTTAATATTTTCATTATAACTGCCCTTATTTGATTCATCATAAAATAAAATGTTCTGTTTTTTGAGATGGAAGTTCTTTAAAAATATTCCTTCGGAATCGGCTTTAAGCAGTAGGTCCCGGTCTCATTAGCCCTCGTGTGCAAAACAGTAGACCGTATCACTCCAAACCAAACTAATCCAAACCATTTAAAAATATTCCAGCTTTAAAAAATATTTAATTTGGTTACTTCCAGTGGTATAATTTTTAAAATAACTGAAAAAACATATTTGATGAAAAAAAAAGCAAATTCACTTACACGATAACTTTTTGAATGTGTATATTACAAACTAAATTTGTATACCAAATTTAAAGTAAAATATTTGTTTTATTCTGTAAAACCTTAATAGTATCTGACATTTTAAAATTTAAAATGAAACAAAAACTCTTAAGAAATTAAAAATTAAAAAATAGTTTTTATCAGGCTATAAAACAAATATATTGCTCGTATTAATATAATTGAGATTCACAGAATAAAAATTATATTTGGCTTCAGTCTGGTATAAAAAATTAGTTTACTTTTTTACAAATTTCAAAAGTTTTTTTCCAATGCACCAGGTGATGCAGACATTATCCTAACGCCTATACAAGGCTGCGAAGCTGTTACCCATTTAGAACCGGGTGAGCACGTGTAGCTTAACACGTTCGCTGCCACCGACGCACTGGCGCGTCAGAGCGGCACCTCCTGGTATGCCGACGACGCACTAACGCGGCGACGGACTTTGATAAGTTATATGCTCTGTGTTTAATGCGGCTTCTGAGGATGGTAATATCATTTTTAGTGGCAGCGAATGTGTTAACCTTTTGAGGACGGGCATATCATATATGGAACATCTTTTAAATTGAACCAGATTCTCTAGTATTTAGATATTTCTAGTAGACAAGTTAACCTATAACAGACATAGAGCTACCTCTAGTTTCAATAACAAATGTTAATTAAATAGCTTAGTTAAAATATCATTAAGGATATACTCGTTCCGAGTCAATTTGAAAGACGTTGCATATATGATGCACCCGTCCCCAAAGGGTTAAGGTATGCTACGGACGAGAGTAATATTACCCCCGATGGGTTCTTGTAATTTAGAAACAGGTACCAAGCAGAAGACCCCAGGTTTGGTCACCTCCAGAGATATCGTTTGAGAACTTGGAGGACTTTGTGACCACGAACATACTTTAAGTGTCCCAGTCACCTTTAAAGAACAAGGAAGATCTTAGGCCGGTTCCAGCCCTGAAGCCGCAATCTTTCAGTCACGTGATCGCTGCCTATGCCTTCTGAGCTACCGCGGCTCAAATTTTAAAAGTTAAAATAAGTGAACATCTATTTTTTTCATAGTGTTTATTATATCCTCTATATAATAATAGCCTAAGTTATCTGTCCGTCTGTCCTCGAATTTATGAAGAGGTTGGACCTGGAATGGATAGAGGTATCCATATTGGATTCTTGATGAGTTAGGGTTAGCAAAATTCAAAGCGAGTAAAGTTTATCTTCTTCTAAACTATCGATCCGATTCTAAAATAAATTGGTATAAATATGCTTCATATCACAGCGAAAAATATTGTCGTCTTTAAAACGAAAATCCACCCCTTTCGAGCGATTAATGCCATTATTTCAAGTTATATTTTCCCCGGTTAAGAGCAGGCGATTAAATTTATCAATATATTACATTATAAGTAGATGAAAATGACATTTTTTTCTACACAGCCATCTATATAGAAGGCCTGCTCGCTTAAAAACATGGCGGCGGCCGAAGGCGGTTTCCTTCCTCTAATCCTCAAGTAAATTGTGTTATGCCTTTTACTACTTAGCAAAATATTTTTTTCAAAAAATAAACTAAGGATATTCAATTATTTCACTAACTTGAATATTGATTAGTAGAAAATTATTTTGCTATAGATTTTATTTGTGTGTCAATTTATATTTAAATTTTAGTTACCAAAATCACTTCATACACTACACGAGAACAGATACGATACATAGATAAAATTTTAAGCAAAGAAATTACATTTGCAAAAAATTACACAACTGGCATCTTTTTTTTCCTTTTTACTTACCTTTTATTAAATGGTCCCATGGAAATAAAATGTCTTAACCTTTATTCATAAAATATGATCCTTTACGGATCACATTAAAATTAAAATAAATAAAATCCTTAAGGATTATATTAAAGGCAATGTTAAAAAAACACTGCCTTAGTATAAAATCATAGAACAATTTATCACTGACAAATTTCACAAACTCATGCAAAAATATGCTGAGGAAAAATTTTTACAGTTTTATTTACTTATAACATCTGATACTGATTTGTACTAGATAAACAATGAGACATAATTCAATAGTATACAGAAAAAAAAGTAAAAATGTTGTTACAAGAAATATTTAAGAATTTTTTTTTTTTTTTTATTTTTCTCTTATTGTATTTTTCCTTAACTTCTTCAATATATTTTTCAGTCACTTTTTTAGAGTAGTTATTCAGAAATATTTTATAATAAAATTATATTTTTGAAGTGAAGTAAACAATCATGTAAACATAATTTAGAAGACCTATTTATATAATCTATTACATTTTTAAGATATGGTTAAGTGACTGAGTTGATTATCATTTGCTATAAAATTACTGTTATATTTTAATAAAACATTTGTAAATATCTGAATACATAAATGTAACTAAGTCTAAATACAGTTTTTTAACTTCCTCTACCTAAAGCATCTATTAATTAAAATTTATTTATATAATTTTAACAGTTTGCAAATTTTATTTAGATGGGATTTTTCTACTTTTGGCATAGCTATTCAAAAACTTTAAGCATGTTTATTTAATTACTTTTCTACAGGTTATATGAGAAATTACCAGTTATAAAATAGTACAGCATTGAATAAAGGTTATATATTTATAATAAAAATGTGTAAAAAGCATTTTGCTTCTGTCGATTACTTTAGATTAATTTTTTTTTCTTACATTTATAAATTTTCTTTTGGTAGTTTAATTTTTATTACATATATGTCTTCTTTACGCTTCGACATTCAAAATTTTAAATTGTAGAAAGTTAATATGAAAATCTGAAAAAAAGAGCTCAGGACGTAAAAAATATGAAGTTGATAAATCAGAAACAATTTAAAGTGCAGATAACATTGATTCTACATAGAAATTTCCCAGTTGCTATTGTAGTATGGGAAAGAAGTTGTACATCAACTTTTATTAATAAAGCCCCTTAAAAACACATTAAAAAATCAATGAAGTAAGGATACATTAATCTTTTATTTTGGTAATAATAAATAGTTTTCCTTTAGGATAAAACAGAAATTGTAACTTGGAAGTTATCTACAATAGCCAAGTTGCAATACACAGCAAAAACGAAACTTTAACATAACTTAGAATACATTTAACTTACGGATATTAAATGTTGTATTATATAAACTCCTTAATGAGATCTAACAATAAAATGAAACTTATGTTTAAAACGACAGTGATAATATACAATATGATACAAAGCACACACTAATAACAAAACATTTGAACCATTCTAAAGTGTCGAACTTAAGAATTACCATCATTCGTATGATATGCTTAATTAGAAAACAGCTTATAAAATAATAGAAGAAACAGTAGCAAAATTGCTACTTACCTTACATATAAAAGCAAGCATTATTTTATTTCCATAAATTTCTTTCTTTGTTTTTTTTCAAAAGAAGTAATACGCAAGCAATCAACAAGCATCAACAGAATTTAATAGAATACCGCCTTTTAGAGATCACGTGACCGGTTTTCGGAAAATCAGCGAGCAGGCCTTGTGTTTAGATGGCTGTGGTTTATAGCATTATGACGTCATTCCTTTAACCATCTCATTTAACCATTTCTTATTTTAAATTATTTAAATATCGTCTGCCTTATTTTCATACGTTTTATCACTGAACTTAGATATTACGTAAATAATTTTCTTTTATATTTTGGCTTAAATAATAGATGCGTACATATGTGATAATTTAAAATTTAATCATCGATTATTGTTTGTTACAATGAAAATTTTGTCACCGGTATTAATAACAAATTCTTTTCATAAAGGTCTAGGAGTCTATTTCACGGACTAATAAATATCTAGCGTTTAAGTTATATATCTCTGAAAATTAAGAAGTTTGTTCGTAAGTGTGTTTGTTTTTTATACATAACTATTGAATTTGCAATCGGTTCGCTAAATTTTGGACATTGTTCATATAAACCGCCAAATAATCACAGTCAATATTAAAACCTCTGCTTTCCATCCTATCATGTAATATGACAAGATAAATTAAAGTTGGCAACTAGCATGCGTCAATAAAGGTAAACAAATTATTGAGCGTGTACCAGATAATTCTCAGCCAAAATACAAACCATTTTTTTACCTGCCTGATAGGGTACTTTACAATTCTGGAATATTAAGAATTTTACTGATCCCGTCATATGATGGGCTGTATGCTAATATGGTTATATTTTATACGGTTATTTGTGTTTTTTAATGTTTTGCTTCATATAATAAAACTAAATAATATTTATAAAGTTAGACCCTTATTAACGATGTAGAAAAGGTTTTATTCTAAATAGAGCAAAACAATTTGCTTTATACTGAATTAAAAATAGGCTGTTTCAATGAAGACATTCGCTTCCTATTCTCGCTCAAGTATCTGAATTTGTTTGTGGACCATTAACCCCTTCCGGTAAAATGACGAGTCTAGCTCGTCATTAGTTTTTCATTCCATGCCGCACAATGACGAGCTACACTCGTCATGCGATTAAAGTTACTGTTAAATAGGATAATTAATTTAGTTTAAAATTTCTAGTGTACTGAATTTGGCAACACTTTTATCACTTGTGAAAATCACAAGTCACTATTGCATATTGTTTACTTAGAATTTCTTGGTACAAGTCATTGCCAAATTAATGAGTCAGAATAAAAGAAAACCTACTAAGAAATGCCGTGTGTGTTACAAGAATCAAATTAAAAGTGAGACTACTTGGCGGTGTAAACAATTAAGAATTCCTTTGCTCTTTGTTTTGAAAAGTACCACTAGCTTGAAGACTATTATCTGTATACCTTATTAATGTTTTGCTTTGATATTTTCTTAATTTTACTGTTTCTGATATCATTTAACACTATGTAAAAAGTGGATTTTAATTAAAAATATATAAGAATTGTAAAATGAAACAAGTTTTTTAAATAAAAATTAAATGGTTATTTCATGCACAGTTTTTCATTATTAAATCATACCGGAAGGGGTTAAGTTTATGTCCCAGACATCCCAAACCGTTGATTGCCAATGGTTGTTTTATATCATTTGGAAAAAAAATTGTGGCAAGTTATAATTGAAATCTTTCATTTTATACCAAAGTCTAAAGGCATTAAGAAGTATTGTTGCATTTATTACAGCAAAAACACTACGAATTTATACTGGCTTTTTCAGTGTAGGATAGTTAGAGAGAACATCAGTCAACAAAATCCACGAAAGTTTCTTCTGTTTCTTCTTTATTCATAGTACCTTTCGGAACTTAAAATCTTAGATTTTCTTTGAATCCTTATAAAATGAGTCTTTTTAGAATAATATTTCCACAATTTTCTTTAATAATACCCTAGATCCGCGGTAGCTCAATCGGCAAAGGCAAGCGATCTTATAACCGGAGGGTTACTTATTCGGGGCTCTAACCGGCCAAAGATCCGTTGTGTTCATTAATGGCGACTGGGGAGGGTTTGATTTAGTTTGGAGTGCTACGGTCTACTTTTTTCAACACAAGGGCTAACAAGACCGGGACCTACAGCTTAAAGCCGATTCCGAATGGCTACGAACATCCATGCCACTGTGGGTTTGGTTTGGTGAGCTACGGTCTACTTTTTGCAACACGAGGGCTAACAAGACCGGGACCTACAGCTTAAAGCCGATTCCGAACGGCTACGAACATCCATGCCACTGTGGGTTTGGTTTGGTGAGCTACGGTCTACTTTTTGCAACACGAGGGCTAATGAGACCGGGACCTACTGCTTAAAGCCGATTTCGAAAGGCTACAAACATCCATGCCACAGTGGGATTCGTACCCACGAACTCCGGATCCGAAGGCCAGCACCCTAACCAATGAGCCATCGTTCGGCCATGCCACTGTGGGATTCAAACCCACGAACTCTGGTACCGAAGGCCAGCACCCTAACGAATCGACCATCGTTTGGCGCTGCGAGGGTTCGTGGTCAATTAAAAAGGGTTCGAGATCGACATGCCTTTTAAGTTCCCTAGCGATAACTATGGAAATGGCAGGTTATGCCTGTGGAACTTCTGCTTGGTCTCTGCTTCTAAATTTCTAGGACCCACTTTGTTTGTGTTTTCCTAGGAAGTAATGTTACCCTATATGTTGTTTCCATAGTAAAATGGCTAACAAAATCTATGGCATTGTGTGGGTGAAGGCTTAACAAGCAAGTGTCCCCCCGTTATTAATAACACTCTAAAACAATTTCTTATATTTGTCATTTTATGTAGAATATTTCTTAAAATAACATATTTTGTAAAACAATATATAATACATAATATTTTTATACTTTGAATTAGTATTTGACAAAAAGATATGAGATGCAACGATAAAATGATCTCTTT
Organism: Pardosa pseudoannulata; assembly: GCA_032207245.1. NCBI lineage: Eukaryota > Metazoa > Arthropoda > Arachnida > Araneae > Lycosidae > Pardosa > Pardosa pseudoannulata. The sequence continues at coordinate 98,125,621 of CM063502.1, forward strand.
AATAATCGTTTAAACACTGTTTACTTTCAATTCAATTTTTAACAAAATTTTATAATTTTTGATGATTTTAAGAAGCTAAACACCCGAAACACAAATGCATGTTACAAATAACATTAGATAACATGAAAATTGAGTGAGGGGTGTATAAATCATAATAAAATAAAAAGGAAATTAAGAGCAACGTAAAGTATGATTGATTTTATAAAATCAGTTTTATGAAATTTAGTCGTCTTGAATTAGCCTACAATTAATTTCATACGCTGTAAAATATCATTATGTATAATAACTATTCATCATCATAATTTCTTTTCATACACAGATATATTTCAGCATATAAGGCCTACAATTTAGCTCTTCATCCTCCCCTGTATTTTGCAGCATTCTTTGCCTCATCCCAGCTCGACCATGCCGCCTTGTCTCTCTCTTTCTATGATAGCTATTCCACAGGACAACAATTTATGCAAACACATGCCATAAACGGACGAAAAGGTGAGAAGGGAACTTACAAGAATAACAGATTTTAACTAAAAGTATGCAATGTTGCAATGAGTTAGGAATACGCTACATTATCAAACACATTTTTCAAATAGCATGATTGCTTTATTACACTGAACTGATTTTTGTCATACACTCTTATTTTTAACTTTTAAAAATACTATTTTCCAGTTAGATTATTTGTGTATCGAATTAGTGATTTTGAATTGCTCCAGGTTCATTATGAAATTTTTATTCAAATTTCTAGAGCTTCTCTTTTAATTTTTTTCTCATTAAGGCGCCTCATCACTATGGTCCACTGCAAGCCATTACCACCTACTGGAGGGGCATGGCTTATCGAGGTCGATGATGGCAGACGATTAAATATGCCTTGGTGGAGGATGGCTTCTGAAGCGGTTTTTCTCCAAAGGCAGCCAGATGCGCAACTAAAGTGCGCAGGGGACCAGATGGACGAATCCACGCGCCCGGCTCCTGGAGTGGCCCAGTGTGTGAATGCTACCCGTAAACCATCGTCTAAGATCACCATCACGAAGTGGTCAATAATTGGCCATAGTGTGGAGGCTACATTAAACTAGGTATACTTTTGAAAATTGCAAAGTATTTTTTTTTTCCAGTTACAGAGGATTTGATACCGTACAAAGCAAAAGCAGTTGATAAAACACTGTATAATTTTAAATAATTGTGTTAAATAAATAGTATATAAAGTAATTAAAAATTGATACCCGTGTATCGAATTAGTGATTTTGAATTACTCCAGGTGCATTAATTTTATGTAATTCGTATTCAAATTTGTAGAGCCTCTCTTTTAATGTGTTTCTCGTTAAACTAGGTATACTTTTAAAAATTGCAAAGTATTTTTTCTAGTTATAGAAGATTTGATACCGTACAAAGCAAAAATAGTTGCTAAAACACTGTATAATTTTAAATAATTGTGTTATATAAATAGTATTTAACGTAATTGTAAATCGATACACAGATTTATTTCCAATTTGATGATTTGTGTATAGAATTAATAATTTTGAATTGCTCCAGGTGCATTAATTTTATGTAATTCTTATTCAAATTTCTAGAATTTCTCTTTTAAAGTGTTTCTCATTAAACTAGGTATACTTTTAAAAATTGCAAAGTATTTTTTTACAGTTACAGAGGATTTGATACCGTACAAAGTAAAAACAGTTGCTAAAACACTGTATAATTTTAAATAATTGTGTTTTATAAATATTATTTAACTTAATGGAAAACGGATACCCAGTTTTGTTTCTATATAAATTCTAAAGAGAAAAGAGAAAAATAAAACTAATTGGTTAGTATGCCATGCACTAGGAATATTTTCAAGAAATTCTGTTTGAGGACTTAATGTTTATCAAATAGTCTCTTATTTTAATTAAAAAAATCTTTTCTAATAGATATTTGCGTCTTTTATGTTTTATGTAATAATATTATATGTTCTTATTATAAAATTAGAGTTAAAAATGAAAATTTAAAAATAATTCATCGTCCTTTGTCTCCTTAAATAATATAATTTCAGAGGGGATTTGGACCCCTATAACCCCTGTGGATACGGCTTTGTGTGTGCTATCTCTGGGTATCCTCAGAAATTTAGTAGCCTTTGCATCTTAGTCTACTAAGAATGCAATTTAAATTTAATGCTCAATCTTTTGGGAATAAAAAATAAAAGTCTTAACATGTTTAATTCTTTTTATCATTTTTATCATTATGGCTATAAAATACTATGAAGCAATGCGATTAAAATTGTTCTGCATATTATGCATAATTTCTAGGAGCACAGTCTTGGCATTGCACTTAGCGGCCCTGGGGAAGTGGATTCACCAGTTTCTCTTTAAAATAATGCGTGCTTCCATATTCTGGACAGAGAATCGTAGACATCGTAAATTACCGATTCAAAATCGTGATTCAAATAAAAATTATTGGAGTTCCTTATCCAGGTTTGGGGGATAATATATCTAATTGTAAATGCCTAATTATGTGTAATAATGCGCAAGAGTACGCCATGAATTTAATTTTATATAATAGAGAATATTAGTAGTGAACACTTTTAAGGGCGAGCCTATGGTTAGAGCAGTTTTGTATCATCACGAATGGTTTTTGCAATTTTCTTTTTATTATTATAATGATTTTTAATTTTTTTACTAAGGACAAAAGGTAAGCAGTCTCCCGCTTTGAATATCATAGCTTGTCAATTATTGGTCTACGACGCACCTAGCCACAAAAAAGAATAATTTTATAATCCTATGAATCTATAATTACATGTATTGAGACTTACCTGGGCAAAATTCTAAATTGAATCTAATAAAGAATAATCTTAAAATTAAAAAAAACTATAATTAGACTTTACACAAATCACACCGAAAGCCTTAAAGCAGTGTTTCTTAACCTTTTTGGCACAATGGACCACTTTAAAAATTTTATATATGTAACGGACCCCTCTGTGAAAAAAGAAATTGCTTAAACATCATTTATTACAAAAAAAATTCTGTTTTATTATTTAATTATTTTAATATTTTTATTTCAATAGAATAAAAATTTTGAAGAAATTAAAATTTTTAATGTGAAGGCTGTTGCTGCTTTTCCTTGATTAACAGATTGGATGGTTTTCGACAAAGCAAAGCGCACATCATGTTTGATATTCAGTCGACTCTGAAAGATGCCTCAACCAAAGGTTTTTGTGGAATACCAAATCCAAGTTTGGTTAACCCCTTCCGGTAAAATGACGAGTCTAGCTCGTCATTAGTTTTTCATTCCATAACTCACAATGACGAGCTACACTCGTCATGCGATTAAAGTTACTGTTAAATATGATAATTAATTTAGTTTAAAATTTTTAGTGTACTGAATTTGGCAACACTTTTATCACTTGTGAAAATCACAAGTCACTATTGCATATTGTTTACTTAGAATTTCTTGGTACAAGTCATTGCCAAATTAATGAGTCAGAATAAAAGAAAACCTACTAAGAAATACCGTGTGTGTTACAAGAATCAAATTAAAAGTGAGACTACTTGGCGGTGTAAACAGTTAAGAATTCCTTTGCACTTTGTTTTGAAAAGTACCACTAGCTTGAAGACTATTATCTGTATACCTTATTAATGTTTTGCTTTGATATTTTCTTAATTTTACTTTTTCTGATATTATTTAACACTATGTAAAAAGTGGATTTTAATTAAGAATATGTAAGAATTGTAAAATGAAACCAGTTTTTTAAAATAAAAACTAAATGGTTATTTCATGCACAGTTTTACATTATTAAATCATACCGGAAGGAGTTAATGTTCCAGATTTCGAAAACTGGGCTTTCTTTTTGGTAAAAAATTCTAGATCTTTAGATGCATTTTCAGGATGAAGAGATTTGAGATACTCAATCAATTTTGCAGGTTTCATACTGGCGTTTTCCAAAATTTTTCCACACAGAAAGCATTGTGGCCTTTCCACACCGTCCGATTTCTTCATACAGCAGAATCCATATTTTACATAATTTTCATCATACTTCCTTTTTTTTTTTGGACATTTTGGGCTACAATAAACATCAAATAATCAAACTAAACATTAAGAATTCAAATGAAAAAGTAAAACAAATATTTTGTTCTAAAAATTTGCAAGAACTGATTTTAACGTCACTTTATTTCCAAGTGAAGTAAAATTCAAAGGCTACTTTGTGTTTCTAAAAATTTCAAATTTTATATGGTTTGCGAATGTTCTTTTCCTCGTATTGTAGAGGTCTCTATTGGGAAATGGCAGACAGACGGCTTACAGAGGTTGCCCGTGACAAAAAAAGTTTTTTTTTTTTAAATATTGATGCAAACATTTTAAAAATTAGGAGCAGTCGGCGGACTCCCAAAATATGACCCATGGATCCCCAAGAGGTCCACGAACCACAGGTTAAGAAACCCTGCCTTAGAGTCTTACAGAAATCAAAAGTCGATCATATTATTATGCAATACACGATCATAAAATGAATTTTATTTTATTCTAAATTTTGTTATTCTATTATTTTAGTCTTTATAAGTACAAACGTTGATGTACCACTTTAGCATCACATTTTAAAAGAGATCTCAGTAACAGACATTGTGTAATTAGTGATGTGTGATATCTTCATGAAATCGTATTTTCTCTTTAATTATCTCTCAGTACATTTTAAAATACCGTGTTTAATAGTATATATGATAAATATCTTGTATGATATAATATTTATACAGTTGAAAACTCAAGCACAAATATTGAGATATATTTGGGATAAAATATCAAGATTCAAATTTCACAATTAATATATCAATTCTTAAGATTGTTGATAAGTCATGCATGGAATAATAACTATATTTATAACACCTTTTGTAAAAAAAAAAAAAATCTCTAAAATGAAAGAAATATTTTTGTAGAATATTCCACTATATGTTATTTATACTTTCGTACTTTTCTTAAACTATTTGGAATTTATAAACCACTTTTTGGTCCAATACTTATTTTATGTCATTGAATGCATGCATACTTTACAATATTTTTTCATTTCATGATTATAATTGATTTATTTTACTTACAAAACAAAAAGAAAAATCACTCACTATTCCCCACAATCCAAGAAAGAAAAAAAATCCGCTCTTTGTCTTTTCGTCACACCATTTTGTGAAAATTCTTCTCTAATTGGTACCTGGTAGAATGACAAGCTCTTCCTTGTAGGGTCAGCAGAAATAACAAGAGGATTCTACGCATATGCCTAAAGGTCAATAACGAGGTTAAAATTCTCCATCCCATAAAATTATCGCTTTTCTGCAAATGTCAAAACCAAAGCGTACCATTAACCTTAACTTCTATGATTTCCCTCCCAGTAGTTAATTATATACAGCAGATACTGTTGTTATAAAAAGTGACGAAGCAATCGTGAAAGTTGACACAAATCTTTCGAGAGTAATGAAATGAAGGGAAGTCTGACACTTTTGGGTGGTTGGTTTCTTGTGTGAATCACTAGAATTAAAAGAGAAAGTATTTAGTATTTTTCAAGATCAAGATAACAGAAGAAATTTGAATATAATACCGTATGATATTTCACATTTTCAAATAAAATACTAAATTTAATGAGAAATTATGAATAATTTGCAATAATTCAGTTATAATGTATTCGGAAAATTTTTTAATTGCTTAAGTGATTTAGACTGCTTAATTTTCTGAATTCTTCTTCATTTTTTCTCTAATTTTCTGCTAATCATTGATAAAATATAAATTAAAATAAGATTGCTACTCCTGAAGGTTTGGTTTGGTTTTGGAGTGCTACGGTCTACTTTTTGCAACACGAGGGCTAATGAGACCGGGACCTACTGCTTAAAGTCGATTCCGAACGGCTACGAACATCCATGCCATAGTGGGATTCGAACCCACGAACTACGGTTCCGAAGGCCAGCACCCTAACCAATCGGCCATCGTTCGGCGCTACTCCTGAAGGATTATCTTGGCTTGGTTTGGAGTGCTACGGTCTACTTTTTTGCAACACGAGGGCTCATGAGACTGGGACTACAGATTAAAGCCGATTCCGAACGGCTATGAACATCCATGCCACAGTGGGATTCGAACCCACGAACTCCGGTACCGAAGGAAAGCACCCTAACCAATCGGCTATCGTTCGGCCGCCTGAAGGATTAATTACAAGATTAAAATTATTCATCCTAAAAAAATTATCACTTTCTTTAAATGTAAAAAACTAAAACGTAGCATTTACTTTCTCTCCCAGATGTTAGTTAATTAAATACAGCAGATAATGTTACTAGAAACCATGACAAAGCAATTATGAAAACTATTGCAAAATTTGTAAGAGTAGTTAAATACATTTGACACTTTTAGGTGGTTTGTTTTTCATGAGATTCATCAGATTTCAGGCTATTTAATGCTATTCATGATTTAATTCTCGTGATCTACTAGAATTTAGAAAACGTAGCTAAAAAGGATTTTCTTCAATGAAAAAAGAATGTATATCATATTGCATCCGTCACTAAATTTTTAATTATATTTATTATAATTTTCGAATAATAATAAGTTTTCATAAAGAAATAATGCTGTTTATAGAAAATAATTTAATAATAGCAATATTGAAAAAAAAATGTTTTCGCAGTTAATTTTGTTTTCTAGTTTACAAGAATCTTGCAGAAGAAATATCTCTTAGCAGCCTAATAATTTTCATCAATTTGTAAATCTTTTATCTTCGTAATAATATATTTTGTAAGCTTTGTTTGATTTGGAGCGCTACGGTCTACTTTTAAAAGCCATAATTGTACCCACCAGGTTGATATTTTGTAAGGAGCGACAAGTTTGGCTCTGGATGACAGAAATCTTCTCTCATGTAAACCTACGCCTTTGTAACAACATTAATAAAAATTTGATTTTTTTTTGTTCAATGTTTTGCTTTGTGTCAATTTCGCATTATTGACTTTATATATAATATATATATATATATATATATATATATATATATATATATATATATATATATATATATATATATATATATATATATATATATATATATATATATATATTTATATATATATACATATATATACATATACATATTTTTATATATATACATATACATATATATATATATTTATTTATATATATACATATATATACACTCATGTCCATAAATTAAGGATAATGAAGTTCAGGCAATGAAAGAGACAAAAGCAAAACAAATTTGACTTATTTGTAAAGTCTATTTATTAAACAAAAGGTAAAGAGCAAAAAAGATGCTATATGTTTGACATAATTAATAAAAATTGCGATTTTTACTCCCTGGAGCAAATTTCAAAAAAGAACCTATTTACAGAAAACAGTATAACATGGTTAGTATGATGGTTAATACGGAGTATGTCTCCCGGACGATGCAATACAAGCGTTACAACGCCTACGCATGCTGAGTATCAGATTATCAATCTGATCTTGGGGAAAATTACACCACTCATCAAGCAATGCCCTCCGAAGTTCCGATAGACAGTTGGGAGGGAGTTGACGGGCTGCAATTCGTCGGCCAAGCATGTCCCACACATGCTCTATTGGATTCAAGTCCGGTGAGTATGCTGGTCAATTCATACGGGTGATATCCTCCAATTGAACTCATTCGTCTACAATGTTTGCACGGTGAGGTCGGGCGTTGTATCCATATACAGAAATTCAGGACCCATGGCGCCCCGAAACAAACGTACATGTTGTTCCAGAATGACATCCCGATAGATGTGGCCTGTCATCGTTACACTCTGAACATACAGGTCAGTTCTGGAACCAAGAATAATTCCTCCCCAAACGAGCCATCCTGCACCACCGTAACGGTGTCGTTCAATGGTGTTCTCTTGGTGGTAACTTGGTGGTAACATCACACAAGACCACTGTTGCAGTGTCCACAATGCACGCTCTCTAGCCCAGCATAATCGCAGGCGACAGTGAGTTGCGGTAAGAGGAACACATCTGACAGGCCTACGAGCATATAGACCAATGTTCCCTAAGCGTCTGTACACGGTCTGCCTTGAAACTGTCGTACCGGTAGCTGAAGAGAGCTGACGAGACAGGTCTGATGCTGTGCTCCGTCTGTTTCTTTTGGCAGTAACTACCAAATACCGGTCATCATTCGGCGTAGTAACTCGGGGGCGACCTGTACTGTAACATCTACTCACATTACCATCATGTTTGAATCGTTGCCAAAGCCTGGAGATGGCATTCTGGGCGATTCCAAGTTCCTCGGATACTTCCAGCTGGGTACGTCCACATTCCAGTCGTCCGATAATTCTACCACGTAAAAAATCATCCAAATGCTTCCTTTGTGCCATAACTATGCGGTTATGACACTGAAAGGCTTTTAAAGCGCTTGTGAACAATTTTACTTTTTTGCTACCATTCCTTATATACCCCTTTCATACACTCTCGTCATTGTGACGTACTATCCGCGCCATCTGGTGGTTTCCTGCAATTTGCATATTCTTCTTCAAGATGTGTGTGATAATTCTACAGGGGAAATTTTTATTTTAGAGCTCAATTTCTGTGTGATTCTGAATTATCCTTAATTTATGGATATGAGTGTGTATATATATATATATATATATATATATATATATATATATATATATACATATATATACACATTATCCATAAAATAAATATCTAAAATTCTCATTTTTTAATACCTTATTTTCCAGACTTGAAATATCAGACAAAGGAGTGTTCTCCAAATTAAATTCTGTTTACCATCTCTCAAAAATAAAGCTGAAATAAATGCTAAATTTCTGTCCACAGGTCACATTTTTCAGCATTCTTATCAAGGTTTACTCTTGCCTCCCAAACTTTGCTGAACAGTCTTTTGATTTGGTTTGGTTTGGAGAGCTACGGTCTACTTTTTGCAACACAAGGGCTAATGACACCGGTATCTACTGCTTAAAGCCGATTCTGACAGGATACGAACATCCATGCCACTGTGGGATTCGAACCCACGATCTCAGCTAAGTCTTATTGGAACAGTATCAAGTGACTCACTCGCACTGGGCCAACACTGACAAAGTGTATATTCCTGGAGCATTTTAGGCAAAGATGTTACATTATACAGCCATTCGGTAAGACCGATGAGCTTTGATTCTTAATTAATAGGAGGTTACATAATGCTGAATTTCGAGTTTTTTTTATGGCTGGAAATTGTCTAGGAGTTTATTTTCCCGAGCAGGCTCGGGCAAACTAAATAAAGGGAGTTAATTTCCCGTGTAATCGGTGAAGACATTTCCACTGGTTATATATATACACACACACACACACACATGTATGTAGCAGTTAAACTTCTGTCCACACCTTTAAAAATATTACAAATTGATCGTACTCCATGTAACTGGGAAAGTGAGTAACTTTTTGTCAAAAAATTTTCATATACAGTTTGTTCATAGCATATGTTTAATAGCATAAAATGCCTCATGCAACCTCCTCCATACAGATATTGGTGTCATCTGTTCAGTTAGAAACGTTGATTCAAACAGAGCGGTTAAGAATGGACTGGCCAAAGTGACCTAGGATTGGACTTTGGTTGTTCGTGCAACATTTGTCCTAATCTGTTGTCCATGCATAAGTATACATCTGTAGGTAAATTATTGTACTAATATGTTCTACAAAGTAATGTGATCATCTTATTTTGGGATTATTATAGTTTTTTCTATACAAAGTACTTTTCTTAAGTAAAACTTAGTTTTGAAGGAATTCCACACTTTGGTGTGATTTTTCCTATTATTTCATACAGAAACAAGTAACCAGAGCTATGTTACTTTATAAAAAGTAAGTACCTATTTTATGTGCAAATTTATATAGATTACATATGTGCTTATGATAAAATAAAATTCATTTTTATGCATTTTTGTAAAAATTGAATAACAATAATTTCAAATTATCAGATTTCATTTTAAGATTAGGATATAAAAAAATATATTTAAAATTATAAATTAAGAATCAAAATTTGGCCTTGAAATTTTGGGGACCTTAGGCAAGTACCCCTTGTGCCTTGCGGGTTACAAGTCTCTGGAATACACACACACAAATATGTGTGCAATAGAAACAAGTAAAATATGAAAGTATTTTAAATTCGTTTTTATTTAACAAGAAAAGCAATAAAAAATGCACTGAAAAGTAAAAACTTTGTGTATTTTTAGTTACACCGCTGGCAAATAGATGGCGATACTAGTTTAAAATCTCTGTAATTGGGTTTCCATGTACTAAACAATTTTTTGCATTTACCAAATTCATTTTATTTTTTTTTTCAGTTTAATTTTTTATGATTTAATGCTGTATTGTCACTGGAATTGAACTTATGTGCAAAATTTCAGATCTCTTAATAATCAGAAAGCAGTTAAAAATTGATTTCAGAATGCCAGCTGACACACAGCTTAAGTTAAGTAAAAGCGAGTAAAAACAAAGAGATGGATTAATTGTTATAGTTAGTTTTAGATTAACTGTTTTTAAAAATGGCACAATGTATTGCCTCCAAATATGAAACTGTCGCCTCTCCTAGTGTACATAATTATGTTACGTTTGCGTTTGGAATGATAGTTGAATTAGGCAAATTTCTATTCGTCATGGCATTTCTTTTTTTATTTGCTAGGAAAATGTTCGTAGTTCAATAACCACGATAGTGATGAAAAAACGATGCGGGCGCTCATAATGAAAGTTCTCACGTCCTTGAACACTGCATCTAAAATGAGACTAATTTGTTCCTAAGCTAATACGAGTAGAAGTAACCATTAACTACTTAACCAGTTAAGCGCACTCGAGTTAACTCGAGCGCGCTTAACTGGCCAAACTGTGCCCACTCGAGATAATTCGAGCGGCGTTGTACTTTATGCTGTTACAGTTTTTCACTCGAATGCAATCGAGAATTGAAAATAACAATGTGAAAGAAAAATAATAGTTTTATTGATATTTATCATTTACATGGGATTTTAAGCTACTTACTTATTATACTTACTTATTCAAGTATAAAAAATATATTTTTTTCTAAATTCAACGTTCTAATTTGTGTTTTTTACATTAAAAAATTGATATTTTTGGCCAGCCCTTTTTAAAAAAACTGTGCATTAAGGGGTTAATATATAATGGTAAAAAAATAGAATGAAAATATTCCCATTAACCCCTTCTCCCGTCAAAATGACGATTTGAAGTTTCGCCCTCTAATTCTCGCGCCCGTGATATTTCCAGTCTGGAGTGTTCAAAAATATTAAAACAATCTATCTCTTATGCTTGGAATCATGTTTATTTCTCAATCTATACATCAGATAGATAGCGGAACCAGAGTACTTGTAATGTGCTAGATCAAACTATTTTGAACTCGTACCTTTTCTTACAAAAAACAAAGTGGGGAAAAAAATCCCATTTGAGGTTCCATTTATCTTTACTAATGTTTATTTATATTATAAGTAAGTGTAATAAAATTTTCTTTCAATAATTAAAACAGATATTTTTAAGTTTTTCTATTTGCTGGAAAACCAACATTTACTCATAGTAACCCTGAATGTTGTATTTTCCTAAAAAATTAATTTTATTTATTTAAAGCTCAACATGAACCCAAAATTTAAAAATGAATGCATATATTATACATACACATAGTTTTGCATAATTTT